>NW_021025858.1:772164-791873 GCF_004153795.1 Camellia sinensis
ATATATATATATATATATATATTGGTATTTACCATTTTGCTCAACTTTTTTCCCAGGGTGAATATAAATATGTAAAAGAGCTCCATAAAACTCAAGGTCCACCTTAGGCCTCGTTTGGGAACAGGTTATTTGAGTAACTTTTTAACTTTTTCGCTAAAATATGACATTAAAAAAAACTAATATGTCTAGAATGACTTTTTAGTTTTTTACGAAAAGATATGTAAAAAGTAGAAAGAAAATAAAATTTTTGACTTTTTAATATAGATTGTTAGCTTTTTAGTTTTTTTGGTGAAATTTTTACTTTTTGGCTAAAATCATTACTTACCAAACGAGGCCTTATTCATAATTGGTTCTCCAAACATAACTTGGGTCATGCCAACATGAATACCCAAATCGCAATTAGAAATATAAGTTAATTTTTGACAAATATATTAATTTGTCGTACATTACTTTTTAAATTGATTTATAATCTATCGCATTATTATGAAAATGGCTCACTTTCTCACCACCATTCACCATACTCTATTTTGTGGGCATTTGATAAAATGCCCACAACAATAATCTCAACAGTCTATGCACCATATTTTAATTTGTTCATCTATTCATTGATATTCAATAAAGTTAATTTTTTTTCATAGACAATTTTCACTACAAGATTTAAGAGTTGCACGATTTGGATCATTGTGGGTCCAAAGTAAGGCTGAAAAATGAAGAATGGAATAATATTAAAAATAATGGTATGAAGAGGAGCAATTCCTTATTACTATGCTTAGATATTTTTATATGTACTTATGGGTTAATTACACCAAGACCACATAGACTATTAATAAATATCACTTTCCTTCCATTTATGAACTCATACATATTAATTCCCTCAATTTTGAAAATCACACAAATAAACCCTTTTTGTAGGTGGTCTAAAAGGGATAAAAGTGATAAATTTTTATAGTTGAGAGGTCCAAATATATATATTTATATATGTGAGGGTAAAATAATATTTACAAATAGTTTAAGGACTTAATGCAATTAACACTATATTTATTGTTAGCATATCATTACGGTAGCTATAAATCCACCGCAAAACCACAGTGAAAGGAGAAGTTGTTGGGTGGTCTACCTGCAAGGCTAGATGGTGCTCTACCAACATTTGATTGGTAGATGGCTTTGACGAATGGCTAATAAAGTCCTGACATGTAATTTGGAGTACGCAGGGGCGTATTAAAATAGAACTTAATATTATATTACATCTTGGATATGATATGTGTTGGGGAGACAGTTTATTGCCCCATTGACAAGTTATTGATATCCTATTAGCAATTATCTTGGATTTAGTTATTTTATTTAATTTAACCATTGTCGTTTAATTAAAAATTCAGGACTTGGGCATCATTGTATGCTGTATTACAGCCCTCGCATGTTGTGGGATCACTTCAGAGGATATTTGATGGGTCTGACAATTCACTCTCTGTCTCGTTTACAATATGTGTAATGCGAAGCGAGTGAGCATCCAAATCTAGAAAATTTATAGAAAAATCTACTGATCATAAGAAAAGCCAAATAAAGACCATATTATCAGATTTGGAATCGCTACCTAATTTTTTTAAAAAATTAAAATGTCCTGACTTGTGCTAATATTTTTGTCAGAACCAGAAAGTCTTGACTCGAGATCTTAGGTATGGTAAGGGAATGTTATAAATTGAACACCCCTACTCACTCGATAAAATATCGACCTCTACTAATTATTGATCCCTAGAGCCCCATATGTGAAATCTCATATTTTTTAAGTATTAATATTTTAGTGAAAAGTATTGATGGTTTATTATAATAATTTAGTGGTGAGATTTTTAGATAAAAATTTAACTTATTTCCTTATATTTATTTTCTCTCTTTTTATCTTCACGTCATTATTATTCATCTCTTTTTAAAAACAAATTTTCTCTTATTTCCCATTTTTCTTCTTCACTAAGAAAAAGAGGGGGAAAAAAATATTTGAATGAGCCGGCCACCCGATTCTCTTTCCCATGCTTATTGTCTTTTTGATTTGATAATGCCATGCCTATCCCCATAACCTCCGTTCCCTTGTTATTTCCTTGTCTCTTTTCTTTTCCTTTTTATTTAACTTTTTTTTTTTTTTAATCTTTTCTTTGGCCCAAGTCTAATGCCCTATAAATTGAGCCATCACCTCTCTCTTCCTTTCCATTATCAAACTCTCTTTCTCCCTCGTTGTGCTTTTGGCTCTCTCTCTCTCTTTTTAATTTGTGATCAAAATTTTGAGTTTATACTGGGAGTATTTAGTGTGAGAGTTAGTAATTTCATCAAAGAGAGGTGTTATAGATTTTATTAAATCTTACATATCTTATGTCTTAAAATTTTAAACTACTACATTTGGAGATCTATGGAGCAACATCAGATGATTGAAGTTGGTGACGGAAGAATTATTTTGAAGCAATTTTGATGGTATACAATATGCTTATCTAAATCTCTTTGTAAAGAGTTTTATTTTAATTACTTTCAATTTGTACTCCATTTGTTTATGCTGATCGTTTGATAAATTGTTTGAAATTATTTTGTATTAATACCTATGGTCATTTGATAAACTCTATGAAGTATTCCATGTTAGGAAATGTTGATCTGTCTCACTAAATGACGTGGAATTTTTCTGTACATGGACCAAGTGGATCACGCCAATAACTTGCACCAATATGCCCAAATAAGTGATTGTACCTGGATAAGGTGGGTGAAGCTGGTCACTGATCATGTACTGAGTACGATTGGGTATTTGGTGTAATGTCCCAAAATAATAACAATAGATATAGGGTGAATTATACTAACAATCTTTATAGTTTGGGGCTCGTATCACTTTGGTTTTTAACTTTTCAATTGTAACGCATTTGACTCTAAATTTTGAATCTTATTCCAAATAAGGACAATTGAAAATATCATTACTCAATTTCAAAGGCAAAGCCATCAATTTGATAAAATATAAACTAATTTGACAAAAATAAATGTCAACAAAATATTTTTGAATTTTTAAAAATAATTTCTATCCACCAAAAATAAAATTATAAAAAACTGATAAATTTTTTGGACATTTACCTATTTATTTATTTTATCAAATTAATTTTTATTATGTCTTTGGATAATGATCATGTAATGGGTGATTGTTAGGCTTTCAATGTGTAATCGATATATTTAATATATGAAATGTTTTTAGTTTTGGATTTTTTGATTTAATGGATTGGTTTAATAATAATATCAAAGTTGTCGCCATATTTGACTTTTAAAAAAATAGAAACTAATTTAATGAAAATAAAAACAACCACCCATTACATGATCATCCAAACACATAATAAAAATTATTTTGGTAGAAAAAATAAATAAATAAATGTCTGAAAAATTTATTAATTTTACATAATTTTATCTTTAGTAGGTAGAAATAATTTTTAAAAATTCAAAAATATTTTTTTGACATTTATTTTTCTCAAATTAGTTTGTATTTTATCAAATTGACGACTTTACCCTTAAAATTGTACAATGACATCTTCAATGGTCTTTATTTGGAACAAGATTCAAAATTCAAGATCAAATGTGTCACAATTAAAAAGTCAGGGACTAAAGTGACACAAGACCCAAACTATAAGAACCCTTAGTATAATTCACCCACAGATATATTCATAACACTCAACAAATACCCTTGTAATACTCAACAGAAAGATGAAAGCTCGTGAGATTCAATCATTCATTAAAAATAATATTATCAAAACATTCTCTCTCTCTCATTATTTCCTTTAATGTATTACAAAAATAACATCACATGCATTAATACATTCATTAACCTTAAACTGTGAATCTATAACATGTGACGAATACACATAGAACAAGAAAATAAAAAATAAAATAAAATAAGAGAAGTTCATGCTATAATGGCTACATATTTCCAAAACGATACTTGGTTACAACAAAAGTGGGGCAAACCCAATACAAATAAAAGCTCTAGGCTTGTACAAAAGATATTTACACACAAAAATAAATGAACTTTCAACTCCAAAATCCTCCCAAGCTAAGTCTTTAGCGGAAGGCATACCAGCAGCACCTGAAAGTTGGTTTCTACATTGGGTGAGCTAAAACTTAGTAGAGATTAATTTAATACACTGTATGATGCTTAACAAGATCATATGTGAATGCACATGAATGTCATTTACCAAAACGACGCATTTTCCTTCTCAAACAATGCAATGCTATGTTTATAAACCAATTCATAAACCATTACTTTCAAAATAAAAAACAGGGCAATGGATACATACACTAGGACTTTCTAGGTACATGTCTATCAGTAGGCTATACAATCACTGCCAAAGTCATTTTACCAATACTAACCAGAAGGATCGACACCTAACTGTGCGAGTTTTTGGACTTTCACCATGGACAGATATGTCAACATAATATAAACCACAATCACAACCATAACCAATTCTCCAAGGTATGCACCCTTTTTTTTCGAAAAAAAAAAAAAAAAAAAAAACATTTTCAATGTACAGATATGAAACAATATTCAATGAGGGATGCATGAGTGAATGGTTTTAGCTATCATCTACCAATAGCCCAAAACAAATATCTCTATACAAAAGATAAATTCAAGAGATAGATATAAATATAGAATTTCAATACTTGGAGTAACAATACATGTTTAACACTACTTCCAACCTAACAGATATTATTACAATATCATTTCAAATCTCAACAATTCTTATATGATTCATTCAAATCATGGATGCTCAAAGATTTCCAAATACCTCCAAACAAAAATTCTTTTCAACATTTCACATTTTAAAAGCAGCTTTCCAAATTTTTAATGCCAAACCATTCCAATATCATTTCCGAGGAAAACCCCTCTTTTATAATCCCAAATCTAAACCCAAATCAAAGCAAATAACCCCAAACACTACTATACTCAAAAGCACATAGCTAGGTTAAAAATCATGCAGAGGTATTAAAAAGGTCCCTATCTCAATAGTAGAAAGAAAGATGAACAAAACCCAAAAGTTGACGGAGACGAAAACTAGAACCTTTCAAATTAAAATGATCACCACTCCGAGCTCTATCTTTTATTCCAAAACACCAAGGTGGCAAGAGTAACGAATTTGAGTGTAAAGGGATGTTTAGGTAACAACTAGAGAGATGGAGTAAAGAAATTGGGTCTAGAGACCTTTTAGAGAGAGAGAGACAGAGAGAGAGAAATCAAAAAGTGAAAGAAAATATCTTTTCCCCGCAGCTTTATACACACAGACCGCTTGAGTGTTATACACAGAACACTGCTTGAGCGACCAAAACCATGGTTCGAGTGAAGAAACCAAACTCCGAAAACATTAACCTTGCAAAACAGATCGCTCAAGTGAACCAATCACACTCGAGCAAAGAATGACCCACTTACAGAAATTTAGACCTGTAAAGAGATCGTTCGAGCGAAGAACACCCTACTCCTAAAAGTTCAGACTGTAAACACAAATTCTGGGAGAAACAAAAGATCACTCGAGTGAACTCATGAACGAATAGATAGAATTTCCTTTGAAACACTAAATCCCAACCTGTTTCAAACAAAACCAAACACTCCAAACAACCACTAAAAATCAACAATAAGACCAAAAGGATTATTTACAGCAATAATATATACCAGACTCTATATTAAAGAGTATAAAAGGGTTGAATCTCAACCCAGGCCGCTATAACATCCCCTCTTAGGAAATTTCATCCCCGAAATAGAATTACGTCAATAACCATAATCACAAAGTTCCACAACAACATGAATATAGGTTCAATAGTATAGACAATCACAACTTCTTAACTCAATACATATTCATATCAAATCTCTAAACATTCATAATGTTCAAATAGTACAATAAAACACAAAATAATTACAAAAGACGCAAGCATCCACAAACAAGTATGGATACTTCTCTTAGACCACGACCTCATGCTTCCATGTCACCTCCTTAACCCAGTGGTGTCGTCACAACACCTTAAACAATGGAATAGTCTTTTCTTGCAAGACTTGTTTCCGAGCATCTAACACTTGAACCGGTCCCTCCTCATATGAGGCATCCTTGTCTATCTCAAATCAGTCCAATCCAGCACATGTGAAGGATCAGGCTCGTACTTTTGGAGCATATAAATATAAAACACGTCATGAATCCCAAAAAGTTAGGGCGGCAAGGCCAAACGATAAGTTACCTCCCCAATTCGCTCTAGAATCTCAAAAGGCCCAATGAATCTCAGAAACAACTTCCTACTTTCCCAAACCTCATCATATCCCATCTCGGTAAAATCTTAAGAAACACATGATTTCTCACCTCAAAAGATAAGGGTATCTTCCTCCAGTCGACGTAGCTCTTCTGAAGACTCTGAGTTGAAACTAACCTCTTACGGATAAGTACGACCTTCTCCGTTGTCTCCCGGACTAATTCCAGACCAATATAAGTGCTTCAACCACTCGGCCCAACACACAAGCAATCTACACAATAGGCCATGCAGGGCCTCAAAAGGTGCAATTCCAATACTCTTCTAGATGCTATTATTATAGGCAAACTCTATTAAAGGCAAGTGTCTCTCCCACAACCCCTTAAAGTCAAGAACGCAAGCCCAAAGCATGCCCTCTAGAATCTTAATTGTGCGCTCAAATTACCCATCGATCTGAAGATGATAAGCGATGCTAAAAGTCAACTTAGTATCCAAGGCACTCTGCAGGCTCTAATATAACCAAGCTATGAAACATGGATCCCTATCCAAGACGATAGTTATCAGGACCTTGTGAAGTCGCATTATGTCCATAACATATAACTCAGCCAAATAATCTACTAAGTCACTTACACGTATAGATAAGAAATTAGCAGACTTAGTCAATCAGTTAACCACTACCTAGACGACATCATTTCCTCGTTGAGTCCTAGGAAGACCCACAACAAAGTTCATGGTGACAAGCTCCCAGTTCCACTTAGCTATAGGCAAGGGTTGTAACAAACCTGCTAGTCGTTGGTGCTTAACTTTCACTTGTTGAAAAGTAAGGCACTTTGAAACAAACAAAGCCACATCTCTCTTCATCCCATTCCACCAAAACTGGCAGCAAAGACCATGCTACATCTTCGTACCTCCTCTCCACAAGATTCTGGCACAGACAGGTAGTCTTGATACTTCATGCTCAAATCAAAATGAACATTCAAACCCTTCTCTAACTTCCCACAAGAGATCTTTCCACAGATAGACTCCACCTCTCAGTCATGTTGCTATACCTTAATAACCCAACTAACCAAAATCCATTGTGCAATAGTGGTAAACAAAGTGGCCAACTCAACAAACTCGCCGAGATGCAAGTCAAACTAGCCGATAACACCCAATATCTCTCATTCCTGGATTGCAATACTCATTAATCTGCTCACGAACTTTCTTTCAAAGAATCAACCACTACATTGGCCTTCTCCAGATGATAATTAGTGTGTTTGGTTTCAGTTTTCTAGAAATTGAGTTTTTTGTTTTTCTTGTTTTTTTTTATTTTTAGTGAATATTTTTAAATTTTTAAGCAATTTTTTTACTTTTTTTAGATGCACCTTACTTTGATGTACCTAAATAGTAAAATATTTATGAAAAAATACTTTAAAAAATTAATAAATATAAAAAAAATGCGAAAAATTTACTGAATTTTCATATTTTTATATTTTCAGTATTTAGTGAATTTTTTAAATATCTTTTTTCACAAATATTATACTTTTGAAGTGCATTTATGTTAGGTGTGTCTAAAAATTTTAAAGAAAAAAAAATCGCTTAAAATATTAAAAAAATTCATTGAAAACAAAAAAAAAATACATAAAATAAAAAAGTAGAATTTTCTGAAAAGTGTTTTCTGAAAACCAAAACCAAACAAGGTGAATGGAACTCAAAGTTGTAATCTTAATGAACTTCATCCACCTCCTCTGGTCAAATTCAAGTCTTTCTATGAAAACAGATATTCCAGGATCTTGTGATTAGAAAACACCTCAAATCTTTCACCGTACAGATAATGCCTCCAAATTTTTAAGGCAAAGATCACCGTCGCTAGTTCTAGGTCGTGCGTAGGGGTAGTTTTTCTTATGAGTTTTCAATTGCCGTGAACCATAGGCTACAATTTTACCTTCCTACATTAACACACAACCCAAGCCCTCTTGAGACGCATCACAATACACCGAATACCCAAAATCTCTCTCCAGAATAATCAAAAGTGGAGTAATGGTGAGTCTAGTCTTAAGCTCTTGAAATGATCTTTCACCCATCTCACTCCACACAAATGTAACCCATTTCCTCATTAATCTAGTTAACGGTGGAGCCAATCTAGAGAAATCTCTCACAAAACATCGATAATACCTCGGTTAAGCCCAAGAAACTCTGAATCTCAAAGGCGTTCTTAGGTTGCTCCTAATCTTACATTGCGTCTATCTTAGATGAATCTACCACCACCCCTTCCCTGGACACAACATGGCCTAGGAACTTAAGTTCACTGAGTCAAAATTCACACTTCCCAAACTTAGCATACAGTCAGTGTGCTCTAAGAAAACCAAGTACAATTTGCAAATGTTCTTCGTGTTCCTCTTCAGAGGATGAGTAGACTAAGATCTCATCAACCAAGACAATTACAAACCGATCTAGGAACTCACGGAAGACTCAATTAATCAAGTCCATAAATAAGGCTAGTATATTGGTTAGCCCAAATGGCATCACTAAGAACTCGTAGGGCCATACCGCATATGGAATGTTGTTTTCTGAACTTCCTGCTCCTTTACCCTCAACTAGTGATATCCCGATCTCAAATCGATCTTTGAAAAGCAACGAGATCCCTTCAGCTGGTCAAACAAGTCATCAAATGTTGGCAATGGGTATTTGCTCTTAATAGTTCCCCGGTTCAACTTACGGTAGTCAATACACAACCACAACTTACTATCCTTCTTTTTCGCAAAGAGAACCGATGCTCCCTAAGGCGAGGTACTAGGGTGAATGAAGCCCTTATCTACTAAATCCTGGAGCTACACCTTCAACTCACACAACTCAACTGGCACAAACTTATGTGGTGCCAAGGAAATCGAAGTCGTGCCTAGTGCCAAATCGATAGAGAACTCAATCTCTCTACATAGTGGTCGATCGATATGATCCTTTGGAAAGACATTCGGGTACTCTCGAACCATTCTTGGTAAGTAACCCCAAACAACACTACCCTCATCAGCTACTATGATAGTAAAAAGAAAACTCAACTCTCCCAACCCTTGAGATGATATAATGGAGGAATATAACTATCACCCCGGTTACACAAGAAGTAGAAACAATCTCCGGATAGCGCGCACACTGACACCCTCCTACGGGGACAATCTATCGAAGCCCAAAAATAGGTCAACAATCTATACCCAGAATCACATCAAATGTCTGCATGTCGAGGACAATAAAATCAAATGAGAGTTGACAATATGTGACCTCGATCTCACAAGAGCGGCATACTCAACCCAATGCCACCTTACCCCCAACAAGTGTCTCAACGAACAGAGAAGACTCCAACAAATCAAACTCTAACCCCAAAGTAAATGCAAAAGATGACAATATGAAAAAATGAGATACACCCGTATTAATCAACACATTAGCTAAAGAAATGAGTAGCAAAAAGTTACCTCTCACAACGAGAGGTACTAGTAACTATTTTGGCAAGGTAATAGCATACACACGCCCTAGAGCCTCTGATCTACCTGCTCTTCCTTCGGAACATTGGCTTGATGCATGGATTGAGCCAAAATGGCTCCCTAATTAGCCCTCGATGCTTGAGTTAACTATGTTGGCTGATGGCGCTGAATCTGTCTCGAACCAGATGCACCAGATGTGCTACCAAACTAAAGGCAAAACCTCCTCAATTGCCCAGTCTGCCCACATTGATAACAGGTAGGAGATTACCCTCTCTCTTGGCTCTGGCTCTAAAACAAGCTGAAGACTGTGCTGATTGTTGCTCTTCTCCTCTTTACGGCCAAACTGGAGACTTGTGGCCCAACTGATCACACTTGAAGCACATAAAACCACCTTGATTGTCTAGCCATGAACCAAAACTCAGCATGCAAAAAGTAGATCTAAACTGTGAAACTTGGGACTGTGGCAGGGTAGAACCTATCTGTCTCTTGTTGTCCCTCACATCTCCTTAAGACTCTTGCCTTCTCTACCTAGAGCCTTTCATCAGTTTCTTCTCTGTCTAGATTACAACATCTAGATGAGCCGCTGACTCCACCAAATGGCCATACTACCGAATCATAAACTCGACAACC
Source organism: Camellia sinensis (assembly GCF_004153795.1). NCBI lineage: Eukaryota > Viridiplantae > Streptophyta > Magnoliopsida > Ericales > Theaceae > Camellia > Camellia sinensis. Next base: position 782,481 of record NW_021025858.1, read on the forward strand.
TGCAAAAGGAGCCTGGTCCTCAACCACTTTTCGAACTCAATGCAACGACGTTCTTCCATCACCACAAGTTCTGATATAAACCTTGAAAGGCTGGTGAAGGCTGCCTCAAACTCGGCCATCGGTGTGTTCAACTACTTGAGCTTCAAAAATCACTCCATCAGCTTCTCCTTCATTGTGGGTGGTAGACACTTATCATAGAAGACAGTTACAAATGCCTTCCAAGTCACCCTAATGCAACCCTTCACGAACTTCCACCACTGACCTGCATCGTCTTTAAACTGAAAGGTCACCAAGGTCACCCTAAAACCATTGTTGTCGATGCCAAGCATCTCGAACGTCTTTACCATCTACTCGAGCCACTTATCGACCTTTAGAGGCTTTTTTAGATCCCTAACAAACTCATCCAGATTCGATCAGAAAAACTCCTCCTCAGAAAAGACAGCCTTGTCTCAGTAACATAGGGACAAGACTTGATTCTTAACTTCGAGAATGTCCATGGATTTCCATAACACTCTTGCCATTTCTCGAGCCAAAGCTTCCATGGCTTGTTGGTTTGTAGGGTCGACCACATTTGCCTTGCCAACTCCCTCCTCTTGTACCAATTTCATCATGAATTGGCATTTACCATGCCTACCATCATCACGTCCACATCCTCACATACTAAAAAAGGTAACACAAAATTTAGCACATTCACAAATGTGCCATAACTAATTAACACATATCCTAATACAGTGGAAAACATGATAATTCACTTCATGTAAGCACCGAATCATATATTGACAAACAAATTTCCTTTCTATATAACAACCGTTTCACGACATTGCCAAAGTTTTTGTTAGAATTAGTAGTGATCAAAACGGGACTTCTAGGAATTAGTAGACATAATCAATATCTTAGAAACTAAATCCCATACTCATTTAATCACATAAGCATGTTATTACATAACATACCAGGTGTAATGCCCCAAAATATAGACCACATACACTTATAACCCTCAACAGATATGCAGAAGCTTATGCACATAAATCTTCAAAATCACACAACTTTGCAACCATTACTCAGAACTATCTTCTATTTCATTGATTTCTATAAAGTATTGCAAGACTGATGTCACATGCATTAATACATTCACTAACCCTAAGCTATAAATCTATAGCATGTGACAAATATATATATATATATATATATATATGTATGTATGTATGTATATATATAAGAGTAAAATAAATAAAATAAAATAAAAAAACATAGAAAAGAGAAGTTCATGCCCTAATGGCTACATATTGTCGAGACAATGCTTGGTTACAACACAAGTGGGTCCAGCCCAATACATATAAAAACCCTAGGCTTGTACAAAAGATGTTTACAAACAAAATAAATGAGCATTCAGCTCCAAGATCCTCCCAAGCTATTTCTTTGGCGGAGGCATATCATCAGCACCTAAAAGCTTTTTCTACATAGGATGAGCTAAAACCCAGTAAAGATTAATTTAATATACCGTATGATACTTAACAAGTCTTATGATGAATGCACATGAATGTCATTTACCAAAACAATGCATTTTCCTTCTCAAGCAATGTAATGCTATGTTGATAAATCAATTCATAAACTGATACTTTTTCAAATAGAACTGAGGACAATGGATACACAACATTGGGAATTTAGGTATGTGTCTTCTAGTAGGCTGCACAAGCACTACCAAATCCATTTTACCGATACTAACAAAAAGGATCGACACCTAATCGCGTGAGTTTTTGAATTTTCACCATGGACACACAGACCAACATAATCTGAACCACAACCACCCCCCTAGCCAAAGTTTCTAAAGTATTCACCCATTTTTCTCAAAATAATATATTTTCAATGTATAAATATGAAACGATGCTCAAATGCAAGATGTATGAGTGAATGGTTTTTATTAACTTAGTTCTCATGCAATTTCTACAGCAATTGAAACTATCCTTCACTGATAGCCCAAAATAGATATCTCTATACAAAAGATAAATTCTAAACAACAGATATAATTTCATTATTTCACTATAGGAGTAATGTAGACGTCCCAGAACGCCCCGGGAGGGTGAGCTCCCGTTCTGTTCATATTGGGGTCACTACAGCTCAGGACTCTCAAATTTGTCACGGTTCTAAGTCTGAACCAAAGAGTCCAAATCCGGAAAATCGTTTTGAGAAAAACAGATTTTTTTGAAAGAAGTGCCAAACATGGACTGCTTTGCCAAATACAGAGTCGCCACCTAAATGTTTTTTAATGGGAAATTTAGGAAACCCTGACTCGGTGCCAAAGGCCACGTGTCCGTCATCACTAAAGTTGCCTCGGCTCGGGAATTTGGGTACGATTGGGGAAGGTCACTTCGTGAGCACCCCCGCTCGCCCGATCAAAGATCGGCCATCTTACTAACCATGATATCAATTTTTGAAAAACTTTGTGTTCCTTATTTTCCGGATTATTAGCTCGTAGGTTACTAGTGATGCACACAGGCATATAAGTTAAGGACTGGGTCCGCCCGAATTTGGAAACAAAAACATTTCTGCCTTGTTATATTAGAAAGATGGTTTGCTACTCGCAAGTAGGCTTAAAATGCAGATTTTGCCACCCGCAAGTGGCCTTTAGAAGATGGTTTGCCACTCTCTAGTGGGCTTAAAACAAATAGTTGATGATTTACTTTCCAATGTCAAGTAACCCAACCTTCACCCACAGGCATTCAGCAGTAATATCACGTAAGCACATAGCCTCATGGTAAGCATGCTGAGTCATGGCAGATCACTCACACGCAGCAAGGATGGCTTAAGCAGTAAAGCCTTACCGGAGTTACCCAAGCCAAAACAAGAAACTCATTAGAAATCATGCATAATTCTAAGTATACAGAGCATGCCTAATGCAACGCATGCAAGAATGCAAACTATAGCAGGCTCGGCTATTCTAACATGGCATATGGGAATGCTACAACTAACATCGTATTCAAATGGAATTTGAAAATTTACAATGCCCAGTTAGTATGATGCGCCGAGCCGGTGCATGGCAAATACAGGATGAATGATGCAAACAATGCTATCATACTTGTATGTAATTTAAATATGCCCTATCTAACCATCATAAGTGCAGGTAAATAAAATGGGAAGAAAGACGTGGTGGTTGAAAAGACCATACATCACTACCACAGCACACTATATTACATTATTGCCTCCGCACAGAGGTCCGAATAAATATACAGTCCCGATAAAAGAATATTACAGTCCAATAATACAGTCCGAATAAATAACAAATTCCTAATTAATTAACAATTAATAAAGAAATAAATTAAAACTGGCGTGCAAGCCAGGACTGCCTGCTTCTGATGATGATGCATGTCTGGGCTGCCTTGCGCGGAAAATCCACTGGATGGCCCATAGCCTCTGTTTACGCCTTTTCTTGAAATGCGCGCCAAACTCCAAAAAGTTGCTGATTCTTCATTTTGCTGCAACAGAGAGCAGGAAAGGGGCATAGCAGTGTATTTTCACAAATATATGCATGCCTCGATCCTCGTGCCACCAATCACACACATCGATGCATGATGGCAAAGGAGTCGAAATGTGCAACTCAATATAGAATGAATGCACGTATAAACACAACAAGAACCTGACTCCATCATGGATGATCCGGAATGTCGGTGACTTGGAATTGAGACACGTTCCGTCACTCGGAGTACGAAACGTACCTCGTTTCCCGTGCCCGGGCTAACTCCTATCCCGAACACGATGCAATATGCATGATATGCATGAAATGCAACTAAGATACAGCCTAGCATGCACAATGCTATGAAAATGAGATGTCTCGAAGTGCGTGGACATGGGCACGCAAACCGAGGAAATGCATGAATGCGATCTAAGATACAACCTAGTATGCACTATGCTGTGAAAATGAGATGTCTCAAAATGCGTGCACACGGGCACGCAAACCGAGAAAATGACATACGCAATGCAAATGACATGGAAATATGATATGGGCTTACACTAACTTGAGAGAGCCTCAGCCACACTCACATAAGAGGCCGATGGATGAAAATGAAGTGCCTCAAAATGCGTGCACACGGGCACGCAAACCGAGGCAATGGCATATGCAATGCAATATGGCTAAAATGGCATGGAAAGTGCAACATGGACTTTTACTAACATGAGAGAGCCTCAGCCACACTCACATAAGAGGCCGGTGGATGAAAATGAAGTGCCTCGAAATGCGTGCACACGGGCACGCAAACCGAGGCAATGACATACGCAATGCAAATGCATGGAAATGGCATGTAGAATGCAACATGGACTTATACTAACATGAGAGAGCCTCAGCCACACTCACATAGGATGAAAATGAAGTGCCTCGAAATGCGTGCACGCGGGCACGCAAACCGAGGCAATGGCATGTGCAATGCAATGGCATGGGAATGACATGCAAATATGTTAATGGATTTTCAGCAATGAAATGTGGGGGAAAACAGCCCCGAAATGAGGCGAAAACACACCCGATGCATGGAATCTCTCCCGAAATGCAAATTAGGCGCATAGAATGAACTATAGCTATACAAAGCATGCATAATTGGTACATGAGATGAAAAGACAGAAGCAAGGTAGCCTCAAAATAAGCATTTTTACAGTACAATTCATGGCCAAACAGCAAGCAAAGATAGGGCAACAATGGCATGCAAAAATGGCCCTAAACATGAGATTATGAAGCAACTCACAGCTGCTAACTCCAAATAGGTTAGGGCCCTTCAACAACATTGAAGAGGGACCAAAAATAACCCACTTTACAGAACTGTAAAAACTCCAAAAACAAACACAGGTATGGCTGCACTCCCATGCAAGAAAAAGGGCCAAAAGGTGGCCAAAGAAGCAAGTGGTATATGCAAAGCCCAAACTAAAAAATTCCCTTCTACAACATTGAACAGGGACCAAAAATATGCATATTTACAGAACTGTAAAAACTCCAAAACAGTATACAAACATGCTAGAAATGCAATGCAAAATGAGGCTCAAAAGTGGCTATAACACAAGGTATACAAAATATTCATCAAACAGCCAAAGACCCTTGATAAAACATGTTAAGAAGGTCAAAATAAGACTATTTCTAGGCCTGTAAAAAGACCAAAAACAGAAGCATGATAGGCTGCCAAAGCATGCAAGAAAATGGCATTCAAGGAGGATATTGAAGCAAGTGCAATATGGAGGGCTCAAACTAGGTTGAGCCCTTAATGAAACAAGAAAATGAGCTCAAAAAAATGACCTTTTCAGTTTTGGTCGGAGCTCAAATCAATAAGCATGTATGGCTTAGAAATGGTGCAAGAAATGGACCAAAAAGAGGGAAATGCTACTCACCCTTGAAGACCAATGCTTTTGTTGCTTCTTAGACCAACTTTGATGATTCTCAGCTGCTGGAGTTCCTCCCCTTGCTGCTGGAATGGAGTGGTGATGGTAGAGCTTGAAGATGATGAAGAAATGGAGCCCAAAACTTGAAGGAAATGGGGTGATATGTATGTATATGCTCCAACCAATTCTTCTAACCCCTTTTCTTGAGTTGGGAGGCCAGAAAAAAATGCAAGAGAGGGAGAGAAGACTCTAGGCCAAAGTGGAGTGAATTGAGGCTCTTGTTCCCCCACAAAATATCCCCCGGATATAGATATTTTCTGGGGGAAACAGCTGTAAAGTACACAGAGAGAGGAACATGGCCGGCCCATTATTGGACTTGGATGTGGTTGGCCGGCCACCCCCCCCTAGCCGGCCGGCCAAGGGTCCAAAAGGCCAAGTGGCTTTAGTGGCCGGCCACCACATATTGGTGGCCTCCCAGGTCTCCTCTTCACAACCCTGTGGTTTGAATTTGGAAACTCTAAAACAGGAGAGAGGACAAGCCATTTTGAGGAGGGGTTCAAAAGGTTCAAATGGAATTAATGGCCGGCCATAAACTTTTAGGGTCCTCCCATGTGTGTACAACACAAATATGTGGTTCAAAAAGTTCAAAGAAAGTGCCCAAGGGTGTTCAACATTGGCTCGGAGGAGGGGTTCAAAGGGTCAAGAAACATTAGTGGCCGGCCATGAACTTTTAGGGTCCTCCCATGTGTGATACATCACAAATATGTGGTTTTGAGGTTTGAAGAGAAAATGGTTTCCAGGTGTTCACATTGGGCCCGGAAGTGGGGAAAAACGGGTGTCGGAGGGGCGAAAATGGAATATAATTGTGTTGCCAAGATAATTGGCTGGCCTCCACTCCAGTGACCTTCCTGGGATAAACAGAGGTACCTGGCAAAATGAACGAAAACTTGATGCAAAAACGAGATGCTCGGGGGCCAAAACACGCAGTTCGGAGGTCCCGAAAACTGGGCTGTTAAGCACCGAGAAGTGGCGTTCGGCCAACGAAGTGGGTTTCTCAGACCCAGTGTCCCTCAAAAAAGGGAGTAAATAAGATGCACGCCAAAAATCGGAGCAAACGGAGGTGGTTAAGCGTCCCGAACCGAGGCACACGGCCAACGGCTCCAAAAAACTGGAAACCCGGGCCCTCCAAACGGGGCAAAAATGGCCTACGACCATCGAAACGTAGCCTACGGCCACTGAGATGAATCTACGAGACCTCTCCCTCCCTTAAGAAGGGAAATCACAGAGAAAACAGAGCCTGGTTCAACAACCGGGCAAGGACAGAAGAGGGTTTCGGTGAAGTTGGTAGGCAGGGCTCACGCCGCGATTCTGAAACTCTGAATGAGCGCGATATGCAACATCACCAAGACGCTCAATCGGTGACGTCTGAGTCTTAAGGTCGGGTCAAAATGGGGTGTCTACAGTTGCCCCTCTTGACAGAACTCAGAAGTTCATAAGAATGAGGGAAGTGAAGTCAAAGCCCAATCGACCCATTTTTGACAAGGCCGAAGATTAGACAGAGCAGCGAAGATAGACAAAGAATGTGCCCCGCAGGCAATGCCCGCAGGCATGGGCAAAATAGCAAATGGATAATGCAGAAAAATTTTGAGATTGGGATCTTATAACGCTACGCGAGCCGGTTGGAAAATTGAGGATTCATGCAATGCACTGTAAATGTAGTGGCTAAAAATGCAATGTAATGGCTAAGAGGTATGGCGATGACTTACTCATGCTGCTGGGGATCTTTCGCTTCTTCTTGGTTGAACCGCAGGTACTACTTTTCTCCCTGACTATGGTCGCAGCTTTCCTTATTCTCCAACAGGGTGACAGACTAGGTTGATTCGGTATCCAGAATTGAGGCGCATACATATGCTATCTCAATCTATGGGGCTGCCATACAGATTTCAAGCCGAGGATATACCCCTGGGTATTTAAACCAGACTTTAGTCTCGGAAATCCCGAACCTTTGCGTTCTAGGCATAAGCCATTCGAACTCTAGTTTCCACCGTCTCAGTTGGTCTCCTAGGAACTCACCGCAAACACAGGCAGGTGGCTATACCAGACCACCAGAAGTCGTTCGGGCACGACAAACACCAAAGGAATTGCACCTTTAGAGGATTTAAGGTCTCCTAGACCGGGGAGTGCACAAGACAGTGCGATGCAGAGTGAATGCACAAAACAGTGCCAAACAGATGCAAAAAATAGTGCGATGCTAAAGGTGTACAAAACAGTCCGAGCAAGGTGAATGCACAAAACAGTGCGATTCAGATAAGGTGCGCAAAATAGCGCGATACAATGCACTAACAAGTACAGGTGAGATGCGCAAGATAGCGCGATGGAATGTATGCAAAATGCAAGTAAGGTGCACAAAACAGTGCAACGCGCAAGAAAGCGCGAGTGATTTGAAATGCACAAGACAGTGCGATTGATTTGAAATGCACTAAACAGTGCGATACGCTAAACAGCACGATTGAAATGCACTAGACAGTGCGATACGCTAAACAGCGCGATTGGTTTTGAAATGCACAAGAAAGTGCGATTGATTTGAAATGCACTAAACAGTGCGATACGCTAAACAGCGCGATTGAAATGCACTAAACAGTGCGATACGCTAAACAGCGCGATTGATTTTGAAATGCACAAGGAAGTGCGATTGATTTGAAATGCACTAAACAGTGCGATACGCTAAACAGCGCGATTGAAATGCACTAGACAGTGCGATACGCTAAACAGCGCGATTGAAATGCACTCGACAGTGCGATACGCTAAACAGCGCGATTGATTTTGAAATGCACAAGAAAGTGCGATTGATTTGAAATGCACTAAACAGTGCGATACGCTAAACAGCGCGATTGAAATGCACTAAACAGTGCGATACGCTAAACAGCGCGATTGATTTTGAAATGCACAAGGAAGTGCGATCGATTGCATGTTCTATGCAAATGAGGTGCATTTTCTATGCAAGTATGGAAGAGTGCATTTTCTATGCAAAAGATACGAGCATTTTCTATGCAAGATACAGGAGCATATTCTATGCAATATTGAAAGCAAATTCTATGCAGAATTGAAAGCAAGCATATTCTATGCATGAATCATAACGATGCGCGGCACGCATGCAACAACAGCGTATATGAAAGTTCACATTCTATGTAGTAGAGGAGCATCAAATATGTACTCTGGTGCCTCTGTTTTACCTCTTAGAGGACTTTGCAACACACTCAGCTCAAAAAGGGCACACCCTGTTCATATTGGCGAGAGATAACATCTGCTGCTGCTGCTTTAATTGCCATTCTGACTTGAAGCATGCTTAAGCTTGGAGTAGAGGCACACTCATTCTTCAGAGCACTGACAAGGCCTGAAGAGGTACATATGGAATGCAATCTCAGAATTTTCTAAAGGTGAAACACACTCAGATGCTCAAAATTTTCCCTATTTTCTTTCGCTTCGTAGTCCGGAACTTATATAACGTCAGATAGGTCCTTGTTTTACCGTTCTCACATGACCTGGGTTGAATCCTGCGATTTTATGAAAGAACAAATCTTGTTTTGTACAAATATGGAGAATGACACAGCACTCTGAGCACAAAAAGATTTATGGAAATTGAGAAATGAGTTCTTAACCGGGTATTGAGCCTACAACTGCACACAGTAAAAATGACTCAGCAACGAAAAACAAAAGGTAAACAACCTAAACACATCGAGTAACACTCGAAGCGACTCACAAGAAGAATCGAGACAGACAAAATAAAACACAAGACTCAAATGTGCACATGGAGCCTGTTTCCCCAGGTATTGTTTCCCACCCTTTCTCATTTGTGATTCTCACATCACTCGGCCCTCAAACTCTGTTTTTTCTGAAAAAGCCCCTTTCTCACTTTTTCTCTCATCGTACATCTCTCTATTCTTCAATCTCTCATTTTTCATCCCTCCCCTGGGTGGTTGATGGATAAACAGCAAATTATGGGCTCGTGCCCCTAGCATTCTGCTAGATTCTCTTTCTTCC
>NW_021025858.1:791898-817784 GCF_004153795.1 Camellia sinensis
CACCAAGGGAAGAGAGATCTGGAAACACTGAAAGGCCCCCCAACCCCTTTTTGGGGGGGGGGGGGGGAAAAAAACCCCCCCCCCCCAAAAAATAAAATCCCCCCTGCAATTTCTTCTTCATCTTGGTCCACCAATACATTTGCATTCAAATCTCGATACCATTTTGTTTTACTCGGTGCATAGCAAACACTCGACTTAATGGGCTTCCATCTAGAATTCTCTTTTAACTCGGGAGTTTGGAACACACACAATCTGTCTTGGAATTTAGCACTCAATTACCACACTAATAATTCCGGTCTTGGATTTCATATTCAAATTCATCAACTATCTTTTAAGGAATTCTATCTCATTCGTTCCGTAATCTCATCAATGATGCTGGTTCACTGAAATGGCGGCTATCAATCCATCCCTGTGCACCACAATAATCACCTTCAACTGAACTTCTTAAATCTTGCAAAGATATCTTTCTTTCCAAGTGAGTAAACAAGCCAAACTCCCCATCGATTTCTGCTCAAGGGCGCTCAGCAACTGATTGGCTTTTCCCAGGTGATACTGAATCTCTCAAAGGTCATATCTTTTAATCAATTTCGAGCCCATCTTCTTGTCGCATATTTAAACTCTTCTGGTAAACAAGTACTTCAAAGACTTTGTGATCGGTGTAGACTTCGCAATTCCCCCATTACAAATAATGGCCGTAGATTTTAAAGCACTATAGACGCGGCCAATTCTAAATCATTGCTGTTGGGTATTTCTTGCTCTAGTGTGGCCTCAACTGCCGGTCCGTAGGCAATCACCCTTCAACCGTTCTGCATTAATATAAACCCAAACCCTTATAAGATGTTCACTGAAAATCACAAAGTTTTCTTGTACCTGATGCCTAAGTCAAAACTGGTAGAAAAAAAAAAAAAAAACAAAAGAAAAAAAAAAAAAAAAACAGTGGTCAATCTCGTTTCAGTTCAATGAAAGGAAGATTCTCTTTCGTCATTCCCTATTCAACGGTTGCCCCTTGCGTGTCAGTTGGGTAAGAGGCACAAACTATTTTTGAAAAGTCATCACAAATCCCTGTAGTACCCAGCTAAGCCTATGAAAGCTGCGAACCTTTGTACACTTTGTCGGGTGGGCCAATTCACAATTGCCGTCTACTTCTGCCGGGTCCAGCTAAAAATTCCCCTTGTTGATAACATTGCCCTAAGAAGATGACTTCATCCAATACCAAATTCACTTTTCTTGTAGTTTGGCAAAAATTTCTTTCCTTAAGTGTTGCAAAACAGTCTCATAATGTTGTTCTTGTTCATTCAAATGTCTATTATTTGAAATATATCAAAATATCATCAATAAAAACTACAGACAAATCCATCAATGTAGGTCTTAAACAATTCATCATTAGGTCTATATTAATCTTGCGGGAGCATACGCACCCCAAAGTGGGCATATATCAAGAAATTCTATTTAATGGCCTATTACTTTGTTCGAAACGCAGTTTTCTCAAATCGCCTGCTTTTTACAACTTTCAATCTGGTGATACCGGACCTCAAATCAATTTGGAAAACACTTTTGTGATCCTTGCGCTTGGTCAATATCAGGTTCTATGAATAAGAGGTAAGGGATATTATTCTTTATTGTACCCCTTGTTCAGTTCCGATAGTCCCAATACCAAGCCAAGGTTCCATCCTTCTTTTTCAACCAAATAACACTATGCACCCCATTGGTGAAGTACTAGTCGAATAAACCCTTTGGTCAAGAGGTCTTGCACTGTTCTTTTTAAATTCTTCATTTCAGTAGTAGCCATTTTTGTAGGGAGTTTTAGAGATAGCTGGGTGCCGTGACACAATTTCAATAGTAAATCTCTATCTCATCTGTCTACTAGTTCCCCTGGTAAATTTCATTTGAAACACATCTGGAAATGTCTCTAACAATAGGGATACTAAATTCAGTTCGGCATTCTCAGATGGTTAAGAATGCACACTACACAATAACCCTGACTACCCTTCCTGATCAAATGTACATGCTTAATTGCAAATATCAAATAAGGTGGAGGCACTCCTCGTTACTCACAAAACACATCAATTTCTCTTGTTTCGGAGGTTTAAACACAACCCGTTTTGTTACACAATCAATGGTGGCACAATCTTTAGCTAACCAATCCATGCCTAGAATTATATCAAAATGCTAAAGTCAGGGGCAACAAATCCCACATTAGAATAGCTTCCTAATACGCTGTCACAAAATTGATATAGCAGATGTGGCACAACACAGAATTCCTTGGATTGAGGCAGATACACATAGCAAGTATGGCAATGATTCTAGAGGTCTATCTCAGTCTAGATGCAAATGCACAAGTTACGAAAGAGTGTGTTGATCTGGAGTCAATTACGTACAAAAGTCATCTTGATACATATAGAGATAGTACCCCGAGACAATCGGGTTCTTGGCATCCGTGTATCACCGGAACAAGCGCCAAAACTGCTCTTCTTGCCTCACGGTATCTCCGTAGTAGTAGAATCTCATAGAATTTCCCGATTTCGGGATCGATGCAGTGGATGCTAGCAGCTAACTTTCCACTGTCTGAAATTATAATCTCTGGCCAATTTGTCTCGTTTTGTTCTAACATTAAAAGTCAAATCTCCTGATACACGGTAATAACTCCGCGATCCTTTTACTACAAATATTGCAACATTGGAGATGTATCTCGGGAAGAATCCCGAAGTAGTTGAGGAGCTCCGGATTTTCCTTCTTCGAAAATTCTTTCTGAAAAGAAGCCCTGTCTTTTACTGACCTTTCCAAGTCGGTTTTGTTTTGGCCTGTCTGGCCTATGTCAGTTTTTGGATATATGGCGCCGGTCAGCACCCCAAAAGGTTTTCACAGTTGAGGACGTTCACTCTCTCTAAGATATCATCGCGAAGCCCACCTTCAAAAATGGCTCGCTTTCTTGTGGTCGGGTGTCGACGCAATGTGTGCAAATCTGGCCACTCAGTGAACTTGGTCCTCATACTTAGCTATTGTCATGTTATTGTTGCATAAGTTCCATGAACTCCGACACTTTCCTGTCACGGACACACTGTGGAAAGTAGTTTTGTCCATAGAATAAATTTCCAGGAGCTTCGTCCAGCCAATGTCTTTATGATTCTCACCATTAACATCCCACTACATCTCCTTGCTTCATCTTCTAGCAATAAAGTGTGTCTAGAAGTACTTTCTGTGTCTCCTTGAATGAGGGAAACACTTCAATAGCTTTTGATGCCTGAGAACCCATGGCTCGGCCTTCAATGGATCCTAATCCCCCTTGGCACGTGGTGGTTTCATTTTCTTTAAATTTCCTTAGTGAGAGCTATTATTCGTCATCAATTCTGAGATCGTGTGACGGCGGTAACTGGAGGAGGAGGTGGAGGCGAGGGTGTGGCTGTTGCCATTGTTGTGCCACTATTGTTGTTGCCTCAATGTTTCTACCATTTCCTGATCAGTCTTCCATCTATCCATTCTTCCAGTAGAAGACTCCTCTATTTCATTCTCCTCTTGTTCGCACCATCTGATTAGACTTGCATTATTCCTTACAACAAACGATTTCCAAATATGCATATACTAAAGGCAACATTTTAAACAATTTGCCAATGCAGTAAATCACAACATTTAGCACTTAGTCATTCATCTTTAAAGTATTTAACATGTTCTGATGCTTTCAGATTTATACTTCATCATATGAATGCATCCTAGATCTTTTCTAGATGCTAATTGCTCATTTGAAAAGTTGTGAGTCATAACTGCTGCTTCTGATACTTACTTTCTAATTCATGGCCTCAAACCCCCCCCTATGGGTTAAGGACATAAACCGGACCAGTAATTCATGCAGATTATCTACGCTTCAACCAAGTACATACATAATTGAAGACAGAGTTAAGGGGTCGAAACAGACGCAAACTTAAACTTTGTCCAAGAGCTTGCTTAACATGGCACATCAAAACATCACAAAATATATTCATTAATAACTCACTCCCATAGGAGATATCCTAATGGTTCTTAATACACACAGGTTCTTCAGGTCTTAGAGCCACGAAGCATACATGTAACAAAAGTATTCAACATTGTGCAGATAGCAAAATTAATAGCAAAAGACACCAAGGGTAAAACAGTCTCATGCGTGAGACGTTTGGCTGACTCTCAAAACTTTGATCATGTTCCTTCACAAACTTCACTGGGCCTGGGTTTTTTGCAGCTCTGGCTCACTATCAGACACATGAATTGAGAGTGAGCGAAAAGCCCTATGAATAATATCAAATAAAGAGAGTACATGAATCGGAATTTAAAACAAACACATCAAGACGAGCCTTGGCCCCAATTACATATTTTTCTATTTAGTGTAATCGGAGTGAGCTTCAAATCCAGACTATAAACGTCCTCGGGCCCAATTTCATTCACTATCCGACGGCCTTGCCCAAATCATCATGTCCGTACGGCTTTTGGCCCCAATCATTCATATCCAACGCCTTTGGCCCAAGTCCATTCATATCCAACGGCCTTTGGCCCATCATTCAATCCAAGGCCTTTGGCCTAATTACACGTCTAACGGCTTTGGCCCAATCATTCCATATTAAACGGCCTTTTGGCCCAATCATTCGTGTTAAACCCGATGTTTATCCCAGTTCCAAATTAACAAACTTAATGGACTCAAATGGGAGTAAGTAAGTGGACAAATAGCATACTTCAAAATATTTTGTACTAATGATATACTCACAGTGTTTCTGCTGGTTGGAATTCGTCCTTGTACTCGACCCTACATAATATAGAAGACATATACTGGGTCACAACGATTCAATCCGTTCTTAATTCCATATATGCTTTCTTAGGATTATTTCTTATCCTTTTTAACTCATTAATGAAATGTTCAATGCATGCCTAAGAGTGCTTTAAAGAAATGAAAGAGAACAGAAAACAAAACTTAAAATCAACTTTACAAATTTTTTGAAAACAGGGCTTCCCCGCCGATGCGTGGTTTCGGTCCGCTCGAGCGGACCCCTCTTGCTGCAAAAGTACTGGTGCCTCATATTTACGCCGAGCGTGACGTGAGCGCCGGAGCTGGAATTCAAAGACTACGTGGATGGTGCTTGAGCATGACTCTCGTGCCGCTCGAGCGAACATCAATGTCTGACAAAGTTCTGGGAACGTAACATTTCCACGCTTCGAGCGTGCCGCTTCCCCCGCTCGAGCGTGGAGCTGATGCCAAATTGGAATTTCCAGAACTTTCTTGAGTCAAACTTGATATTCAAAGGACCTAAACTCAATGATTTTGGTTGAAAAAACATAGAAACGTTATATAGTATGAGAATATAAGAAATGTAGACCGCGAATTTGTTCAAAATCATGGTCCTATTCCCAAAATCATTTGAGTTCTTCTTCATGGGACCAAAACACATATATTCAACTCAATCAACCCCATATTACTTCATCAATTCATTCCATGCAATGTCATTCGTGACTCCCAAACTTCTATTTCCAAATGGTAAATGACACTATAATCATGGGAAACTCAACAAAACTTATGCCTTGCATGTATGCCCAGTGCCAATTCTTCCTTGGTTCAACATGACTCATGTTTGAATGTAATATAAGTCATGGCAATTATTCAACATGCATGTACATACAAGCCCAAATTCAATCAATTTCAACTCAAATTATGCTTCCCTTGATTATCATCTAATTTTGAAATTCACGAAAATTACAAACTAAACTCATGAATTTACTTCAACTAAGAGCTGCCAATCCTCCAAATACAGTTAATTCTTTAGTAAACTCCAAGATCTTCAAAGCTTCTTGAGCAATTTCCTCTACTTGAGTCCCTCGTCCTCTCTAACCGACACATCACTCTCTCTCTAGAGTGTAATCGTCAAGCAAAATGAGTTCAAAAGAGAGGAATTGAGTGAATATAAGCCTATTATAAGGCTTGGCTAATCAAATTGATTAAGCTAAGTAATTATCCCAATTTAAATCATTCTGAATCTAATTATTTTGATTCGAATAAATTTTTCATTAAATTAATCACCATGAGGCTCCAAAAAATTACACCCAATCACCAATGGCGTAGCTCAATTTCGGTTTTCTCTGTGGCCGATAAGGGCCTGCAGATTTTCAGTTTACAACAGTACGTTGAACAATTTTTCCTACGTGAACCAGTCAGAAATTCAAAACCACATATATCATAATAAATGGCACCCAAAATCATAATAAAACCACATAATCATCTAATCATATTAAGATCAATTAGCAATAATACGACAGGAATTATCACATATATTTGCATTAGTTAAGGAACGCATTGCATTTTGCTAACTATTTTCTCTCTTTTGGCTCTCCTCGGGACATTAGAGTTAAGGCTTTTATTTGCCTTTAGCAATGCATAAGTTTGTGATTATTCCAATATTGCATATTTACCATGAGGCTAAGTGCTTAATGATCTACCTGCTTGAAATGTCCGTGGATGACGGATAATAACTTGATTGGAAAATAATTTGAGTAATGTATATAGAGCTCATTTTTTTCAAGTGGTGCAAATATTCAAAACCTCTTTTTCAAAAAAAACGAAATCAAAGTGTTCCAATTTGTGCAAATTAGTTTATATTATGTGTGCTAACACATAGTAAAATTAGTCTAATATCCGGAACAAGAGCAATATAATGTAAATAAGAATCACATCATGATTGAATAGAGGGTCGCTCTTTGATCGGGCGAGTGGGGCATACCTCAATTCATGACATTCTTTCTCGGCATCCTAAGTTCCCGAGCTGAACAATCTTGGTGATCGACGGACATGTGGCCTTTGGCATGAGTCAATGGGTTTCCTAAATTTCCTAAAAATATTTAGGTGGCGACCTCTTATTGGAAAAGCAGTCACATTTTTTCAATTTTGATTCAAATCGATCTTTCCAACAAGTATTATCAGGATTTGGGACTTTTTGTATTATTCTATTTCATATTGCACTTGGGAATCAGATTTAGAACCATGAGAGTTTGAACTGTAGGGCCTATCATCCTTCTGAAATGTAGCACGAAAAGTCAGCTATCAGAATGGTTTGGTAATAAAAATTTGGGAAGTTGATTTTAAAATATAAATGTTAAAAAGAATATCTTGTTTTGGGTAGTTGGAAATCCTTTGAACATCATAATTTGAAATGAAGGATAAGGGAATTATTGAGATTTGAAATGATATTGTAACAATATAATGCTGGGTTGGACAGTGGAGTTGAACCCAGTGCAATGTATCCAAGTATTTGAAATTCTATATTTAATATCTATCTCTTTGAACTTATTTTTGTATATAAGATCTTCTGTTTTGGGGCTATTGATGAGTGATAGCTTTGATTTTTGTAGAAATTGCTGAGGACTAGGTTAACTAAACTATTTCACCCATGCAGTCCTCATGGACATTGTTTTCAATGTTGTTCATTTGAAAAAATGTATTTTTTTTTTTTCCGAAAAAAATAGTGAATCCTTGGAGAATTTGATTAGTGAGTGTGGTTGATGGTTTATATTATGTTGCCTGTGTGGCCATAATGAAGCTGAAATAGCGCGGTTAGGTGCCGATCCCTTCCAGTTAGTACTGACTAAAATGGCTGTGTAGTGGCTTGTATAGCCCTGCTGACAGACATGTACCTAGATTCTTCAACGTGTGTATCCATTGCCACTGTTTTAATTTTGAAAGTAATTGGTTTATGATTTGGTTTTATAAACAAGCATTACATTATTTGACGAAGGAAAATGCAATCATTTTAGGTAAATGACATTTAATGTTATTCACCATATGACCTTCTAAGTATCATAGTTATTAAATTAATTTCTACTGGGTTTAGCTCACCCTAATGTGGAAACCAACTTCAGGTGGCGTTGGGATAACTCCGCCAAGGACTTAGCTTAGGAAGATCTTGGAGCTGAAAATTTCATTTATTTTTGTGATTGTAAATATCTTTGTTTACACCTAGGGTTATTTGTATGGGCTTGCATTCCATTTTTGTTATAACCAAGCATTGTCTTGAAAAATATGTTGCATTAGGGTAAATGAACTTCTCTCTTCTTTTTGGTTCTACATATATCTGTCCACATGCCTATAGATTATAGCTAGGGTAATGAATGGTATTAATGCAGTGATGTCATCTTTATCGGCATTAAGGAATAATGAAAGTAGATAATGTCTGGTAATATTGTCTTTAATGAATGATTAAGCTCATGAGCTCCAATCTATCTGTTGAGTAATACAAGGGTATTTGTTGAGGGTTATAAAATGTATTTATTGTTGTTATTTTCGGGGTGTTATAACTTAGTTTAGAGTGTGCGGGTTGAAATATTTTGAGATCGAAAGGACATGTATTACCATATGGGATTTGTTTTGCTATGATAGTAATAAACGTATACAGAAAGTGGCCCGAGTTTATGACCCGACCGTTTTATACTTTTTGGTTTCGAGACTGGTGCCTATTGTTGTTGTATCACTCCTTTTAGCTTGCTTGTTGATGTGGAGTGGCTGTGTGATTGTTTGGTTATGTTTAATAGGTTGAATAGTTAGTATTTAAAAGTGAAATAGTTTATTGTTCATTTGAGTTCACTCAATGCGCGGTCATGGCAAGCCGACCGTGCTACCGCCTTCGTCATGAGGTCCAAAATCTCATTGACAACCGGTACGATAGCTCCACCTCAGACCCCAATGACAACATCTCCTACCTACCTCAATCACATCCACCATACTACACCCACCTTTACCCCAGCATATACATCAACCACCCGGCTCAATCTACCCAAGCTGGGTGTTTATCCCAGAAAGCATGGAACTTATTGGCATGATGGGTACAGTCCTGAACCTCAACCATCTGCAAACCTGTGAACTCCACTATTCTGAGATGATGAGGAATGATTTAAAGATTCAAAACCGTGACCGGATCTGGCCTCGGGACATTGGCTCCATCATCGACCACACCACATACCGGGAACTCAATGTCAAGAAGACCCCCCGATGTTTGGTACGGGCCTGCATTTTTGAGGAAAGCCCAATCCTTGGCGGAATGGAGGTGAGTGGGAGGAACAAGATGCGGCGGACATGGATGCAATGAATCATCTACATGTTGGCTGTTAAGGCTTTGAAAGCCGAGGACTGAACGAATGAGCAAGTGCTCGCAGTGTTGCAAAAGCTGTGGACGACACTTTCGCTACAACTTAGGGGCAGTTTGAATCAAGGGGCAAGGCCGAGAGAAAGGTCATCAAGAACCAGAGACGAATCCTACTGAGCTCTAATCATCCACTCAGAAGAGATCAAGCAAACCCAGTCAAGCGCCTGGCCCATCCCTTTGCTGGTGGGCGCCCAGTACAAATCCACAAGCCCCTGAAGTACCAACCCCGAGGTCCGGAGGGTCTTTCCATGCCTCTATGATCCTTGGTCCAAAGCGTCTCCAAATCTTGTGGACAAGGCCATCTCAAAAAACCCCTGAGCCTCAGCCATCATCCCGAACCCTCTTCCGGCTAAACTGAACAACCAGTACTAGCGCGTACCATCAACAACTGCCAAAATATCTACCAACGCCTGCTTCCGTCTTCGCCATGAAGTATCAGGATAATATTTGACAATGGAGTCATCCCCAGCACCAGGTCCTGCAAAGTCTATTGGCAACACTTGATCAGTGAACTGGGGGATATATGTGATGTGATTAGATCTGTTGTTTGTGTGGAAACCAACCTGCGGCAGCGCTCATGTATAACTCCAGATAATGGTGGATGGCATCACTGTTTGAGCATTTGCGAATGCTGGTTTTGTACTGTCTACTTGGTCATTGGTCAAGTCTTTGTTATTTTGTTCAGAGTCAGTCTTTTCCTTACTGAGTCCATGTAGGGTCCTGTCTTTGTTGTATCGAGTCAGTCTTGTTGTGTAGGAGTCGGGTGATTCCGGGGGTGTTTACCTCGGGCGTCACCATTTGTTTATGCTTGTCTTTTTCATTTGTTTTGAGTCATTTCTGCAGGGGAGCCGTTGTGCCAACAGATTGATGAAACACAGTGTTTTTCACACTCTTGTGTTGCCTCGCCATTGAGTGCCAATTGTGCAGAAGTTTGAATAAAACGGCAGTACTTTTCGCCTACTCTTCTGCACCCCAAATCATTGCATTGACTACCAGTTTTTTCAAAAACTTTTTGAACACTAACGGGAATAACGACAGAGGAAGAAGTCCTCGGGATTGCAAAACTTGATCATTTGAGAGAAAACGAAGAGGGCTGCAAACCCTTAATGAATGAAATCATGCTTGTATAGCGTGAGTACTGAGCACAGGACCCTGGCTTGATCTAGACTGTTTCACACTACTTCAGCGCGAGCGATTTGTCGCTTTCTTGAAAACTTCAAAAACAAAATGTTGTGCGGCAAACTCTGCAAGGACCTGTGTGGAATCGTCTCCTGAGATTGTGCAAACCTAGGATCGCTCCTCAGCCTCGAGACTCAACCCCTTTGCTTCCAAACTTGAAACCTTGAATCAGAAAGGTCAACGGTCAACTACGGATGTGAGGCCTGTGTGGCGGATTTGAAGCAGCCCTCGAACAAGAGGCCAGGAAGGTCAGATCAAAAAGATCAGAAATCAGGAAGAAAGCTTGCAAAGCTAGAACAGAAGTACCCCTCAAAACTAAGGGGCAAAGATATCAGACATGCTCGAAGAGGAAATGAGTCTCTTGCAATAACAGAGCCACTCTCCTGGATACGGATGGCTTCGAAACCCTATAACAATTGGCAATGGACCAAGCTACACCTTTACCTCTTGAAGAGGTCGCTGGGCCGAACCCGGAAGGCTGACCCGGCAAAAGTTAGAGCAAGAAAAAAGAAGAAAAAGAAGAAAAAAAGAAGAAAAAAAGCAAAAAAAAAAAGAGGGAAAAAAACAAAGCAAAAGAATATCAAAAAAAAAAAAAAAAAAAAAAAGAGAAGAAAAGAATTTGAAAAAGGAAAGAAAGAAGACCAAGAGCTCCAAGGTCCAAATCCCGAGTGTAACCTAACACCCGAACTAAAACGTAAGGCTTGGATTCCCATCTTTGGGGATAACGGTAGCAACTCATTCTGAAGTCCAAGCCATAAACACTTCCAAATCGACTGTGTCCATGCGATGGTTTCCTGGTCATCTTTTGTCTCTTTTATCTGAGAGTCCTGGTTGTGTTCGTCGCTCTGAGGACCCGACTACAATAATGCCTGCGGTGCTAGCCAAACAAGGGCCAAACTTTCCTGTTTGCATTCAAGACGCCGCAGTGTCCTTCAGACAAGGCAATTTCCTCCATTGCTCGGATCCGAGGTTGCACATTCCAAGAGTAGTTCTGTGCTCGTTGAGCCAGGTGGCCGTTTGCGAAATAAGTTTTTGAGAATTTTTATTGAGGTTGACTAATCTTCTCGAAAAGTATTCCATCTTCAAAACTGAACCATTTCTTGACCCCAAAGAGGAAAATTTCAGTGCTAATGGCCTGACTTGCATGATTTTATAATCAGAAAATGAACAAGCATTTCTAACTTCATGTTGGTCAAAATGTTTTTAAAAACAAAATAAAAATGGTCAAAATGAGAAATAGGGCACAGTTTGAGTCAGATGTTCTGTCTCCTCCTGTTGTCAACTTACTTGCCAGAAAGGGAACTCTACTTAGCCGAAAGGGCAACCAATATCGCCAGAAAAGGGCACAACAAGGGCAGAAAGCTCTCACATCCTCCAAGCAACGATGTATCAAGCAAAGTGGAAGCACGAACTCGAATGGGGCAAGATATGCCACTCCATCATCTGGACAGATCTTATCACGCCAAACTCCCCCAGCACAGCATCAAATCAAACTGATGTTAGCTGCAGATTTGTCACATCACCCAGTTGTAGTCGCAACCTTTCCGGGGAGGAATTCACTCGCCTATAGTGGAAGAAAGAAACCTAGCAAAAGAGAAAACAGACAGCACCTCAGCCTGATTTCACGATAACCCACATGAGCAAAGCTGAGTGAGTGTGCTCTCTACTGAATTCTGCCCCAAAATTCGGCCTCGATTCGAATTGCCCCTAAGTTGAGTAGCGAAAGTGTCGTCCACAGCTTTTGCAACAACTGCGAGCACTTGCTCTTCGTTCAGTCCCTCGGCTTTCAAAGCCTTAACAGCCAACAGAAGATGTTCATTGCGATCCATGTCCGCCGCTATCTTGTTCCTCCCACTCACCTCCATTCCGCCAAGGGATTGGCTTTCCTCAAATGCAGCCCGTCCCAACATCGGGGAGTCTCTTGACATGAAGTTCCCGGTATGTGGTGTGGTCGATGATGGAGCCAATGTCCCGAAGGCCAGATCCGTCACGGTTTTTTGAAGATCTTTAATCATTCTCATCAACTCAGAAGTAGTGGGTTCACAGGTTTGAGATGGTTGAGGTTCAGGTGTACCCATCATGCATAAGTCCATGCTTTCTGGGATAAACACCTCAGGCTTGGGTAGATGAGCCGGGGTGATGTATATGCTGGGGTCAAAGGTGGGTGGTAGTATGTGGATGTGATTGAGGTAGGTAGGAGATGTTTGGTCATTGGGGTCTGAAGGTGGAGCTATCGTCCGGTTGTCAATGAGATTTTGGACCTCATGACGAAGGCGGTAGCAACGGTCGGTGCCATGACCGCGCTTGAGTGAACTCATGAACAAATAAACATAATTTCCTTTTAAATACTAACTTTCAACCTATTCAAAACATAACCCAACAATCCACACAGCCACTCCCAATCAACAAGAAGACTAAAAGGAGTATACAACAACAATAGGCACCAGTCTCGAAACCAAAAAGTATAAAACGGTCGGGTCATAACTCGGGCCACTATACCAGGTATACGTTTATTACTATCTAGCAAAACAAATCCATTATGGTAATACATGTCCTTCGATCTCAAAATATTCAAACCCGGCACACTCTAATACTAAGTTATAACACCCCGAAATAACAACAATAAATACATTTATAACCCTCAACAAATACCCTTGTATTACTCAACAGATAGATGGAAGCTCATGAGCTTCAATCATTCATTAAAGACAATATTACCAGAACATTATCTCTTTCATTAATTCCCTTAATGCAGAATAAAGATGACATCACATGCATTAATACATTCATTAACCCTAAGCTATAAATCTATAGCATGTGACAGATATATGTAGAACAAAAAAAGAAGAGAGAAGTTCATACCCTAATGGCAACATATTTTTCAAGACAATGCTTGGTTATAACAAAAATGGATCAAGCCCAATACAAATAAAAGCCCTAGGCTTGTAAAACAAAGATATTTACAATACAAAAATAAATGAATTTTCAGCTCCAAGATCTTCCTAAGCTAAGTCCTTGGCGGAGGTATACCAACAGCACCTGAAAGTTGGTTTCCACATAGGGTGAGCTAAAACCCAGTAGAAATTAATTTAATACACTGTATGATACTTAGCAAGGTCATATGGTGAATACACATAAATGTCATTTACCTAAATGATGCATTTTCCTTCTCAAATAATGTAATGCTATGTTTATAAACCAATTCATAAACCATTACTTTCAAAATATAAAACAGGGCAATGGATACACACGTTGAGAATCTCTAGGTACATGTCTGTCAGCAGGCTATACAAGCACTACCAAAGCCATTTTATCAGTACTAACTGGAAGGATCGGCACCTAACCGCGCTGATTTCTAGACTTTCATTATGGACACACAGGCCAACATAATATAAACCTCAACCACACTCCTAATCAAATTCTCCAAGGTATTCACCTATTTTTTTCGGAAAAAAAAAATACATTTTCAATGAACAAACATGAAACAATGTTCAATGAAGGATGCATGGGTAAATAGTTTTAGTTAACCTAGTCCTCATGCAATTTCTACAAAAATCAAAGCTATCATCCATCAATAGCCCAAAACAGATATCTTTATACAAAAAATAAGTTCAAGAGATAGATATAAATATAGAATTTCAATACTTGGAGTAACATTGCATGTTCAACTCCACTTCCAACCCAGCATATATTGTTACAATATCATTTCAAATCTCAATAATTCCCTTATCATTCATTCAAATCATGGATGTTCAAAGATTTCCAAATACCCCCAAACAGATATTCTTTTTAACATTTCATATTTTAAAATCAACTTCCCAAATTTTTATTACCAAACCATTCTGTAGCTTGACTTTTCGTGCTCATTTCAGAAGATGATAAGCCCTACAGTTCGAACTCTCATGGTTCTAAATCTGATTCCACAAGTGCAATATGAAATAGATAAATACAAAAAAGTCCAAATCCGATAAATCTTTTGGAAAATCGATTTTGAATCAAAATGAAAAAAATGGACTGCTTTACCAAATACAGAGTCGCCACCTAAATATTTTTAGGAAATTTAGGAAACCCATGACTCATGCCAAAGGCCACATGTCCGTCATCACCAAGATTGTCTCAGCTCGGGAACTTAGATGCGAGAAGAAAATGTCATGAATTGAGTATCCCCACTCGCCCGATCAAAGATCGACCTCTATTAATCATGATGTGATTCTTATTTACATTATATGCTCTTGTTCCGATTATTAGACTAATTTTACTATGTGTTGCACACAAATATAAACTAATTTGCAAAAATTGGAACACTTTGATTTCATGTTTATTTTTGAAAAGAGGTTTTGAATATGCACCACTTGAAAAAATGAGCTCATATATACATTACTCAAATTATTCCAATTCAAGTTATTATCCGTCATCCACGGACATTCAAGCAGGTATATCAATTAAGCACTTAGCCTCATGGTAAATATGCAATATGGCAATAATCACACTTATGCAATATGCTAAAGCAAATAAAAGCTTAATCTAATTCCCGAGGAGAGCCAAAAGAGAGAAAATAGTTAGCAAAATGCATGGTCCTAACTAATGCAAAATATATGTGATAATCCTGTTCCGTATTATGCTAATTGATCTTAATTATGATTGTGATTATGTGTTTAATATGATTTTGGGTGCCATTTATATGATATATGTGGTTTTGAATTTCTGACTGTTCATCGTAGGAAAAATTGTTCAACTTACTGTTGTAAACTGAAAATTGCAGGCCTTATCGGCCACAGAAACCGAAATTGACTACGCCATTGTGATTGGTGTAATTTTTGGAGCCTATGGTGAAATTTAATTGAAAATTTATTCGAATCAAAATAATTAGATTCAGAATGATTAAATTGGGATTAATTACTTAGCCTTAATCAATTTGATTAGCCAAGCCTATAAATAGGCTTATATACACTCAATTCCTCTCTTTTGAACTCATTTTGCTGAGATTACACTCTAGAGAGAGAGTGTGTGTCGGTTAGAGAGAGAGGGAGCTCAAGTAAGAGAATTGCTCAAGAAGCTTGAAGATCTTGGAGTTTAACTAAAGAATTAACTGTATTTTGGAGGATTGGAGCTCTTAGGTGAGTAAATTCATGAGTTTGAGTTTGTAATTTCGTGAATTCAAAATTAGATGATAATCAAGAACATAATTTGAGTTGAAATTGATGAATTTGGAGCTTGTATGTACATGCATGTGCATAATTGCCATGACTTTATACATTCAAACATGAGTCATGTTGAACAAGAAGAATTGAGCACTGGAGCATACATGCAAGCATAGTTTTGTTGAGTTCCATGATTATAAGTGTCATTTGTACCATTTGGAATAGAGTTGGAGTCAAGAATGTACATGCATGAATGATTGATGAAGATATGGGGTTGTATGAAGTTGAATATATGTGTTTTGAGTCCCATGAAGAGAACTCAAAATGATTTTGGGAAAAGGACCATGATTTTGAACAAATTGGTCTCATATTCTTATATTCTCATACTATATAACGTGTTTCTATGTTTTTCAACCAAAATCATGAGTTTAGGTCCTTTGAATATCAAGTTTGAACTTCAAGAATAGTTCTGGAAATTCCAAAATTTGGCATGTCTGCTCGAGCGGGGGAAGGGCCCGCTCGAGCGTGAAATGTTAGTTCCCAGAACTTTTCCAGACATTGATGTTCGCTCGAGCGGAGAGAGTCATGCTCAAGCACCATCCACGTAGTTTGAATTCCAGCTCGAGCGTCCAAGGTCACGCTCGAGCGTAAATATGAGGCAACCAGTACTTTTGCAGACCAGAGGGGTCCGCTCGAGCGGCAGAAACCACGCTCGAGCGGGAAGCCCTGTTTCAAAAAATTTGTAAAGTTGATTTAAGTTTTGTTTTCTGTTCTCTTTCATTTCTAAGCACTCTTAGGCATGCATTGAACATTATAAATGAGTTAAAAAGGATAAGAAAGAATCCTAAGAAAGATATATGAATTAAGAACGGATTGAATCGTTTGTGACCATATATGTCTTATATATTATGTAGGGTCGAGTACAAGGACGAATCCACCAGCAGAACACTGTGAGTAATATCATAGTAAAAATATTTTGAAGTATGCTATTTGTCCAATTACTTACTCCCATTTGAGTTCATAAGTTTGTTAATTTGAACGGTGGATAAACATCGGTTTAACACGAATGATTGGGCCAAAGGCCGTTTAATATGAATGATTGGGCCAAAGGCCGTTAGACGTGAATAATTAGGCCAAAGGCCATTGGATATGAATGGATGGGCCAAAGGCCGTTGGATATGAATGATTGGGCCAAAGGCCGTTGGATATGAATGATTGGGCCAAAAGCCGTCGGACATGAATGATTGGGCCAAAGGCCGTCGGATATGAATGAATTGGGCCCGAGGCCGTTTGATACGTCTGGATTTGCAGTCACTCGATACACTAAATAGAAATATGAATGGGGCCCAAGGTCGTCTGATGTGTTTGTTTTAAATTCCGTTCATGTACTCTCTTTATTTGATATTATTCATAGGGCTTTCGCTCACTCTCATTCATGTGTCTGTAGGTGAGCCAAGAGATGCAAAAACCCAGGCCCAGTGAAGTTTGTGAGGAACAGTCAAAGTTTTGAGGAGTCAGCCCAAACGTCTCACGCATGAGACTTGTTTTACCCTTTTGTTCTTTTGCTATAATTTTGCTATGCTGGCAACAATGTTGAATCACTTTTGTACATGTATGCTTCGAGTTTGGCTGACTAAGACCTGAATGAACCTGTGTGTATAGAACCATAGGATATCTCCTTGGGATGTGAGTTATTAATGAATATATTTTTGTGATGTTTTGATGTGCCATGTAAGCACAGCTCTATGGACAAAGTTTTAAGTTTGCTTCTGTTTCGACCCCTTAACTCTGTTCAATTATGTTGTACTTGGTTTGAAGCCGTAGATAATCTCATGATTACTGGCCGGTTATGTCCTTAACCCATAGGGGGCGGGTTTGAGGCCATGATAGAGTGGTATCAGAGCACGAGTTAATGACTCACACACTTGTCCAAATGAGCAATTAGCATCTAGAAAAGATCTAGGATGCATTCATATGATAAGTATAAATCTGAAAGCATCAAGAACATGCTTAAATACTTTAAGATGAATGACTAAGTGCTAAATGTTGTGATTTACTTGCATTGCAAATTGTTTAAATATGTATGCACTTTAGTATATGCATATTTGTGAATCGTTTGTGTAAGGAATAATGCAAGTCTAATCAGATGGTGAGAACAAGAGGAGATGAAATAGAGGAGTCTTCTACTGGAAGAATGGATAGAATGGAAAGACTGATTCAGGAAATGGTAGAAACATTGAGGCAACAACAATAGTGGCAACAACAATGGCAACAGCCACACCCTCCGCCTCCACCTCCTCCTCCAGTACCGCCTGTCCAAGATCTTCAGAATGATGACCGAATAATAGCTCTCACTAAGGAATTTAAGAAAATGAAACCACCACAGTTCCAAGGGGGATTAGATCCATTGAAGGCCGAAGCATGGGTTCTCGGCATCAAAAAGCTATTTGAAGTGTTTCCCTATTCAGAGACACAGAAAGTACTTCTAGCCACCTTTATGCTAGAAGATGAAGCAAGAAGATGGTGGATGTTAATGCGTGAGAATCATAAAGACATTGGCTGGACGAAGCTCCTGGAAATTTTCTATGACAACTACTTTCCACAGTGTGTCCGTGACAGGAAAGTGTCGGAGTTCATGGAACTTATGCAAAATAACATGACAATAGCTAAGTATGAGGCCAAGTTCACTGAGTTGGCCAGATTTGCACCACATGTGGTCGACACCGACCACAAGAAAGCGAGGCATTTTGAAGGTGGGCTTCGCGATGATATCTTAGAGAGAGTGAACGTCCTCAAACTGGAAACCTATATTGGGGTGCTGGACCGGGCCATAATATCAGAAACTGACATAGCCAGACAGGCCAAAACAACAACCGACTGGAAAGGTAGTAAAAGACAGGGCTTCTTTTCGAAAAAGAAATTTTCGAAGAAGGAAAATACGGGCTCCTCAACTACTTCGAATTCTTCCCGAGATACATCTCCAATGTGCAATATTTGTAGTAAAAGGCATCGCGGAGTTTATTACCGTGTATCAGGAGTTTGCTTTAAATGTAGAAAAACGAGACAAATGGCCAGAGATTATAATCAGAACAGTGGAAAGTTAGCTGCTAGCTCCACCGCATCGATCCCGAAATCGGGAAATTCTATGAGATCTACTACTACCGGAGATACCGTGAGGCAAGAGAGAGTTTTTGCGCTTGTTCCGGGTGATACACGGAATGCCAAAGCCGTTGTCTCGGGTACTATCTCTATATGTAATCAAGATGCTTTTGTACTAATTGACTCCAGATCAACACACTCTTTCGTAACTTGTGCATTTGCATCTAGACTGAGTAGACCTCTAGAATCATTGCCATACTTGCTATGTGTATCTGCTTCATCCAAGGAATCTGTGTTGTGCACATCTGTATATCAATTTTGTGACATGCGTATTAGGAATGCTATTCTATATGTGGATTTGTTGCCCCTGAACTTTAGACATTTTGATATAATTCTAGGCATGGATTGGTTAGCTAAAGATTGTGCCACCATTGATTGTGTAACAAAACGGGTTGTGTTTAAACCTCCGAAACAAGAAGAAATTGTGTTTGTGAGTAACGAGGTAGTGCCTCCACCTTATTTGATATTTGCAATTAAAGCATGTAAATTGATCAGGAAAGGGTGTCAGGGTTATTTG
The DNA here is from genome assembly GCF_004153795.1 of Camellia sinensis. Taxonomy (NCBI): domain Eukaryota; kingdom Viridiplantae; phylum Streptophyta; class Magnoliopsida; order Ericales; family Theaceae; genus Camellia; species Camellia sinensis. The sequence goes on from NW_021025858.1 coordinate 811,041, forward strand.
TGTAGTGTGCTATCTTAACCATCTGAGAATGCCGAACTGAATAGTATCCCTATTGTTAGAGAATTTCCAGATGTGTTTCCAAATGAATTACCAGGGGAACTAGTAGACAGAGAGATAGAGTTTACTATTGAAATTGTGTCAGGCACCCAGCCTATCTCTAAAACTCCCTACAAAATGGCTACTACTGAAATGAAAGAATTGAAAGAACAGTTGCAAGACCTGCTTGACAAAGGGTTTATTCGACCTAGTACTTCACCATGGGGTGCACTAGTGTTATTTGTGAAAAAGAAGGATGGAACCTTGGCTTGTGTATTGACTATCGAGAACTGAACAAGGTAACAATAAAGAATAAATATCCCTTACCTCTTATTCATGACCTGTTTGACCAGCTGCAAGGATCACAAGTGTTTTCCAAAATTGATTTGAGGTCCGAGTATCACCAGTTGAAAGTAAAAGCAGACGATGTTGAGAAAACTGCGTTTCGAACAAGGTATGGCCATTATGAATTTCTTGTTATGCCATTTGGGGTGACTAATGCTCCCGCAGCATTTATAGACCTAATGAATTGAATTTTTAAGACCTACATTGATGAATTTGTTGTAGTTTTTATTGATGATATTTTGATATATTCAAATAATAGACTTGAACATGAACAAGAACAACATTTGAGGACTGTTTTGCAAACACTTAAGGAAAAGAAATTATTTGCCAAACTAAAGAAAAGTGAATTTTGGTTGGATGAAGTCATCTTCTTAGGGCATGTTATCAACAAGGAGAGAATTTTAGTGGACCCGCAGAAAGTAGAGGCAATTGTGAATTGGCCCACACCGACAAATGTAACAAAGGTTCGCAGTTTCATGGCCTTAGCTGGGTACTACAGGAGATTTGTGATGGACTTTTCAAAAATAGTTGTGCCTCTTACCCAACTGACACGCAAGGGGCAACCGTTTGAATAGAATGACGAAAGAGAATCTTCCTTTCATGAACTGAAAACGAGATTGACCACTGTACCAGTTTTGACATTAGCATCAGGTACAGAAAACTTTGTGATTTTCAGTGATACATCTTATAAGGGTTTGGGTTTTATATTAATGCAGAACGGAAGGGTGATTGCCTACGCCTCCCGGCAGTTGAGGCCACACGAGAAGAACTACCCAACACATGATTTAGAATTGGCCGCAGTCATATTTGCTTTAAAAATCTAGCGGCATTATTTGTATGGGGGAAATGCGAAGTCTACACAGATCACAAAAGTCTGAAGTACTTGTTTACACAGAAAGAGTTAAATATGCGACAGAGAAGATGGCTCGAATTGATAAAAGATTATGACCTTGAGATTCAGTATCACCTTGGGAAAGCCAATACAGTTGCTGACGCCTTGAGCAGAAAATCGATGGGGAGTTTGGCTTGTTTACTCACTGGAAAGAAAGAGATCTTGCAAGATTTTAAGAAGTTCGAGATTGAAGTGATATTGTGTGAACAGGATGGATTGATAGCCGCCATTTCAGCTGAACCAGCAATCATTGATGAGATTAAACGGAAACAGAATGAGGATGAATTCCTTAAAAAGATAGTTGATGAATTTGAAATGAATCCAAGACCGGAATATAGTGTGGTAAATGAGGTGCTAAAATTCCAAGACAGATTGTGTGTTCCAAACATCCCCGAGTTAAAAAAGAGAATTCTAGATGAAGCCCATAAGTCAGTGTTTGCTATGCACCCGAGTAATAACAAAATGTATCGAGATTTGAAGCAAAGCTATTGGTGGCCCAAGATGAAGAAAGAAATTGCAGAATATGTGTCCAAGTGCCTTCAGTGTCAGCAAGTTAAAGTTGAACATCAGAAACCGGGTGGTCTACTTTAGCCTCTCCCTATCCCCGAATGGAAATGAGAGCACGTGACGATGGACTTTGTTGTTGGTCTACCTCGCACTCCCCGAGTTGTGGACTCTATTTGGGTTGTAGTCGATAGACTAACTAAATCTGTACATTTTCTGCCCGTTAAAACTACATTTGATGCTTATAGATTGGCTACTATATATGTTGATGAGATTGTTCGTTTACATGGAGTTCTGATATTCATTGTCTCGGATAGAGATCCGAAATTTGTGTCTAGATTGTGGAAAAGCCTACAAAGAGCTATGGGAACAAAATTGAGATTCAGTACCGCGTTTCATCCAGAAACCGACGGGCAATCAGAACGAACAATACAGACCTTGAAAGATATGCTTCGGATGTATGCTTTAGATTTCCAAGGGAGTTGGGAAGATTATTTGCCACTAGCAAAATTTGCATACAATAGTAGCTTCCACTCCAGCATTGGCATGGCACCATACGAAACTTTGTATGGTAGAAAGTGTAGATCACCAATTTGTTGGACAGAGGTTGGAGATAAGGCTTTGCTTGGGCCCGAAATTGTGCAAGACACTTTTGAGAAGATCAAAACTATTCAACAAAGGCTCAAAACAGCTCAGAGTTGACAAAAGAATTATGCAGATGTTCGAAGAAGACCTCTTGAATATGAGGTTGGTGAGCATGTGTTTATTCGTGTAACGCCGATGAAGGGCCAAGTAAGATTTGGAAAGAAAGGTAAATTGTCGCCACGTTACATTGGGCCGTTCCAAATTCTAGAAAGGCTTGGTCCTGTTGCTTACCGAGTCGCTTTGCCACCGAGATTCGAACAAATGCACAATGTATTCCACGTATCAATGTTAAGGGATTATCTTTGAGATTCGTTTCATGTGATTGATTATCACCGGATAGCTCTTGATGAAAATATGGAGTACTCAGAATGGCCGGAACGAATCATTGACTGGCAAGTGAAACAGTTGAGAAACAAGTCCATCCCGATGGTGAAAGTGCAATGGAAAGAACACTATGGGACAGATGCTACATGGGAAAAAAAGGATGAAATATAACTACGCTATCCACATTTGTTTCCCGACGAAGGTAAAATAAGTTTGGAGGACCAAACTTCCTAAAGGAGGGAAGATTTTGATAACCCTGTTCCGTATTATGCTAATTGATCTTAATTATGATTGTGATTATGTATTTAATATGATTTTGGGTGCCATTTATATGATATATGTGGTTTTGAATTTCAATCTGTTCACCGTAGTAAAAATCTATTCAACTTACTGTTGTAAACTGAAAATTGCAGGCCTTATCAGCTACATAAACCGAAATTCACTATGCCATTGTGATTGGCGTAATTTTTGGAGGCTATGGTGAAATTTAATTGAAAATTGATTCGAATCAAAATAATTAGATTCAGAATGATTAAATTGGGATTACTTACTTAGCCTAAATCAATTTGATTAGCCAAGCCTATAAATAGGCTTATATACACTCAATTCCTCTCTTTTGAACTCATTTTGCTGAGATTAAACTCTAGAGAGAGAGTGTGTGCCGATTACAGAGAGAGGGAGCTCAAGTAAGAGAATTACTCAAGAAGCTTGAAGATCTTGGAGTTTAACTCAAGAGTTAACTATATTTTGGAGGATTGGAGCTCTTAGGTGAGTAAATTCATGAGTTTGAGTTTGTAATTTCGTGAATTCAAAATTAGATGATAACCAAGAATATAATTTGAGTTGAAATTGATGAATTTGGAGCTTGTATGTACATGCATGTGCATAATTTCCATGACTTTATACATTCAAACATGAGTCATGTTGAACAAGAAGAATTAAGCACTGGAGCATACATGCAAGCATAGTTTTGTTGAGTTTCATGATTATAAGTGTCATTTGTACCATTTGGAATAGAGTTGGAGTCAAGAATGTACATGCATGCATGATTGATGAAGATATGAGGTTGTAGGAAGTTGAATATATGTGTTTTGACACCCATGAAGAGAACTCAAAATGATTTTGGGAAAAGAACCATGATTTTGAACAAATTGGTCTCATATTCTTATATTCTCATACTATATAATGTGTTTCTATGTTTTTCAACCAAAATCATGAGTTTAGGGCCTTTGAATATCAAGTTTGAACTTTAAGAACAGTTTTGGAAATTCCAAAATTTGGCATGTCCGCTCGAGTGGGGGAAGGGCCCGCTCGAGCGTGAAATGTTAGTTCCCAGAACTTTTGCAGACATTGATGTCCGCTCGAACGGAGAGAGTCACGCTCGAGCACCATCCACGTAGTTTGAATTCTAGCTCGAGCGTCCAAAGTCACGCTCGAGCGTAAATATGAGGCAACCAGTACTTTTGCAAACCAGAGGGGTCTGCTCGAGCGGCAGAAAGCGCTCGAGCGGGGAGCCCTGTTTAAGAAAATTTGTAAAGTTGATTTAAGTTTTGTTTTGTGTTCTCTTTCATTTCTAAGCCCTCTTAGGCATGCATTGAACATTATAAATGAGTTAAAAAGGATAAGAAAGAAGCCTAAGAAGGATGTATGAATTAAGAACGGATTGAATCGTTTGTGACCCATATATGTGTTATGTATTATGTAGGGTCGAGCATAAGGACGAATCCACCAGCAGAACACTGTGAGTAATATTATAGTAAAGATATTTTGAAGTATGCTATTTGTCCAATTACTTACTCCCATTTGAGTTCATAAGTTTGTTAATTTGAATGGTGGATAAACATCAGTTTGACATGAATGATTGGGCCAAAGGCTGTTGGATATGAATGATTGGGCCAAAGGCCGTTTGACGTGAATGATTCGGCCAAAGGCCGTTGGATATGAATGATTGGGCCAAAGGCCGTTTGATATGAATGATTGGGCCAAAGGCCGTTTGACGTGAATGATTGGGCCAAAAGCCGTTGGATATGAATGATTGGGCCAAAGGACGTTTGACATGAATGATGGGGCCAGAGGCCGTTTAACATGAATGATTAGGCCAAAGGCCATCGGACATGAATGATTGGGCCGAAGGCGGTCGGATATGAATGAATTGGGCCCAAGGTCGTTTGATACGTCTGGATCGTTAGTCACTCGATACACTAAATAGAAACATGAATGGGGCCCAAGGTCGTCTGATGTGTTTGTTTTAAATTCCATTCATGTACTCTCTTTATTTGATATTATTCACTGAGCTTTCGCTCACTCTCATTCATGTGTCTGTAGATAAGCCAAGAGATGCACAAACCCAGGCCCAGTGAAATATGTGAGGAAGAGTCAAAGTTTTGAGGAGTCAGCCCAAACGTTTCATGCATGAGACTTGTCTTACCCTTTTGTTCTTTTGCTATAATTTTACTATACTGGCAACGATAATGAATCACTTTTGTACATGTATGCTTCGAGTTTGGCTGACTAAGACCTGAATGATCCTGTGTGTATAGAACCATAGGATATCTCCTTGGGATGTGAGTTATTAATGAATATATTTTTGTGATGTTTTGATGTGCCATGTAAGCATAGCTCTATGGACAAAGTTTTAAGCTTGCTTCTGTTTCGACCCCTTAACTCTGTTCAATTATGTTGTGCTTGGTTTGAGGCCGTAAGTAATCTTATGATTATTGGCCGGTTATGTCCTTAACCCATAGGGGCAGGTTTGAGGCCATGGCAATATGCCTAATGCAACACATACAAGATGTAATTAATAAGCTCGACTACTAATTATGACATGTGAATCAATTAGATAGCATGCGTTTTAAACACGTATTCAAAGAAGTATTAACTAACAATGCAAGTTACAATAATGCGACGAGCTCAGTGCATGCAAGACAATGGATGCAAGGCATGAGAGATGCTAAATGAAACATGATGCCCTAAACTAACTATTATAAGCAGGTAAATAAAAGAGAGAAAGACATTGTAGACCGCCCAAACTCGCTCCGCGCGCCCCCCTTTCGGAGAGGGCGTGAATTGTAGTTCTAGCTACTACAGTTCGAACTCCTGTCACGGTTCTGACTCTAATCTCACAAAGTACAATGTAAGACTGATAAATCACCAAAGAGTCCAAATCCGGCAAATCATTTTGGAAAATCAATTTTAATCAAAAAGCACCAAACATGGACTGCTTTGCAAGATTTTAGAGTCGCCACCTAAATATTTTGTTTTGGAAAATTTAGGAAACCCTGACTCGTGCCTAAGGCTACGTGTCCGTCATCACCAAAGTTGCCTCGGCTCAGGAACTTGGGTACGAGAGGGGAAGGTCCTGAAATGAGCACCCCTGTTCACCGGATCAAAGGATCGGCCTCTACTAAACATGATATGTTGTTTTGAAAACACATGTGTTCTTATTTCGGTTATTAGCTAACTTACTATGTGATGCGCACAACACACAAGTATAGACTAAATCACTCAATTTGGAACAAAACATCTCATGTTTGTCTTTCAAAAATGGTTTGAAGTTGCTACTCGCAAGTAGGCTAAGACGCGGATTTGCCACCCTCAAGTGGGCTTAGAAAACATGATTTTCCACTCTTAAGTGGGCTTAAAACGCACATTTTTGATGAATTGTTCTAATTCAAGCAATAAAGCCTTCACCCGCAGGCATTCATGCAGTTAATCATTTAAGCAAATAGCCTCATGGCAAGCATGCTATCATGGCAGTCACTTACACACAAGCAAGGATGCTAAAGCATAAACACTTACAGTGTACTCCAAGCCAAAACAGAAGCTGGTTAGTAATCAATGCATGATCCTAGCTATGTCAACAATGCCTAATGCAACACATGCAAAATGCAACTAAGTAGGCTCGGCTATCTAAGATGGCATATGAATGCAACAATTGATACATGTATTCAAATAAGTATTGAAATACAATGCAATTTGAATGATGCGCCGAGCCCAAT
>NW_021025858.1:834716-849373 GCF_004153795.1 Camellia sinensis
ACTCGCCGAATTGCATTAAGCGATTTTAGGAGCTCTTTGGACGGTCGGAGCATTTAATTTGGAAATTGAATTTGGGTCGAGATTAAATTGTTTAATTGTTGAATTAGTGTCAATTATTCATTATTATTAAATTGATGTTAGGTGGGTTGGTAGTGTTAAGACACTAACAAACACTTGTATTCTCTCCTCATAAACTTCCCTTGCTGATCAAACTCTAAGAAAACAAAAGGGAGGGCCCGGCTTTAGAAAGAGGAGGGAAAGAATTGGGTGATTTTGGCTCAAAGTTTGGGGAACTTGAGATCAAACCCAGATTTTTGTTCATAGTTTGGGGAGAATTGAACTCTTACGGTAAGCACAAACTCCATGGATTTTTGTTTGCAAATTGTAAATTCACAGTTGTGGTTAATGGCCAAGACATGAGTTAGGCCTTGATTATAAGGAAAATTGAGCTGTTTGTGTTCAATTGAAGGGTCAATGGGGCATACATGTAATATAATTGTTGTGGAATGCCATAATCTAAGCATGTCATTGAGTTAGACATGGAAATAAAGGTGTTTAAATCTTAATCAAGCATGTTTTTTGTTGGCTCCATGAGACATGAACACCTTTGCAGTTATTGGAATGGATGAAGTCAAGATTAGTATGCAATGCGAAATAATTAAAGAAGATGCTTTGGAATGCATGAATTGTATGATAGAATTGAGCTTGATTAAATTGAAGCCATGCATGTTGATTTATGAAATTGGGCTCCATGAAGAGTGTTTTGGTGTTTATACATTGTTAGTCAAGTATTGTGAATTGGAGCCATGAAAGGGCAAGAAATGATGGTTTGGAATGTTGAAAAGGGGCTCAAGAACTCAATCTGGAAAACCCAGATTTTTGATGTCCGTTGAGCGGGGTTATTGGCCGGCTCGAGCGGGAAAATCGTGCTCCCAGCACTTTTTTGCAGAATTGGATTTCCGCTTGAGCGGATATCTCACGCTCGAAGCGGGGAGTTTTTGTAGACAGGCCTTCCGCTCGAGCTCTCCTAATTCCACGTCAGCGTCATTTTCAATGCAACCCAGTTACTTTTGCAGGCCTTAAGGGTCCGCTCGTAGCGTGGACCCTGTTCTCCTGAAATTTTGTTGCTCATTCTGTGTTTCGTTTTCTGTTCTCTTTCACTTGTAAGCACTCTTTAGCTATGTTCAGCATTGGTAAATGACGTTAAATGAGATAAGAATAAAGCCTAAAGAGGAAATATGTGAATAAAAGAACGGAATTGAACTGTTAGTGACCCTTTTGTGTTTCATGAAATGTGTAGGGTCACAGCTCAGGGAAAATCCACAAGCCGATCACTGTGAGTATATTCGATATTTGAATGATTGTGGAATATCCAATTATTATCCCCTTATAAGCTTTATCGAGTTGCTAATTGGGATTGTGAACCAAAGGTCGTTGTGATAAACATAAAAGGATTCCAAAGGTCGTTTTCGATAAACATGATGGACCGAAGGTCATTTTGATCGAAATGAGTGGACCGAAGGTCGTTTTGACTATATGAATGGACCTAAGGTCGTTTGACATGAATGTAGGGCCGAGTCGCCGTTTTTTGACAGAAATGAATGGGCTAATGGCCGTTTTGGACAGAAATGAATGGACCGAAGGTCGTTTTGAATAGAAATGAGTGGACCGAAGGTCGTTTTGACAATATAATGAATGGACCTAAGGTTCGTTTTGACATGAATAAGTGGGCAAGGCCATTTTGACACGAATGTATGGGCCAAGGCCGTTTGACAGAAATGATGGGCTAAAGGCCGTTTTGACAGAAATGAATCGGGCCGAAGGCCGTTTTGACAATGAATGGAAATCTGAATGGGCCCAAAGGCCAGAATGTTTGGAAGCTACAGTCACTTGATTTGAATTTCGTATGTTATATAATGTTAAACCGAGACCCGTCTTAGCCCTTTTGCCTATGTAATTTACATTTTGTCATGTTGGCGAGGAACTTTTGTGTAATATTTATACATAGCTGTGATGGGTTACCTAAGTTTTGAATGATCCTGTTAGTACATGAACTTATGTACTACGTTTCCTGTGTAAGTTTATAACGTACATATGTCTTCAAATGTTATGACGTGCATATAAGCACAGCTCTATGGACAAAGTTTTAAATTCCTTCCGTTTGGCCCCATTAACTCCTATTAAAATACGTTTGTTTAGGTTTGAGGCCGTCAGGTAATATCCATGATACTGGCCGGTTACGTCCTTAACCGGGGGCGGGTTTGTGGTTTGTGACAGAGTGGTTATCAGAGCACGAAGTAATAACTCACAACTTGTCCAAGAGAGCAATAGCGTCTAAAAAAGATCATAGGATGCATTCATGTGATAATAATGACTTTGGAAGCATCAAGAATATGATAAGTGTCGGATATGAACAGTTTATGTGCTATAAAATTCGTGAATTGCTTGCATTGTAAACGCAGAAGGAAAGCTACAACAAACAGTACATAGATCGTACTAGGCGAATATTATGAGAACCAAGTAGAAGTATATTAGCACGATACACCAAAAAACTCCATAGATATGTGAAATGCATATTGAAATATGTATACTTTCTGCCTATAACATGCATTACTTAATGAATCTTTTGTATAAGGTATAATGCAAGTTTAAATCAGATGGTGAGTAAGAACTCTATAAAGTACGTTAGGGCCTTAATTATTGTTATGAGATATGAAATGACTAAAGTCCCTGAAATGTTTATGTTTGTATGAATTAATGATTGTTCAAAAATTTTCTCTGAACATGATTGTGGTATCCTTAGCAAGAGGCCTTCGCCCAGGGACATAATACTGTGGCTTTGGTCATGAGGCCCTAGCTCGAGGGAAATAATACCGTGGCCTATGTAATGAGAGCCATGTTTGCCGGTACCAAAGGTTCCATTATGGGAAACTTGATATGCTTGAACTAGTATGAATATGCTATGCTAAAGGAGTACCACACATGATTTGAATATGAGATATAAATTCGGTTACAACTAATGTGCTACAACAAGTTTGTTTTTTGGTGTATAAATCACATACATGAACATAATGAATCATGAAAAGTTGTTTAATGTGGCATTCAATTCTGCCTACGGGTGTCTATGTGAAATATGAACATGATTTTGAGTATATAATACTTAGTAAATGTTCCAGCATGCGATATCTGATAAGTATGCAATTATCTGTTACCGTATGTGATTAATTACGTACGAACACAATGTGAAATGGGAATATAAAGACGTGCCTATGTGTGACTATGGTGTTTATTTTTGTATTGGACATCCCGTATTTGGCAAGGGGGGGGGGAAGGGGGGGGGAAAAAAGGGGGGGGGGGGGGGGGGGGGGGGGGGGGGGGGGGGGGGGGGGGGGGGGGGGGGGGGGGGGGCGGGGGGATGATTAATAAGGGTTCGTGTAGACTGGTTGAAGTAAGGGCATACGAGTTGGTCAGATCTCTTTTACAGCCCGACCTGATAGACTGGAAAGAATGGTACAAGTAAATGCAGAGATCTTAAGACAAACAACGTCAGTTGTTGTTATGGTAAAACTTCTGCCATCACCAGTGTGGAAACGCCGAGGAGTCGTTGTCCGGATTCGGGGCTTGTTATAGGTGTGTAAATGGAACCGTATGGTAAAGAACTGTCCCCTGAACTGCACAAAATGTGAATAAAATGTTCTGCTCAACTAGATTTGTACAGTGGTAGGAAATTTGCTACTCAGGATAGAGTAATTACACTCATCCTAGGAAAACAACTCAAAATACTGTGATTGTTTATCCAGGTATGCTATATGATTCTTCTGAAACTGGTTTGAAGAACTTTTATTTTTCTCTGTACTTTTGAATTTGAATGAAGAGCTATTTAACTTCAGTTTGGTCTGCTGCCCATGCTGCCATTTATTTGTATTCGCGACAATATTTTCTTCCGAATAGCTTATATTGGTCTTTCAACATTTGCAAACATTTCTGCAACTACACGCCAATCACATCTTAGCCGATGTCCTACTTCACTCGAAGAGTGACAACGAGTTGGTTAATCAGCCAACCACCTTAGCCGATTCCTTTACTTCGCGAAAGAATATCAAAGTTGGTTTAGTCTAGCCAACCACTCTTTAGCCGTTTGTCCCTACTTCGGCTAAAAGTAACTAGAGTGGTTTAATCCAGTCCAACCAACTCTTAATCGATGTACTTACTATCGGCTAAAGAGTACTAAGAGTCGGCTAAAGAGGTACTAAGAGTCTGGTTTAATCCAGCCAACTACTCTTAACCGTGTATTCTGATCGGCTGACAGAGTAACTCAAAGTTGGTTTAGTCTAGCCAAACGCTCTTTAGCCGAGTCATTCGGCTGAAGAGTATCAAGAGTTGGTTTAGTCAGCCAACCCTTTAGTCCGATGTCCTATCACTTTACGCTAAGAGTACAAAGTTGGTTTAGTCCAGCCAACCCACTATTTAGTCGTGTCCTCGAACCGCTAAAGAGTATAAGGGTTGGTTTAGAATCGCAGCCAACCTTAAATTGGTATTCCGCAAGTAGAATTAAAAATGTTTGTCTACACGACACAACACGTCCTGCAGCCTGGATTTCCTTTATCCCGGCTAGGAGGGGTGTGGTTTTTTTCAGCAACCTCTAGATTGGTTTTTTCCAGCCAACCTAAGAGAAAGTTTTGGTGTTCTGACCAAACGTCCTGCAGCCTGGATCCTTATCTGGGCTTAGGAGGTGTTGATTTTTCCACCGACCTCTAGATTTGGTTTTCTGCCAATCCTAGATAAAGGTTTGGTTGTCCAACCAACGTCCTGCAGCCTGGATCCTTATCCTGGGCCTTAGGAGGGGTGTGGTTATTCGGCCAACCTTGCTTTTGATGTCCCTAACTCACTAATACAATCTCTTACAAAAACAACTATGGCTGAAAAGAAATCAACTTGTTTATTTGAGAAAAAGGAAAATACCATAACTTCGTGAAAAAAAAAAAAAGCTAAAAATAAAATAGTTTGAGATTGGCAGTATTACATGGCCTAGGAATGGCTTTGCCGTCCTCATCTTCCAGGTGGTATGCCCCTTTGCCAGCTAACCCGACTACTTTGTAAGGTCCTTCCCAATTTGGCCCTAACTTGCCATCTCCTGGTACTAAGGTGTTTCCCATCACTTTGCGCAGCACCCAATCTCCGATCTTGAATTGCCTTGGATGCACTGTTTTGTTGTATTTCCTGGATAACTCTTGTTGGTATGAGGCAATGTGAACCAGTGCTCTTTCTCTTCTTTCTTCGACGAGGTCGAGCTCCAATGCTATGGCCTCTCCATTCAAGTCTGGATCAAAATTTTCGCTTCTAATTGTGGGGAGGCCAACTTCCAGTGGGATTACTACTTCCATGCCTAGGCTAAGGAGAATGGTGTTTCTCTTGTTGATCGTCGAGGTGTGGTGTGGTAAGCCCATAAAACATGAGGAAGTTCCTCCGCCCACTTGCCTTTTGCCTTCTCTAACCTTTTCTTCAGTCCATTCAAGACAACCTTGTTTGATGCTTCTGCTTGGCCATTTGCTTGAGGATATGCCGGTGTAGAATTGCAGAACTCTATCTTGTATTCTTCACAAAAGCTTCTAAAGATTCTACCGTCGAACTGAGTGCCATTGTCTGATATTAGGGCTTTAGGTATACCGAACCGAGTGACGATATTCTGCCAGACGAACTTCTTCACATCTTTTTCCTTGATTGATGCTAATGCTTCTGCTTCCACCCACTTTGTGAAGTAGTCTGTTGCTGCGAGAAAGAACTTCCTGTTACCGGGTGTCGTTGGAAGTGGTCTTACTATGTCCAAGCCCCACATTGCGAAAGGCCATGGGCAAGTCAATGGTAGGAGTTCTCTGGCCAGCTGATGTATTTGGTGTGCGAACTTCTGGCATTTCTTGCACTTCTTCACATAATTCTCTGAGTCTTCTTGCATGTATGGCCACTAGTATCCTTATGAAATGGCTTTGTAGGCTAATGATCTTCCACCTTGGTGGCTTCCGCACACTCCTTCGTGTATTTCGAACAAGAAGACTTCCACTTTGCTGGGGTGGACACACTTTAAATAAGGTCCAGAGAATGACTTTTTGTACAATGCCATAAATGGAGAGAGCCAAAATCGCTGCAACTTTGCTCTAATTTTGTTGGCTTCTTTCTTGTCTTCCGGTATGACGCCATCTTTTAAGAATAGTATGATGGGATCCATCCATGAGGGGCCTAATTCGGCGCAACATACCTTTTCTACTTCGGGGTTTTCGATGCTTGGTCTCGGTAGGTAGTCAATTAGTAGTGGGTGAGGGATGGATGTATCTGCCATTGACGCAAAGCCTACTAGTTCCTCTATTCTGTTGTTTTTCTCCTTGCCAATCTGTTCTATCCTTACTACTTCAAATTTCTTGATCTCTGTTCTGACCAGTTTTTGGTACTTAGCCATCCTGTTATCCTTTGCTTCATAGTCGCCAGAAATTTAGTTTACCACCAGCTGTGAGTCGCTGTAGACCATTAGTTCGATGGCCTTCATGTAGAATGCTGATTTGAGTCCTGCAAGAAGTGCTTCATACTCTGCTTCATTGTTTGATGCTGGGAAGCCAAGGTTGATTGCTTGCTCCACAACCAGGCCGTCTGGTGAGATGAGGACTATGCCAAGTCCTGCACCATGCCGATTGGATGCTCCATCCACAAAGAGCTTTCACATCTCTCCAACGAACAACTTCCAGCAAGTGGAGGGGTCAGATGATGTTGTGGGGTCAAGAATGTTGCTGGTGTTTTCTTCAAGGTCCATGCTTGCTGTCTGCCCCTCGCTATCTGATTGTACCAAGTCTTTATTTGTTGGTGAGTCTTGGCTCGACGTAGCTTGGTTCGCTTCTTCCTTGGTGTCTTTACTCTGGTCTGCCATAGGGTCTGACTGAGTATCCTGCACCAGGGGTTGCGCTATTCCGGCGTCAACTTCTATCCCTAGTTCGGTTGTGTTAGTCAGGTCGACTGGGCAGATATGATAACTTCCTAGGGTAAATTCTGCGACAAAGTCTGCCAAAGCTTGGGCCTTTATCGCGGTTCTGGGTTGGAACTTGATGTCGAATTGTCCCAACTCTACTGCCCACTTTAAGATTCTCCCAGAAAAGTTCGCTCTTTCAAATAGAGCTTTTAATGGGAAAGCTGTGAGGCCAACTATGGTGTGGGCGTGAAAGTAGTGCGACAACTTCCTTGATGCCATCATTAAGGCTAAGGCCAAGGCCAGTTTTTCTAGTGGCAAATACCTTGTTTCAGCACCTAGCAATGTCTTGCTGACATAATAGATGGGCAGATGTTGGATTCCTTCCGCACGGACCAACACTACGCTAATTGCGTGCTGAGAGACTGCCAGGTACAAGAAGAGTTCTTCTCCAGGTATTGGGGTGACAAGCAGTGGTGGAGAAGACATGTATTCTTTCAAGTTTTCCAGTGCGCGGTCGCATTCTTCGTCCCACTTGAACTTGGCTTTTAATGCTTGAAAAAATGGTCGTAGTCTGTCTGACGACCGGCTAATAAAGCGGTTGAGTGCAGCTGCCATGCCGATGAGATGCTGCACTTCTTTTACTGAGTTAGGCCTCTCCAAATTCTGAATTGCTTTGATTTGGGAGGGGTCTGCCTCAATACCCCGGTTGGTCACTAGAAAGCCCAGGAATTTGCCAGATCCTACACCGAACGCGCACTTGGATGCATTAAGGCGCAACTTGTGCCTCTTCAGAATCTGGAACACCTCACCTAGGTCCTTTAGATGGTCATTCTCATCCTTGCTCTTGACAACCATGTCGTCAATGTAAGCCTCCATTGTTCTGCCTAACAATGGTTCAAACATCTTGGTGACCATTCGTTGGAATGTTGCCCCTGCGTTCTTTAGGCCAAAGGGCATGACCTTGTAACAGTATAGTCCTCTCAGAGTTGTAAAGGATGTGACCTCCTGGTCTGGTTCATGCATGGCGATTTGGTGGTAGCCTCTGTATGCATCCAGAAAGCTAAGTCGGTTGTGCCCCGCCGTTAGGTCTACCAATTGATCTATCCATGGTAGGGGGAAGCTGTCCTTTGGGCATGCTTTGTTGACTGTCTTATAGTCGACGCAGACACATCATTTGCTATTCTTCTTTGGCACGACGACTGTGTTGGAAATCCATCTGGGGTAGTGCACCTCTCTGATAGCTCCTGTCTCTAGTAGATTTCCCACCTCTTCCGCCACTATCTCGACGTGGTGGAGTGCCGATCTGCGAGTGCGTTGAATGATTGGTCTGGCAGATGGGGGGACATTGAGTTGGTGACAGATGAAGTTTGGATCAATGCCTGGCATGTCGTAGGGCACTTCGATGTTAGATGGTCAAGAATTCCAAGACCTTAAATCTCTCAGTGCTGGATCAAGCGACGAACCGAGCAAAAAGAAACTTATCCGGGTTCATTTTTATCTAATTTCTTACTCTAACGCTAAAGTTCCTTCCAACCATGCTTTTTGATTACAGCTGCTTTTGGGCCGACATCTGCGAAACAGATTCATTGCTCTCAGGGTTCTTCCTCGCGAATGGAACATATCCCTTGGCGCGGCTGCCATTAACCGTGACAAAGCATTGCTTGGACATAATCTGGTCTCCAAAGACCTCTTCAATTACCCCGGCATCATTGGGGAACCTCATTACTTGATGGTAGGATGATGCTACTGATTTCATGGCATGGAGCCATGTTCTTCCCAAGATTATGTTGTAAGTGGAAGGGACCTTCAACACCCAAAATTCCACTTGTTTTGTCACGCTCCCTGCCCTGACTAGCAGGATAATTTTGCAGACTGGCCATTCTGGCATTGAGTTGAATCCGATCAGGAGGGATACAGCTGGTGCCAGGTCTTTGTCCTCCAATTTCAATTGTTTGAAGGTGTCGTAGTACATTATCTCACACGAGCTACCTTGGTGTCTATCAGAATTCGTTTGATGTCGTAGCCCTTGATGCGGAGGGTGACGACCAGTGCATCGTTGTGAGGGCAATATATTCTTTCCAAGTCTTTGTCTGAAAAAGAGATGACGTTCTTGGCCTCTGTTCTCCCATTTTTTATGGTAAGTTGGGCACTTAGTACCTCCCTTAAGTGCTCAGCCTTCTTGATCGACCCTCTGAGCTCGCATACACGCTCAGGTTCGAATACTCCATGTATCACATTGATTACTCCTTGAGGTGGGGCGTTAATTGGCATTCCATTGGGGTTATTGTGGTCCTGGGGGACTGGTTGCGGCCCTCCTTTAATATATTTATTCAGGTGACCAGCTGCCACCAACTCCTCCAGGTGCTGTCTCAATGGCATGCAATTTTCAGTACGGTGCCCCTTTTCTTTGTGGAAGGTGCATCGTGATCTTTCGTTGTAGTCTTTTTGTGCTTTTCCTAGCTTAGCTGGCCATCTGACGAAAGGTTCATCGCGTATTTCGCTCAGAATCCGGTAGATCGGTTTCTTGAATACCGTGGTTATGGCTGTGCGGATTCTCAACCATCTTTTATCCTGGTCCTCTCCGTTGTTTCACCTGCCTCGTCCGTTTTTGTTCGGACGTTCTACCATGTTGATCTTTGCTGTGGTCTTTTTATCTGGTACTGCAGTCGTGCCAGATTTTGTTTTGGCACGGGCGCCATCCTCTTCCACCCTGATGTGCTGATGCACTTTTTCCATCAAGGCCTCCATGGTGAGGGGCGTTTGTATTGTGCAATGGCGAGATTGGTGGGGCAGTCCCCAATCTGGTTGAATGTCTCCCAGTAGCGACTATTGTAGGATCGTAGTGTCTCATTTTTGCCCATATCGATGGAGAGTAACTGGTTTATTTCCACCGGGGTTTCGGTGTTCGTTCTGAACCTTGTGACGAACGCCTCCGCCAATTGTGCCCAGGAGGCTATGTTGCTTTCTGGAAGTTTTTCGAACCAAGTCAAGCCTAGGTCTCCAAGGCTTGATGGGAAGATGATGCACATCAAAGCCTCGTTTCGCCGATATACTGCCATAACCTGGCGGAAGTGGCTTAGGTGTATGTAGGGGTCCGTCTTCCCCTCGTACGTGGTGAATTTGGGCTGAAGGAAGCCTGAAGGTAGGGGCGCGTTTTCAATTGCCGGAACGAACAACGAGGTCTGCAGCCGTGCTAACGCTTTGTCCGTTGGTTCGTAGGCACGGTGTGGTAACGGCATTCCGACCTCGACGCTTCCATGCGTCCGAAGAGCCAACCGCTGAAGGGCAGATACCCTGTGAGGGTTGAGCGCTCTAGTATCCTCCTTCCATCGTGCCTTTTCTTCCAGCATGATTCGCAAATCGGATGATCTTGGTAACTCTGTCTGCTTGGACGATGTTTGGTGCGAGTGCGAGGGTCGATAGGTACTTCCCTCAGTGTAAGACCTCAATGATCTCGTTCTCTCAGACCTGGAGTAACGAGTTCTGGAGGTTCTGGACTGAGTATCGCCTGTCCTGAGGCTTCTACTCTCTGTTCGTGATGGTGTGGAATGTCTACTACGATCTTCTGAGTAGTGAGGAGGCGCATTGCCTTTGCGCCCCTCTCCTGTCGCCACCTCTTTTCCCTTAATCTGGTGCTTCATGGCCTCTATGTCCGCCGCCATCTTCCTTATTAATTCATCTTGCTCCTTCATGCGGTCCTCCAGAACTTAAGGATCAATCCTTCGCCTTTGTCTGTCAGGACTTCGAGAACGAGAGTGACGGGGGCTGTTAGTCCGCCTCCTTCCCCTTGCATCCCTCCTGGGATTTTGTCGCTGAGGCTCCAAGTCTGCCATGGGAGGGATAGAAGGTAGGCCTTCGCGCCTTGCACCCCCTTCTGGTGTTTGTCCGTCGATGGCGGACTGCGGCAAATCTTCGTTGTGCGCCATTGCTTTTAAAGAGGAAAAGCTTGATCAAGAGGTTTTGTTCTAGTCTGCAATTCCCACAAACGATGCCAATTGTACGGGAAAGAAATAAGCCTTCTCGTATAATCCTGTTGATCAAGTCTGCACTCCTCCAAACGTTGTCGCTTTACTCCCTGAAAACACAAACGTGAGCTAGCTGGCGGGTGTGTGCCGGAAACCTCTCCGATGCCTAAGTCAGTAAAATAGACAAGAAGACAAAAGCTATGTATATCCAGGAATCAAAGTTGTGTTACCTCTCCATAGGTGATGTTTGTGAGCTTTTATAGGTTCCGTGTGGCACAATCCAAGTAGGACTCTTTCTCCTCCATGTAGAGTCCTCGTAGGATTCATACTCCTGAAAGATAATGCTTATCCTTCAACACCCCCCTCACTGTTTAAACCAAGTGAGATGGTTTTACCATGGTCGGACTCCAATGTGGCCGAGGTACGCATGGCTATGCTTAGCCATAAAACAGGCCGAACTATCCTTAGTTCGGTTCGTCCTTTTACTGCCCTTACCTCAGTTCCTCCTGTACAAACCGTGGTAAGTCTAAACCGAGCTAACTTTTAGCAAGGTTTAGACCGAGCTAACCATACTGCGCCATAACCGGTATAAGTTTTAGTATGGTAACCGAGCTAACCTTCTTGGGACTGGAGTAACTTTAAACCTCTTCAAGACCGGAGTAACTTTATGCCCTTTTTACTCAGCCCTTCGCACTGAGGCCCATAACGGCCTAGCTCGGCCCAATTTTCATATAAATTACCCTCTCACATATCCTTCATTTCAAAATTTTGGGAAAGAAATTGTTTAGTATCATGCAACAAACCCAAATCATTAGATGCAAGTAAAATGTCATCCACATATAGAATTAGAAAAATATATTTGCATCATACCATAATTTAGAATCATCCCTAGTCATGGCATTAGAAAACGAAATAGAATCATCCTTAGGTCTAATGTCAAAATCAGACTTCATTAAGTATACAAAATAATCACCAGAAATTGCTGACTTTCTAGCTCTTGAGGATCTCCTTAATTCTGTAGTCTCAATTGAAACTTGAGCTACATGCTCTATGTTGACTTGTTCCTCTTATGGTGGAAGTTCTTGAATTTGTTGATCTTCAAGGATATCGGGTTGATTATCCTGAAAGACAACCATTTCACCTATATTCACGGGTGTTGTATCTAGATCCTGTGATTCCTCTCACTCTATCTTTCGAGGGTAACTCCCACTAGGGTCAACTTCCTCAATAAATTTAGCATTTCTAGCTTCAACAATTCTAAGTGAATTTGAAGGATAATGAAATCTGTAACCCTTGGAGTTTTCTGCATAGCCTATGAAAAAACCACTAACTGCTCTGGGGTCTAATTTCTTTAAATGTAGGTTATACATCCTCATTTCAACTGGACAACCCCAAACATGCAAGTGTCTTAAACTTGGCTTTCATCATTTCTATAACTTAAATGGTGTTTTAGGAACAACCTTGGACGAAACCCTATTTAAGATAGACACTGCGGTTTTCAAAGCTTCACTCCACAAATTTATAGGCACATTAGAATAACTAAGCATGCTCCTTACCATGTTCATAAGTGTTCGGTTCCTTTTTTTAGCAACACTATTTTGTTGTGGTGTGCTAGGCATTAAATATTGTGCAATAATGCCTTCTTCCTTAAGGAACTTAGCAAATGGACCTGGTAATTGTCCCAATTCTATGTACCTTCCATAATATTCTCCACCACTATCTGACCTCATAATTTTAATTTTCTTTTTTGTTTGTTTCTCTACCTCTGTTTTATAAACTTTAAAGGCATCAAGTGCTTCAGCCTTATCAAACAAGAGGTAGAGATACATGTATCGTGTATAGTCATCAATAAATGAGATAAAATATCTCTGACTATTCAGACAAGGTGGAGTAAATGGTCCACAAATATCAGTGTGTATGATTCCAAGAATGTTTGTTTTGAAGGATTAGGGGGTGGGATTGGACTATTAATCCCACCGGACTAATAGTCCATTGTTTGTTTCATTTTTTTTGCTCCGGACTAATAGTCCGGGGAGACTATTAGTCCCACAAATATGGGACTATCATATCCCATGGGGGGAGATGGGATAGAAACCATGGGATTGGTATCCCATGTGATTATTTTGTGAAATGTCCATTTTACCCTCCATGCTATTACTTAGCAAACAATTAGAAAATGATAAAATAGTCTTTTGAACATTTATAAATTATTTTTTTAGTGTTGTTAATTTAAAATTATATATTAAATAAAAAAATTTAATTATAAATTATAAATTATAAATTATGGCCTTATAAATTAATTTTTTTAAGTGTTGTTAAAAAATTAAATTTACATATTTCTCTAAAATTATTTTTTTAGTGTTGTTAATTTAAAATTATATATTAAATAAAAAAATTTAATTATATGTATTAATCAAAAAATATAAATTATAATTAAATTTATTTAAAAATAATGAATTATAAATTTTGGCTTTATAAATTAAATTTTTTTAGTGTTGTTGAAAATTTAATTTATATATTAAATAAAATTATTTTTTATTGTCATTAATTTAAAATTATATATTAAATAAAAAATATAAATTATAAATTTAATTTAATTGAAAATAATAAATTAAAATAATTAAAATATTGTGCAAAAAATAAAATAAAACAAATTTTTATTTAATCTAGTTAAAAATAATTAAAATATTAAAGCTATGTTTAATATTGCTATTACTTAGTAAATAATTGAAAAGGATAAAATAGTCATTTGAGCATTTATCCTTCTCTATAATATCCCAAACAAACATTTGATAACTAAAAATAGTCCAATCCAGACATCTAATCCCATGACTAAACAAACATAGGATACAAATATAGTCCAACCAAATAGTCCCGGGACAATGTATTTCAAGACTAATAGTCCGATGGATTACAATCTCCCCTTATCTAGTCCGTCCAAACAAACGCACCCTTTATGCATTCTACACAAATACCAAAGTTGGTAAAATCAAAAGTCGGAAGGACTTCATCACTAACCAACCTCTTTATTCTTTCAATGGAGATATGTCCTGAAGTATAGAGCTCATCAACAATATTACGCTTAATGCCAATATCACTCTGCAAGGTTAAAATATTTTGTTCAAAAACAAGATCCACATTTAATTTCTACAAACCATTAATTAAAGTACCAAATTCTACAGAAATAGAGTTTTTAAACAAACTAAAATTTGTACCAACAAACTGAAATTCAAATTCAGACGGTACTAGTCCAGAAACATAAATTAAATTTTTAGAAAAAGATGGAATGTAAAAAGTGTTTTCAAGATCCAGAACAAAGCCACTATTTAAAACAAGTCTGAAAGTTCTCATAGCTTCGACATGCGAACGCATCCTATAGCCCGAATAGATGCCTTGTTCACTTCCCGTTGGTTTCCTTAGGCTGAGGAAACCCTGCATGGTATTAGCAATGTGAATTGTAAAACCCGAATCAATCCACCAATCATATTGATGAGTATTAACAAAATTAGATTCATAACACACAAAAGATATGAGATTACCTTTCTTCTCAAGCCATTTCTTATACTTGGGGCAGTCTTTCTTCATGTGACCATTTTTATTATAGAAGAAGCATGCATCCTTATTGCCATGATTTTGAATGGCTCTTTATGTTAAACATTTGTTTTTTGATCTCCTTTGCCCTTTTTCCATTGCTCTCCTTTATGTGTTGCTAGATGAGCACTTTCCACTTTTCCATGCTT
>NW_021025858.1:856041-885815 GCF_004153795.1 Camellia sinensis
CTGCCTTGGTGCCCACATCGTCAAGAACTCCCCGGTCTTCTGGTCCTTCTATCATTTGAACGAAGCCTTTGGCAGCCCGGCTCCCGTTGACCACCACGAAGCACTGCTTTGACATGACTTGATCTCCCCAAATCTCCTCGATTTCCCCCATAGCCGAGGGGAATCTCATCACCTGATGGTAGGTCGACGCTACGGCTTGCATGGCGGGAAGCCATCCCCTTCCAAGGATTAGATTGTAAGTAGAAGGAACTTGTAACACCCAGAACTCCACTTGCTTGACCACGGATCCCGCTTTGACCGGCAGGATAATCTTTCCCAAAGGCCACTCTGGTTGTGAGTTGAAACCAACCAGTGGTGAAGTTGCCGGAGCCAAGTCTGTCTCCCGGAGCTTGAGCTGCTTGAACGCGTCGTAATACATTATCTCGACCGAGCTTCCCTGATCGATCAAGATCCGTTTGACATCGACTTCCTTGACGCGCAGTGTTACTACTAAGGCATCGTTGTACGGCATCTGGACACGCTTTAGATCCCTTGAGGTGAAGCTAATCACATCTTTCTCTACCGTCTTCCCCCTCTTGATGGCAGGCTGTACCGACAAAACCTCCCTCATATGTTCTACCTTTTTTATCATACCCCGGAGTTCGCAAACACGCTCCGGCTCCACTATGCCATGGATGACATTAATAACTCCTTGTGGTGGCGCATCTCGGTCATCCTGTCCTCTGGGCTCAACCGGAGCCTGGTTCGCCTTTACGCCCCCATCAATGTAAAGGTCTAGGTGTCCGGCCGCGACTAGCTCTTCCAGGTGTTGCCTCAAAGGCAAACAATCCTCAGTCCAGTGGCCTCGCTCCCGATGAAATGTGCAACGATATCGCGGATTGTAGCCCTTTTGTCCATCGCCCAACTTAGCAGGAAACCGGACATACTCCTCATCTCGGATTTCACTAAGTATGCGATAGATTGGAATCTTAAAGACCGTGGTTATGCCAGTCCTTGCCTTCAACCTTCTGTTTACGTCCGCTACGTCATCTCGGGGGTAGTCATCCCGGTCATTCCGACGTCCTCTACCCCGATTTTTGCGATTCGAGCCACGGTTCGATTCCTCTGCTCGGTCACTTGAGCGGCTGGACTCTTGCCCAACTACGTGCACTTTGCCTGCTGCCTTCTTGTCTGTTGCTACCGGAGTTGCCTTCACGGTAGATGCTGCCACATCATCCTCGACTCGGATGTGCTCATTGATGCGCTGCATGAGCTGGCCCATGGACATCAGTTGGTGCATGGTAAGCGAGTCCCGCAGTCTATGTCCAACCGGGAGACCATGCTTGTATTGAGTGATTGCAAGGTTGACCGGGCAATCCAAGATCTCGTTGAAGGTCTCCCAATATCTGGAGTTGTACGCCTTCAATGTGTCAATCGGTTCCATCTTGACACTCAGTAGGTGATCAACTTCTTTTGGTGTTGTGGTGTTGGTTTTGAAGTGCGTGACAAAGGCTTCGGCCAGCTGATGCCACCTCTCAATACTCCCCTCCAGCAGCCTTTCAAACCAATTCAAGCCCAGTTCACCCAAACTTGATGGAAAGATGAGGGACATAAGAGCATCATTCCGCCTATGTCCGGCCATGACCTATCGGAAATGACTTACATGCATGTAGGGATCGGCCTTCCCGTCGTACAATGTGAACTTCGGCTGGTGGAAGCCCGACGGGAGAGGTGTTGTTTCTATTTCCAGGGAGAAAGGGGTGGCACTTAACCTTGCCAGATCTGAATCCACCAGGAGTGGCGCTGCTTGGCGGGGTGGAGGCATTCCGACCTCCTCGCGGGCGTGAACCCCGTAGGATAACCGCTGGAACGCCGGTATCCTCTGAGCTTCCC
Source organism: Camellia sinensis (assembly GCF_004153795.1). Classification (NCBI taxonomy): domain Eukaryota; kingdom Viridiplantae; phylum Streptophyta; class Magnoliopsida; order Ericales; family Theaceae; genus Camellia; species Camellia sinensis. The sequence continues at coordinate 857,914 of NW_021025858.1, forward strand.
GTCTGCGAGCCCGCTCCTTTAAGACCGCCCGCAAATCCTCTGAATGAGCGGAGTAAGAGTGCCTCGACGTCGTTACTGGACGTGAGGGCTGGTAAGTGCTATCTTCCACGCTAGACTTCTCTGCATGCACGTCGGAATCTCCAACCTTGTAACTTCTGGTAATAGAAATGGACGGAGTGCGTCGCTGACTCTGACCGCCTGAACGGCGGGGTTGGGTGCACTCACTGTGGTCTCCCACTCCAGCTACACCCTTCCCTTTGACATGCCGCTTCAGCTCCTCCATCTCCGCCGCCATTCGCCGGATGAAGGCGTCCTGGTCCTTTAGCTTATTTTCCAGACGTCTGGCGTGTAGGTCTCTCCTCCGCCGGTGACCGTCTGGACTCTGTGAATGACCATGACTTCTTCCGCGCTTATCCCGCGCGTCTCCCAACTGTCCTCCTGGGAATGTCTCCAAGTCTCCCATCAGAGGAATGGTGGGGTGTCCCTCTCTCCGTCTGCCTGACTCCGGAGTGGCTCCATCGATGGCGGACAGGGGAATCTCTTCATTGTTCGCCATAGAAAGCGATCGGATGAGCAAGGAAGACAAGGTTTTATCTGCAAAGCTTCCCACAGACGGCGCCAATTGTACGGGGAGCAAATATTCAGGCGAGCCCATACACCCTTCTTCCAAGCTCCGCTTCTATCCAATCACCTGCGTACACAAAGGTGGTGAGCTACCCGGCGGTGTGTGGCCGGAAAACCCCTCCGACGGTCAAGTTAGAACACACACCAGGGGATAGATAGAGAGAATGGAGAGAATTGCGTTTAAGTGTTTCTCTTACCAAATGTACATCTGTCTCCGTATGGGGGGCGCAGACATGCTTATATACCTTCTGCGCCCCAAATCGACTCCCAGTGACCTCTCAACACGTGGCACTGCTATCCCATTTGTCAGCATAAACCTTGCTGAGCACCACCTAACCCAACTGCCTGCCCATTCTCCTGGGAGCTCGGCAGCCGAGCAGTATCATCTCGGCCATCATCTGCCATGCTGCGCTTCATGCCCAAGTACTCTAACAGCTAGGCTCAGATGAGGACCGGACTCGGCGGCATCTCGGCAAAGCCGAGCTCGGGGCAACTCACACTTGTCTGCGGTCGACCTATCTGCCAAGCAAACAGGTACCTCAGTCCAACCTTGCGTTTCCTGGCGTTGGACTTTTCACCTGACCAGCTTCGTCACGGATCCTTACAGCTCGGTCAATTCACGTGCTGCCTTAACCGAGCAGCTTCCTTCAAGGCCGGGCCACACAACTTGGCCCAACACCTGTTCGGCCCAAATCTGTCTGGCCCAATTCCATATCATTAATCTCCCTCTCAATTGCCCCTTAATTCCGTCCGCTAAAGCGTGACTGGGATTACCTATTTTGACCGGGGTATCACTTCCTCGGTCCTCAATTTACTATTCATCAACCGGGCTGGTCGACATGCATGAATTCAAACTTGCCCGGTCTGACCTTCCTGGCTCTTCGGCTTGCTCGGTCGACGCCTCACCTGACTTTCCTGTCTTTTCAATTCTGACGCTGCCATCAACAGGACACGTGGCGTTCTCCCGTTGGTCCTCGAATTTGGGCGGCAATTGGGGCTATATACGTGCCCCGTCTCTCTCTGTTTCATTCTCACTGACCATCTTCCGTCTCAAGCGTCCCAGAGCTGCTGCCCTTATTCTCTTGCCATTCTCGAACTCGTGCTCGAAGGAAAGGTCACTGCCCTTCACTAGTAAGTCCTTCAACTCCTCTTTTGTTGCTATCTTCTTTAATATTTCACACATTAGGGCACTAAAACACTGTTTCTAGGGCATTAGTCTTAAGAACCAACCCAAACCTCCCACTGTGAATGGTGTTCTTCATTTTCCCTGAAGAACACTGAAAATCTGGGGCGGACCGGGCTCCAGGTCTCCATTTGATCCAAAAGGCCAATCTAACCGAGCAAATAACTTGTTTGTCCCAACCTTAGTGGAAACCGGGGTAGGCAAAGGGTTTGGTCGATCGACCGGGCCAATATCTGGTCCGCTTGAACGACCGGGCTCCTTGGCTAACCTTCACAACCGAGGTGGTTTGGCACAATCTATGACCGAGCCAGAGTCAAGTTCGTTTCGCGCGACCGCGCTTCCTCTCACACTTGACCACCTTTTCCTGCAGAGTCCAAGGGGACCCCTGACCATTTCTGAGGATCTCAAAGACCGAGTAGCCAACAATCACCAATCAGTGCTGAACCTCCTCAGCCGAGCTAATTTAGCCGGTCGTTCATGGGGAAATTTCGATTCCTCGTAGATACTCCGGCTGCCCTAGCTGCGTTCAGGGAGGAGTACAGCATCCCGGCCGATGTCCACCTTGAGCTTGCAGAAATTGAGACAACGCTCTGGGGCAGAGAGGAGTGCCCCTTCACCGTGCTATCAATTGTCGAAGGAGGCCTCCGTTTCCCACTCAACCCGTTGATCACCGAGTTCCTATGCCGCACCGGGCTTGCAGCCACTCAAGTGCCCACCAACACCTACCGAATAACAAATGGTGTGCACGAACTTAACAACCGGTTAGGCACAGACTTAGGCTTAGCTGAGATATTGCGGCAGTACACTCTCGGACACACCGGCGATGGCCTCGCCTACTACCTTAAGATTAGGCCGGGCAAAGAAAAAATTGTGACCGGCACACCAGACAAGGACTTGCATGATGAGGATTTCTTCTGAGTGTCTGGCAATTATGAAACAGCCGAGGTACCGGGCTGGTTCATAAGCGAGAACTTCGGTTCAACATGTAAGTCGGTCTGCTTCTGCTCGGTCAATTGTTCCTCTACATTATTCTGTACTTAACAATTTTTCTTGTTTCTCCTGCAGCTATTCAAGCCTTGCAAGCCAACTACCAATACCCCAACGTTGAAGCCATCCACACCGTGCTGCGTTACAACCACCGGGATTGCAACGAGTTGCTCGGCTACACGCCAACCTACCGATACTCCAGATCCAACTTTGCCAGATGTTCCACTAATCCGGTTGACAGAAGAGCAAGAGATGGCCAAACGAAGCCGAATCAAAAACCTGCTCACCGCAACGTCTGCCGAGATACCGAGCGTCGTCATCCGCTCGCCAGCCGCCGGTCAGTCAAGCGGCGCTGTGGTCGCCCTAGCTTCTCCAGCTGCCGGACAGTCAAGCCAAGAAACACGCCGGGCTGGCAAAAGAGCTCGCGTGGACCCGTCTGCCGAGCTGATTACCGAGCTATCCAAGGCCCTTCTCCTACCGAGCGACATGGTCGGCAGCGACCACGTCCCTGACACTCAGTTGGTGAAGTCGTCTGTCAAGTCCACGGCCAGGGTAAGCTTCAATCTGCCTCTGAAATTTTCACAAGTGTTTGCACGGTTTCTTCTCTGATCAGGTTTCCTTTTTGCAGGCCATCCAAAAACAACACTTAGTCATGGAGCGCATCCACCGACTTCGAGAAAAGGCAGCTGGCACTGCCAGCCAAGTCCAAGACCTCCAAACCGAGCATGGCAGAGCAAAGTCCTCGCTTGAAATCGCCAACACAGACAACAACCGGTTGCTCGGCCAACTCGACGAAGCCGAGAAAAAGAGGGACGAGCTCCAAGCTGAGCTGGACGCACTCAAGAAGTCTAGGGAGAAGGATTGTGAAGACGTCAATAATGCCGGCTTCAAAGAGGCGGAAGACAACTATAAAAAACAAGTCTTCGCCACCCAGGACATTTATTTCAAGGCCGGTTGGAAGTCTGCCAGCCAATAGCTCGGTCAAGGTCCTGACACTGACGTGTTTGCCACTCCACCGGTTGTCTTCTTACTGACCTACCTCATTCCATACGCCAATGACGTCTTCAGCGCGCTGCAGGCTGAGGCCGAGGAAGGACTCGAAGAAGCCGAGGCAGACGTTGAGGGAGGTGACCAGACCGAGCAGGAGCAGCCCGGCCAGACTGGAACCGCTGTCCAGGAGCAGACAGCAACGGTCAACCTGGAAGCTGATGAGGAATTCCCAGACCTCTCCCCCTTAACTTAGTTTTCTTTTTTCTTTGTCTGCAAATGTAACCGGGCTAAGTTCCCCGCCTTTTGTATTAACTTTTTATCAATGAAAAGATTTAATTTCATCAAGTGTTTGCACGGTTTTCTCCAACTCTATCTTCAGCAAAACATCTCGGTTTGAACCATCTGGCCTGACCTGAATTCACATCACGGTATAAGTAGCAGAATTGAACTTCTTCAACCGGAATAACCATCTCGGTTGGAACAACGAAGTTGAACAAATCACCAAGTCTCTCAACCGGAATAAACCATCTCGGTTGAGAATACCTAGGCTGAACCAAACATCAACTTCTTCAACCGGAATAACCATCTCGGCTGGAACAACAAAGTTGGACAAATCACCAACTCTTCCAACCGGAGTGAATCATCTCGGTTGGGAATCCTAAGTTGAGCAAGTCATCAACTCTTCCAACCGGAGTGAATCATCTCGGATGGGAATCCTAAGTTGAGCAAGTCATCAACTCTTCCAACCGGAGTGAATCATCTCGGTTGGGAAACTCAAAACAGGGCAATAATCAAAATGCCAAAGCAAAGAGGACACTTCTATATATTGACAAAAAGAATTACATTCTGAAGTGTAAGCCAAAAAATTCCTTTGCATAAAAAGAAAGCTAAAACTAGAAATAATACAGTTTGAGGTTGGCCGCATTCCATGGCCGGGGTATTCCTCTACCATTCAGATCCTCTAAGTGGTATGCCCCCTTGCCCGCCAGACCGGTTATCTTGTAGGGTCCTTCCCAATTTGTCCCAAGTTTGCCTTCACCTGACACCAGGGTGTTGCCCATAACTTTCCTCAAAACCCAATCACCTACTTTGAACGGTCTGGGTTGCACCGTTTTGTTGTACTTCCTTGAGAGCTCTTGTTGGTAGGCGGCCACGTGGATGAGGGCCTTCTCCCGATGCTCTTCCACTAGGTCTAGTTCCAGGGCGATGGCCTCGGCGTTCAGTGCGGGCTCAAAACTTTCACTTCTTAGGGTGGGCATGCCAATTTCCAAAGGTATGACCGCCTCCATGCCATAAGCCAAAGCAAGTGGAGTTTCCCCGGTAGATCGCCGCGGGGTCATTCGGTATGCCCAAAGGACGATGGGTAGCTCCTCAGCCCACTTTCCCTTTGCCTTCTCTAGTCGTTTCTTCAACCCATCCAGGATGGTCTTGTTTGATGCCTCGGCCTGACCATTGGACTGCGGGTAAGCCGGAGTAGAGTTGTAGAATTCAATCTTTAGATCTTCACAAAATCCTCTGAATAGGCGACCGTCAAACTGGGTGCCGTTATCAGAGATCAAAATCTTGGGGACGCCAAACCGCGTGACTACATTCTGCCAGACAAATCGCTTCACGTCTATCTCCTTGATGGTTGCCAAGGGCTCAGCTTCAACCCATTTGGTGAAGTAATCTGTGGCCGCGATGAAGAACTTCCGGTTGCCTGGTGCTGTTGGTAGCGGCCCGACTATATCTAGCCCCTACATTGCAAAAGGCCAAGGACTGGTGAGGGGAAGATGTTCCCTGGCCGGCTGGTGGATCTGATGGGCGAATTTCTAGCACTTTTCATACTTGCAGACATATTTTTGTGCGTCAGCCTGCATGCATGGCCACCAGTAGCCCTGCGAAATAGCCCGATAGGCTAGGGACCTGCCCCATACATGACTGCGACAGATGCCTTCGTGAATTTCGCACAAGAAGGCCTCCACGCTATTCGGGTGCACGCACTTCAGATAAGGACCGGAAAAGGACTTTTTATACAACGCTCCCGATGGAGAGAGCCAAAATCGCTCTGACTTCACCCGGACTTTGTGCGCTTCTTTCTTGTCGGCTGGCAGAGTCCGATCTCTGAGAAACAGGGTAATAGGGTCCATCTAGGAAGGACCTAGCGCGGCACAGAGTACATCCGTCTTCCCGGCTTCCTTTATGCTTGGCCGTGGAAGGAATTCAATTAACAGGGGGTTAGGAGATGTATAATCAACCATTGAAGCAAGGCCGGCGAGCTCATCAGCTCGGCTGTTTTCTTCTCGAAGAATCTGTTGAACTCTGATTGCCTGAAATTGCTTGATGTGTTCCCTGACCAGAGCTTGGTACTTTGCCATTCTGTCATCCTTTGCTTCATAAATCCCAGCGACTTGGTTAACCACAAGCTGGGAATCACTGTACACCATTAGCTCGGAAGCCTTCATCTGAAGGGCGCTCTTGAGTCCGACCAAAAGTGCCTCATACTCAGCCTCGCTGTTGGATGCTGGATAGCCAAGGGTGATAGAATGTTCAACAGTTAGGCCATCCGGCGAGATAAGAACGATACCTAGCCCGGCACCGTGACGGTTCGACGCTCCATCAACGAAAAGTTTCCACATCTCCTCTACAAAGAGCTTCCAACATTCTGAAGGGTCCTGAGAGTCTCAAAGGTCGATGAGATCACGGTTGTTCGGCTATTCGGCTGCACGTTCTGTGCCGACTGGTTCCACTTCAGCCCCCCTTGGTGATTCGGCACTGGACTCGGCAAGTTGATCTACAATGCCCAAGTCCGTAGGCGAATCTCCAGGTTGCGGTATTATGCCGTCCGCAGGCTCTGTGCTGAGTGCTTCCACTTCTACCCCCCTTGGTGATTCGGCACCGGGCTCGGCAAGTTGGTCTACAATGCCCAAGTCTGTAGGCGAATCTCCAGGTTGCGGTATTATGCCGGCCGCAGGCTCTGTGCTGAGTGCTTCCACTTCTACCCCCCTTAGTGATTCGACATCGGGCTCGGCAAGTTGATCTACAATGCCCAAGTCCGTAGGCGAATCTCCAGGTTGCGGTATTATGTCGGCCGCAGGCTCTGTGCTGAGTGCTTCCACTTCTTCTCCCCTTTGTGATGCGGTACCAGATAGAGCAGGTTAGACGGTGATTCCTAATTCCGTAATCGCATCACCATGCGGGGGATTTGTACAAACTGAGGGTGTGCCGGAGGGGCGCGCTAAGTCCGCGTCACCAGCTCTACCAAGTTGTTGTGTCTCGGTCGTGCTTGCGTTCACCTCATCATCTACCACGGCAATGTCGACCGGGCACACCGGATGAGTTCCAGGTGAGAATTCCGCAACGAAATCGGCCAAGGTCTGGGCTTTTATAGCAGTGCGCGGCTGGAACTTGACATCAAATTGACCCAATTCGACCGCCCACTTGAGAATTCGGCCAAAGAAGTCTGCCTGTTCAAACATGGCCTTAAGGGGAATTCGGTCAGAACGATGATGGTATGGGCGTGAAAATAGTGCGCCAACTTCCTTGAAGCCATCATCAATGCTAACGCAAGCTTTTCCAACGGCAAGTATCTCGACTCTGCCGGTAGCAAGGTCTTACTGACGTAGAAGATTGGGAGGTGCTTAATTCCTTCAGCTCGGACAAGCACTGCACTGACGGCATGCTGCGAGACGGCAAGGTAAAGATAGAGTTCCTCGCCTGGCTTTGGTGTAAGCAACAGTGGCGGAGAAGACAGATACTCCTTGAGCTCGGCCAAAGCCCGGTTACAATCTTCATCCCACGAGAACTTTGATTACAATGCCTGAAAGAAAGGGCGGCAGCGATTTGATGACCGGCTTATAAATCGATTAAGCGCGGCGGCCATCCTGGCCAGATGCTGCACGTCCTTAGTCGAGCTGGGCTGCTTCAAATCTTGCACGGCACTGATCTGAGTGGGGTCTGCTTCGATGCCTCAGTTCGTGACTAGGAATCCCAAAAATTTTCCGGATCCCACGCCAAAGGCACACTTAGACGCATTCAGGCGCAGCTTGTGTTTTTTGAGAATGGCGAACATTTCGGCCAAGTCGGATAAGTGGTCTCTTGCATGCCGGCTTTTAACCACCATATCATCAATGTAGGCCTCCATTGTCCGCCCAAGCAAATGAGCAAACATCTTGGTCACCATCCTCTGAAAAGCTGCCCCGGCGTTCTTCAAACCAAAAGGCATGGCTCAGTAGCAGAAGAGTCCCCTTGGAGTCGTGAATGAAGTAATCTCTCGGTCGGGCCCATGCATGGCAATCTGGTGGTAGCTGCGATAGGCATCCAAGAAGCTGAGCCGATTATGTCCAGCCGTCAAGTCCACAAGCTGGTCAATACGGGGCAAAGGGAAGCTATCCTTCGGACAAGCTCGGTTAACTGTCTTGTAATCGACACAAACTCGCCACTTCCCATTCATCTTGGGCACCACTACTGTGTTGGAAATCCACCGAGGGTAGTGCACTTCCTGAATTGCTCGTGCCTCAAGCAAGTTTTTCACTTCCTCTGCAACTACCTCGACGTGATGAAGCGCCAATCTCCTTGTTCGCTGAATGAATGGCTTTGCTCCGTGGAAGACATTGAGGTGATGGCAGATAAAACTTGGATCGAGGCCGGGCATATCGTAAGGCGACCACGCGAAGACTTCGATGTTGGTCATCAAAAACTCAACTATCTCGGTCCTTTCTTGGGCCGTGAGGCTGGAACCGAGCAGGAAGAACTTATCCGGTCGCTCCATATCAACTCGCACCTCCACCAATTCCTCAACAGCTCTGTCCTCTGCCTTGGTGCCCACATCGTCAAGAACTCCCCGATCTTCTGGTCATTCTATCATTTGAATGAAGCCTTTGGCAGCCCGGCTCCCGTTCACTGCCACGAAGCATTGCTTGGACATGACTTGATCTCCCCAAATCTCCTCAATTGCCCCCATAGCCGAGGGGAATCTCATCACCTGATGGTAGGTCCACGCTACGGCTTGCATGGCATGAAGCCATCCCATTCCAAGGATTAGATTGTAGGTAGAAGGAACTTGTAACACCCAGAACTCCCCTTGCTTGACCACGGATCCCGCTTTGACCGGCAGGATAATCTTTCCCAAAGGCCACTCCGGTTGTGAGTTGAAACCAACTAGTGGCGAAGTTGCCGGAGCCAAGTCTGTCTCCCGAAGCTTGAGCTGCTTGAACGCGTCGTAATACATGATCTCGACCGAGCTTCCCTGATCGATCAAGATCCGTTTGACATCGAATTCCTTGACGCGGAGTGTTACTACTAAGGCATCGTTGTGCGGCGTCTGGACACGCTCTAGATCCCTTGAGGTGAAGCTAATCACATCTTTCTCTACCGTTTTCCCCCTCTTGATGGCAGGCTATACCGACAAAACCTCCCTCATATGTTCTGCCTTTTTGATCATACCCTAGAGTTCGCAAACACGCTCCGGCTCCACTATGCCATGGATGACATTAATAACTCCTTGTGGTGGTGCATCTCGGTCATCCTGTCCCCTGGGCTCAACCGGAGCCTGGTTTGCCTTTACGCCCCCATCAATGTAAAGGTCTAGGTGTCCGGCCGCGACTAGCTCTTCCAGGTGTTGCCTCAAAGGCAAACAATCCTCAGTCCGGTGGCCTCGCTCCCGATGAAATGTGCAACGATACCGCGGATTGTAGCCCTTTTGTCCATCGCCCAACTTAGCAGGAAACCGGACATACTCCTTGTCTCGGATTTCACTAAGTATGCGATAGATTGGAATATTAAAGACCGTGGTTATGCCAGTCCTTGCCTTCAACCTTCTGTTTGCGTCCGCTACGTCATCTCGGGGGTAGTCATGCCGGTCATTCCGACGTCCTCTACCCCGGTTTTTGCGATTCGAGCCACGGTCCGATTCCTCTGCTCGGTCACTTGAACGACTGGACTCTTGCCCAACTGCGTGCACTTTGCCTGCTATCTTCTTATCTGTTGCTACCGGAGTTGCCTTCACGGTAGATGCTGACGCATCATCCTCGACTCGGATGTGCTCATTGATGCGCTGCATGAGCTGGCCCATGGACGTCGGTTGGTGCATAGTAAGCGAGTCCCGCAATCTATGTCTGACCGGGAGACCACGCTTGTATTGAGTGATTGCAAGGTTAACCGGGCAATCCAAGATCTCATTGAAGGTCTCCCAATATCTGGAGTTTTACGCCTTCAATGTGTCGCTCGGTTCCATCTTGACACTCAGTAGGTGATCAACTTCTTTTGGTGTTGTGGTGTTGGTTTTGAAGCGCGTGACAAAGGCTTCGGCCAGCTGATGCCACCTCTCAATACTCCTCTCCGGCAGCCTTTCAAACCATTTCAAGCCCAGTTCGCCCAAACTTGACGGAAAGATGAGGCACATAAGAGCATCATTCCACCTATGTCCGGCCATGACCTGTCGGAAATGACTTACATGCATGTAGGGATCGGTCTTCCCGTCGTACAATGTGAACTTCGGCTGGTGGAAGCCCGACGGGAGAGGTGTTGTTTCTATTTCCAGGGAGAAAGGGGTGGCACTCAACCTTGCCAGATCTGAATCCACCAGGGGTGGCGCTGCTTGGCGGGATGGAGGCATTCCGACCTCCTTGCTGGTGTGAACCCCGTAGGATAACCGCTGGAACGCCGGTATCCTCTGAGCTTCCCACCGGCGAGCCCGCTCCTTTAAGACCGCCCGCAAATTCTCTGAATGAGCGGAGTAAGAGTGCCTCGACGTCGTTACTGGACGTGAGGGCTGGTAAGTGCTATCTTCCACGCTAGACTTCTCTGCATGCACATCGGAATCACCACCCTTGTAACTTCTGGTAATAGAAATGGACGGAGTGCGTCGCTGACTCTGACCGCCTGAATGGCGGGGTTGGGTGCGCTCACTGTGGTCTCCCACTCCAGCTACACCCTTCCCTTTGACATGCCGCTTCAGCTCCTCCATCTCCGCCGCCATTCGCCGGATGACGGCGTCCTGGTCCTTCAGCTTATTTTCCAGACGTCTGGCGTGTGGGTCTCTCCTCCGCCGGTGACCGTCTGGACTCCGTGAATGACCATGACTTATCCCGCGCGTCTCCCGACTGTCCTCCTGGGAATGTCTCCAAGTCCCCCATCGGAGGAATGGTGGGGTGTCCCTCTCTCTGTCTGCCCGATTCCGGAGTGGCTCCATCGATGGCGGACAGGGGAATCTCTTCATTGTTCGCCATAGAAGGCGATCGGATGAGCAAGGAAGACAAGGTTTTATCTGCAAAGCTTCCCACAGACGGCGCCAATTGTACGGGGAGCAAATATTCAGGCGAGCCCGTACTCCCTTCTTCCAAGCTCCACTTCTATCCGATCACCTGCGTACACAAAGGTGGTGAGCTACCCGGCGGTGTGTGGCCGGAAAACCCCTCCGACGGTCAAGTTAGAACACACACCAGGGGATAGATAGAGAGAATGGAGAGAATTGCGTTTAAGTGTTTCTCTTACCAAATGTACATCTGTCTTCGTATGGGGGGCGCAGACATGCTTATATACCTTCTGCGCCCCAAATCGACTCCCAGTGACCTCTCAACACATGGCACTGCTATCCCATCTGTCAGCATAAACCTTGCTGAGCACCACCTAACCCAACTGCCTGCCCATTCTCCTGGGAGCTCGGCAGCCGAGCAGTATCATCTCGGCCATCGTCTGCCATGCTACGCTTCATGCCCAAGTACTCTAACAGCTAGGCTTAGATGAGGACCGGACTCGGCGGCATCTCGGCAAAGCCGAGCTCGGGGCAACTCACGCTTGTCTGCGGTCGACCTATCTGCCGAGCAAACAGGTACCTCGGTCCAACCTTGCGTTTCCTTGCGTTGGACTTTTCACCTGACCGGCTTCGTAACCACGGATCCTTGCAGCTCGGTCAATTCACGTGCTGCCTTAATCGAGCAGCTTCCTTCAAGGCCGGGCCACACAACTTGGCCCAACACCTGTTCGGCCCAAATCTGTCCGGCACAACTCTGTCCGGCCCAAATCTGTCTGGCCCAATTCCATATCATTAATCTCCCTCTCAATTGCCCCTTAATTCCGTCCGCTAAAGCGTGACTGGGATTACCTATTTTGACCGGGGTATCACTTCCTCGGTCCTCAATTTACTATTCGTCAACCGGGCTGGTCGACATGCATGGATTCAAACTTGCCCGGTCTGACCTTCTTGGCTCTTCGGCTTGCTCGGTCGACGCCTCACCTGACCTTCCTGTCTTTTCAATTCTGACGCTGCCATCAACGGGACACGTGGCATTCTCTCGTTGGTCCTCGAGCAGCCAACCAGCCGTCGCATGATATTCGAATTTGGGCGGCAATTGGGGCTATATACGTGCCCCGTCTCTCTCTGTTTCATTCTTACTGACCATCTTCCGTCTCAAGCGTCCCAGAGCTGCTGCCCTTCTTCTCTCGCCATTCTCGAACTCGTGCTCGAAGGAAAGGTCACTGCCCTTCACTAGTAAGTCCTTCAACTCCTCTTTTGTTGCTATCTTCTTTAATATTTCACACATTAGGGCACTAAAACACTGTTTCTAGGGCATTAGTCTTAAGAACCAACCCAAACCTCCCACTGTGAATGGTGTTCTTCATTTTCTCGGAAGAACACTGAAAATCTGGGGCGGACCGGGCTCCAGGTCTCCATTTGATCCAAAAGGCCAATCTAACCGACCAAATAACTTGTTTGTCCCAACCTTAGTGGAAACCGGGGTAGGCAAAGGGTTTGGTCGATCGACCGGGCCAATATCTGGTCCGCTTGAACGACCGGGCTCCTTGGCTAACCTTCACAACCGAGGTGGTTTGGCACAATCAATGACCGAGCTAGAGTCAAGCTCGTTTCGCGCGACCGCGCTTCCTCTCACACTTGACCACCTTTTCTTGCAGAGTCCAAGGGGACCCCTGACCATTTCTGAGGCTCTCAAAGACCGAGCAACCAACAATCACCAATCAGTGCCGAACCTCCTCAGCCGAGCTAATTTAGCCGGTCGTTCATGGGGAAATTTCGATTCCTCGTAGATACTCCGGCTGCCCTACCTGCGTTCAGGGAAGTGTGCGGCATCCCGACCGATGTCCACCTTGAGCTTACAGAAATTGAGACAACGCCCTGGGGCAGAGAGGAGTGCCGCTTCACCGTGCTATCAATTGTCGAAGGAGGCCTCCGTTTCCCACTCAACCCGTTGATCACCGAGTTCCTATGCCGCACCGGGCTTGCACCCACTCAAGTGTCCACCAACACCTACCGAATTATAAACGGTGTGCACGAACTTAACAACCGGTTAGGCACAGACTTAGGCTTAGCCGAGATATTGCGGCAGTACACTCTCGGACACACCGGCGATGGCCTCGCCTACTACCTTAAGATTAGGCCGGGCAAAGAAAAATTGTGACCGGCACACCAGACAAGGACTGGCATGATGACGATTTCTTCTGGGTGTCTGGCAATTATGAAACAGCCGAGGTACCGGGCTGGTTCATAAGCAAGAACTTCGGTTCCACATGTAAGTCGGTCTGCTTCTGCTCGGTCAATTGTTCCTCTACATTATTCTGTACTTAACCATTTTTCTTGTTTCTCTTGCAGCTATTCAAGCCTTGCAAGCCAACTACCAATACCCCAACGTTGAAGCCATCCGCACCGTGCTCCGTTACAACCACCGGGATTGCAACGAGTTGCTCGGCTACACGCCAACCTATCGATACTCGGCACCACGCCGAAGTAAAGTAACAGACTTTCTCCGCGCTCCAACACCTCCTCCAGATCCAACTTTGCCAGACGTTCCACTAATCTGGTTGACAGAAGAGCAAGAGATGGCCAAACGAAGCCGAATAAAAAACCTACGCACCGCAACGTCCGCCGAGATACCGAGCGTCGTCTTCCGTTCGCTATCCGCCGGTCGTCAAGCGGCGCTGTGGTCGCCCTAGCTTCTCCAGCTGCCGGACAGTCAAGCAAAGAAACACGCCGGGCTGGAAAAAGAGCTCGCGCGGACCCGTCTGCCGAGCTGATTACCGAACTATCCACCGAGCAACCTACCGTCACAGCTGACCCAACACCAATCTGGCGTCCGCTACTCAAGCACCGGGGTAAAGACATCCTGGGGACAGCTTCGATCAAGGGCGACAAAGAGCACCTGCTCGCCTACGATCTTTCTAAAGCCCTTCTCCTACCGAGCGACGTGGTCGGCAGCGAGCACGTCCCTGACCCCCGGTTGGTGAAGTCGTCTGTCAAGTCCATGGCCAGGGTAAGCTTCAATCTGCCTCTGAAATTTTCACAAGTGTTTGCACGGTTTCTTCTCTGATCAGGTTTCCTTTTGGCAGGCCTTCCAAAAACAACACTTAGTCATGGAGCGCATCCACCAACTTCGGGAAAAGGCAGCCGGCACTGCCAGCCAAGTCCAAAACCTCCAAACCGAGCTTGGCAGAGCAAAGTCCTCGCTTGAAATCGCCAACACGGACAACAACCGGTTCTTCGGCCAACTCGACGAAGCCGAGAAAAAGAGGGACGAGCTCCAAGCTGAGCTGGACGCGCTCAAGAAGTCAAGGGAGAAGGATTGTGAAGACGCCAATAATGCCGGCTTCAAAGAGGCGGAAGACAACTATAAAAAACAAGTCTTCGCCACCCAAGACATTTATTTCAAGGCCGGTTGGAAGTCTGCCTGCCAACAGCTCGGTCAAGGTCCTGACACTGACGTGTTTGCCTCTCCACCGGCTGTCTTTTTACCGACTTACCTCGTTCCATACGCCAATGACGTCTTCAGCGCGCTGCAGGCTGAGACCTAGGAAGGACTCGAAGAAGCCGAGGCAGACGCTGAGGGAGGTGACCAGACCGAGCAGGAGCAGCCCGGCCAGACTGGAACCGATGTCCAGGACCAGACAGCAACGGTCAACCTGGAAGCTGATGAGGAATTCCCAGACCTCTCCCCCTTAGCTTAGTTTTCTTTTTTCTTTGTCTGCAAATGTAACCGGGCTAAGTTCCCCACCTTTTGTATTAACTTTTTATCAATGAAAAGCTTTAGTTTCGTCAAGTGTTTGCACGGTTTTCTCCAATAGCAAAACGTCTCGGTTTGAACCACCTGGCCAGACCGGAATTCACATCACGGTATAAGTAGCAGAATTGAACTTCTTCAACCGGAATAACCATCTCGATTCGAACAACGAAGTTGAACAAATCACCAAGTCTCTTAACCGGAATAAACCATCTCGGTTGAGAATACCTAGGCAGAACCAAACATCGACTTCTTCAACCGGAATAACCATCTCGGTTGGAATAACAAAGTTGGACAAATCACCAACTCTTCCAACCGGAGTGAATCATCTCGGTTGGGAATCCTAAGTTGAGCAAGTCATCAACTTTTCCAACCGGAGTGAATCATCTCGGTTGGGAATCCTAAGTTGAGCAAGTCATCAACTCTTCTAACCGGAGTGAATCATCTCGGTTGGGAATCCTAAGTTGAGCAAGTCATCAACTCTTCCAACCGGAGTGAATCATCTCAGTTGGGAAACTCAAAACAGGGCAATAATCAAAATGCCAAAGCAAAGAGGACACTTATAGATATTGACAAAAAGAATTACATTCTGAAGTGTAAGCCAAAAAATTCCTTTGCATAAAAAGAAAGCTAAAACGAGAAATAATATAGTTTGAGGTTGGCCGTATTCCATGGCCGGGGTATTCCTCTACCATCCAGATCCTCCAAGTGGTATGCCCCCTTGCCCGCCAGACCGGTTATCTTGTAGGGTCCTTCCCAATTTGCCCCTAGTTTGCATTCACCTGACACCAGGGTGTTGCCTATAACTTTCCTCAAAACCCAATCACCTACTTTGAACGGTCTGGGGTGCACCGTTTTGTTGTACTTCCTTGAGAGCTCTTGTTGGTAGGCGGCCACGTGGATGAGGGCCTTCTCCCGATGCTCTTCCACTAGGTCTAGTTCCAGGGCGATGGCCTCGGCGTTCAGTGCGGGCTCAAAACTTTCACTTCTTAGGGTGGGCATGCCAATTTCCAAAGGTATGATTGCCTCCATGCCATAAGCCAAAGCAAATGGAGTTTCCCCGGTAGATCGCCGCGGGGTCGTTCGTTATGCCCAAAGGATGATAGCTAGCTCCTCAGCCCACTTTCCCTTTGCCTTCTCCAGTCGTTTCTTCAACCCATCCAGGATGGTCTTGTTTGACGCCTCGGCCTGACCATTGGACTGCGGGTAAGCCGGAGTAGAGTTGTAGAATTCAATCTTTCGATCTTCACAAAATCCTCTGAATAAGCGACCGTCAAACTGGGTGCCGTTATCAGAGATCAAAATCTTGGGGACGCCAAACCGCGTGACCACATTCTGCCAGACAAATCGCTTCACGTCTTTCTCCTTGATGGTTGCCAAGGGCTAAGCTTCAACCCATTTGGTGAAGTAATCTGTGGCCGCGATGAAGAACTTCCGGTTGCCTGGTGCTGTTGGTAGCGGCCCGACTATATCTAGCCCCCACATTGCAAAGGGCCAAGGACTGGTGAGGGGAAGAAGTTCCCTGGCGGCTGGTGGATCTGATGGGCGAATTTTTGGCACTTTTCACACTTGCGGACATATTTTTGTGAGTCGGCCTACATGCACGGCCACCAGTAGCCCTGCGAAATAGACCGATAGGCCAGGGACCTGCCCCCTACATGACTGCCACAGATGCCTTCGTGAATTTCGTACAAAATGGCCTCCACGCTATTCGGGTGCACGCACTTCAGATAAGAACCGATGAAGGACTTTTTATACAACGCTCCCGATGGAGAGAGCCAAAACCGCTCTGACTTCACCCGGACTTTGTGCGCTTCTTTCTTGTCGGCTGGCAGAGTCCGATCTCTGAGAAACAGGGTTATAGGGTCCATCTAGGAAAGACCTAGTGCGGCACAGAGTACATCCGTCTGCCCGGCTTCCTCTATGCTTGGCCGTGGAAGGAATTCAATTAACAGGGGGTTAGGAGATGTACAATCAACCATTGAAGCAAGGTCGGCCAGCTCATCAGCTCGGTTGTTTTCTTCTCGGAGAATCTGTTGAACTCTGATTACCTGAAATTGCTTGATGTGTTCCCTGACCAGAGCTTGGTACTTTGCCATTCTGTCATCCTTTGCTTCATAAATCCCAGCGACTTGGTTAACCACAAGCTGGGAATCACTGTACACCATTAGCTCGCAAGCCTTCATCTGAAGGGCGCTCTTGAGCCCGGCCAAAAGTACCTCGTACTCAGCCTCGTTGTTGGATGCTGGAAAGCCAAGGGTGATAGAATGTTCAACAGTTAGGCCATCCGGCGAGATAAGAATGATACCTAGCCCGGCACCGTGACGGTTCGACGCTCTATCAACGAAAAGTTTCCACATCTCCCCTACAAAGAGCTTCCAACATTCTGAAGGGTCCTGAGAGTCTCGAAGGTCGATGAGATCACGGTTGTTCGGCTGTTCGGCTGCACGTTCTGTGCCGACTGGTTCCACTTCAGCCCCCCTTGGTGATTCGGCACCGGACTCGGCAAGTTGATCTACAATGCCCAAGTCCGTAGGCGAATCTCCAGGTTGCGGTATTATGCCGGCCGCAGGCTCTGTGCTGAGTGCTTCCACTTCTACCCCCCTTGGTGATTCGGCACCGAGCTCGGCAAGTTGATCTACAATGCCCAAGTCCGTAGGCGAATCTCCAGGTTGCGGTATTACGCCGGCCGCAGGCTCTGTGCTGAGTGCTTCCACTTCTTCTTCCCTTTGTGATGCGGTACCAGATAGAGCAGGTTGGACGGTGATTCCTAATTCCATAATCGCATCACAGTGCGGTGGATTTGTACAAACTGAGGGTGTGCCGGAGGGGCGTGCTAAGTCTGCGTCGCCAGCTCTACCAAGTTGTTGTGCCTCGGTCGTGCTTGCGTTCACCTCATCATCTGCCACGGCAATGTCGACCGGGCACACCGGATGAGTTCCAGGTGAGAATTCCGCAACGAAATCGGCCATGGTCTGGGCTTTTATAGCAGTGCGCGGCTGGAACTTGACATCAAATTGACCCAATTCGATTGCCCACTTGAGAATTCGGCCAGAGAAGTCCACCCGTTCAAACAAGGCCTTAAGGGGGAATTCGGTCAGAACGATGATGGTATGGGCGTGAAAATAGTGCGCCAACTTCCTTGAAGCCATCATCAATGCTAACGTAAGCTTTTCCAATGGCAAGTACCTCGACTCTGCCGGTAGCAAGGTCTTACTGACGTAGAAGATTGGGAGGTGCTTAATTCCTTCAGCTCGGACAGGCACCGCACTGACGGCATGCTGCGAGACGGCAAGGTAAAGATAGAGTTCCTCGCCTGGCTTTGGTGTAACCAACAGTGGCGGAGAAGACAGATACTCCTTGAGCTCGGCCAAAGTCCGGTCACAATCTTCGTCCCACGAGAACTTCGATTTCAATGCCTGAAAGAAAGGGCGGCAGCGATCTGATGACCGGCTTATAAATCGATTAAGCGCGGCGGCCATCCCGGCCAGATGCTGCACGTCCTTAGTCGAGCTGGGCTGCTTCAAATCTTGCACGGCACTGATCTGAGTGGGGTCTGCTTTGATGCCTCGGTTCGTGACTAGGAATCCCAAAAATTTTTCGAATTCCACGCCAAAGGCACACCTAGACGCATTCAGGCGCAGCTTGTGTTTTTCGAGAATGGCGAACATTTCGGCCAAGTCGGATAAGTGGTCTCCTGCATGCCGACTTTTAACCACCATATCATCAATGTAGGCCTCCATTGTCCGCCCAAGCAAAGGAGCAAACATCTTGGTCACCATCCTCTGAAAAGTTGCCCTGGCGTTCTTCAAACCGAAAGGCATGACTCGGTAGCAGAAGAGTCCCCTTGGAGTCATGAATGAAGTAATCTCTCGGTCGGGCCCATGCATGGCAATCTAGTGGTAGCTGCGATAGGCATCCAAGAAGCTGAGCCGATTATGTCCAGCCGTCAAGTCCACAAGCTGGTCAATACGGGGCAAAGGGAAGCTATCCTTCGGACAAGCTCGGTTAACTGTCTTGTAATCGACACAAACTCGCCACTTCCCATTCTTCTTGGGCACCACTACTGTGTTGGAAATCCACCGAGGGTAGTGTACTTCCTGAATTGCTCGTGCCTCAAGCAAGTTTTTCACTTCCTCTGCAACTACCTCGGCGTGATGAAGCGCCGATCTCCTTGTTCGCTGTATGAATGGCTTTGCTCCGGGGAAGACATTGAGGTGATGGCAGATAAAACTTGGATCGAGGCCGGGCATATCGTAAGGTGACCATGCGAAGACTTCGATGTTGGTCATCAAAAACTCAACCATCTCGGTCTTTTCTTGGGCCGTGAGGCTGGAACCGAGCAGGAAGAACTTATTCGGCCGCTCCATATCAACTCGTACCTCCACCAATTCCTTAACAGCTCTGTCCTCTGCCTTGGTGCCCACATCGTCAAGAACTCCTCGGTCTTCTGGTCTTTCTATCATTTAAACGAAGCCTTTGGCAGCCCGTCTCCCGTTCACTGCCACGAAGCATTGTTGGGACATGACTTGATCACCCCAAATCTCCTCAATTGCCCCCACAGCCGAGGGGAATCTCATCACCTGATGGTAGGTCGACGCTACGGCTTGCATGGCGTGAAGCCATCCCCTTCCAAGGATTAGATTGTAAGTAGAAGGAACTTGTAACACCCAGAACTCCACTTGCTTGACCACGGATCCCGTTTTGACCGGCAGGATAATCTTTCCCAAAGGCCACTCCGGTTGTGAGTTGAAACCAACCAGTGGCGAAGTTGCCGGAGCCAAGTCTATCTCCTGGAGCTTGAGCTGCTTGAACGCGTCGTAATACATGATCTCGACCGAGCTTCCCTGATCGATCAAGATCCGTTTGACATCGAATTCCTTGACGTGGAGTGTTACTACTAAGGCATCGTTGTGCGGCGTCTGGATACGCTCTAGATCCCTTGAGGTGAAGCTAATCACATCTTTCTCTACCGTCTTCCCCCTCTTGATGGCAGGCTGTACCGACAAAACCTCCCTCATATGTTCTGCCTTTTTGATCATACCCCGGAGTTCGCAAACACGCTCCGGCTCCACTATGCCGTGGATGACATTAATAACTCCTTGTGGTGGCGCATCTCGGTCATCCTATCCCCTAGGCTCAACCGGAGCCTGGTTCGCCTTTACGCCCCCATCAATGTAAAGGTCTAGGTGTCCGGCCGCGTCTAGCTCTTCCAGGTGTTGCCTCAAAGGCAAACAATCCTCAGTCCGGTGGCCTCGCTCCCGATGAAATGTGGAACGATACCGCGGATTGTAGCCCTTTTGTCCATCACCCAACTTAGCAGGAAACCGGACATACTCCTCGTCTCGGATTTCAATAAGTATGCGATAGATTGGAATCTTAAAGACCTTGGTTATGCCAGTCCTTGCCTTCAACCTTCTGTTTGCATCCGCTACGTCATCTCGTGGGTAGTCATCCCGGTCATTCCGACGTCCTCTACCCCGGTTTTTGCGATTCGAGCCACGGTCCGATTCCTCTGCTCGGTCACTTGAGCGTCTGGACTCTTGCCCAACTGCGTGCACTTTGCCTGCTGTCTTCTTATCTATTGCTACTGGAGTTACCTTCACGGTAGATGCTGCAGCATCATCCTCGACTCGGATGTGCTCATTGATGCGCTGCATGAGCTGGCCCATGGACGTCGGTTGGTGCATGGTAAGCGAGTCCCGCAGTCTATGTCCGACCGGGAGACCACGCTTGTATTGAGTGATTGCAAGGTTGTCCGGGCAATCCAAGATCTCATTGAAGGTCTCCTAATATCTGGAGTTGTACACCTTCAATGTGTCGCTCGGTTCCATCTTGATACTCAGTAGGTGATCAACTTCTTTTGGTGTTGTGGTGTTGGTTTTGAAGCGCGTGACAAAGGCTTCGTCCAGCTGATGCCACCTCTCAATACTCCCCTCCGGCAGCCTTTCAAACCACTTCAAGCCCAGTTCACCCAAACTTGACGGAAAGATGAGGCACATAAGAGCATCATTCCGCCTATGTCTGGTAAGTGCTGTCTTGCGCGCTAGACTTCTCTGTATGCACGTCGGAATCACCAACCTTGTAACTTCTGGTAATAGAAATGGACGGAGTGTGTCGCTGACTCTGACTGCATGAACGGCGGGGTTGGGTGCGCTCACTGTGGTCTCCCACTCCAGCTACACCCTTCCCTTTGACATGCCGCTTTAGCTCCTCCATCTCCGCCGCCATTCGCTGGATGACGGCGTCCTGGTCCTTCAGCTTATTTTCCAAACTCTGGCGTGTGGGTCTCTCCTCCGCCGGTGACCGTCTGGACTCCGTGAATGACCATGAGTTCTTCCGCGCTTATCATGCGCGTCTCCCGACTGTCCTCCTGGAAATGTCTCCAAGTCCCCCATCGGAGGAATGGTGGGGTGTCCCTCTCTCCGTCTGCCTGACTCCAGAGTGGCTCCATCGATGGCGGACAGTGGAATCTCTTCGTTGTTCACCATAGAAAGCGATCGGATGAGCTTGGAAGACAAGGTTTTATCTGCAAAGCTTCCCACAGACGGCGCCAATTGTACGGGAAGCAAATATTCAGGCGAGCCCGTACTCCCTTCTTCCAAGCTCCGCTTCTATCCGATCACCTGCGTACACAAAGGCGGTGAGCTACCCGGCGGTGTGTGGCCGGAAAACCCCTCCGACGGTCAAGTTAGAACACACACCAGGGGATAGATAGAGAGAATGGAGAGAATTGCGTTTAAGTGTTTCTCTTACCAAATGTACATCTGTCTCCGTATGGGGGCGCAGACATGCTTATATACCTTCTGCGTCCCAAATCGACTCCCAGTGACCTCTCAACACGTGGCACTGTTATCCCATCTGTCAGCATAAACCTTGCTGAGCACCACCTAACCCAACTGCCTGCCCATTCTCCTGGGAGCTCGGCAGCCGAGCAGTATCATCTCGGCCATCGTGTGCCATGCTGCGCTTCATGCCCAAGTACTCCAACAGCTAAGCTCAAATGAGGACCGGACTCGGCGGTATCTCGGCAAAGCCGAGCTCGGGGCAAGTCACGCTTGTCTGCGGTCAACCTACCTGCCGAGCAAACAGGTACCTCGGTCCAACCTTGCCTTTCCGGCACAACTCTGTCCGGCCCAAATCTGTCCGGCCCGATTCCATATCAATAATCTCCCTCTCAATTGCCCCTTAATTCCGTCTGCTAAAGCGTGACTGGGATTACCTATTCTGACCGGGGTATCACTTCTTCGGTCCTCAATTTACTATTCGTCAACCGGGCTGGTCGACATGCATGGATTCAAACTTGCCCGGTCTAACCTTCCTGGCTCTTCGGCTTGCTCGGTCGACGCCTCACCTGACCTTCCTGTCATTTCAATTCTGACGCTGCCATCAACGGGACACGTGGCATTCTCCCGTTGGTCCTCGAGCAGCCAACCAGCCGTCGCATGATATTCGAATTTGGGCGGCAATTGGGGCTATATACGTGCCCCGTCTCTCTCTGTTTCATTCTCACTGACCATCTTCCGTCTCAAGTGTCCCAGAGCTGCTACCCTTCTTCTCTCGCCATTCTCGAACTCGTGCTCGAAGGAAAGGTCACTGCCCTTCACTAGTAAGTCCTTCAACTCCTCTTTTGTTGCAATCTTCTTTAATATTTCACACATTAGGGCACTAAAACACTGTTTCTAGGGCATTAGTCTTAAGAACCAACCCAAACCTCCCACTGTGAATGGTGTTCTTCATTTTTCCTGAAGTACACTGAAAATCTGGGGCGGACCGGGCTCCAGGTCTCCATTTGATCCAAAAGGCCAATCTAACCGACCAAATAACTTGTTTGTCCCAACCTTAGTGGAAACCGGGGTAGGCAAAGGGTTTGGTCGATCGACCGGGCCAATATCTGGTCCGTTTGAACGACCGGGCTCCTTGGCTAACCTTCATAACCGAGGTGGTTTGGCACAATCAATGACCGAGCTGGAGTCAAGCTCGTTTCGCGCGACCGCGCTTCCTCTCACACTTGACCACCTTTTCCTGCAGAGTCCAAGGGGACCCCTGACCATTTCTGAGGCTCTCAAAGACTGAGCAGCCAACAATCACCAATCAGTGCCGAACCTCCTCAGCCAAGCTAATTTAGCTGGTCGTTCATGGGGAAATTTTGATTCCCCGTAGATACTCCGGCTGCCCTAGCTGCGTTCAGGGAGGAGTATGGCATCCCGGCCGATGTCCACCTTGAGCTTGCAGAAATTGAGACAACGCCCTGGGGCAGAGAGGAGTGCCCCTTCACCGTGCTATCAATTGTCGAAGGAGGCATCCGTTTCCCACTCAACCCGTTGATCACCAAGTTCCTATGCCGCACCGGGCTTGCACCCACTCAAGTGTCCACCAACACCTTAACAACCGGTTAGGCACAGACTTAGGCTTAGCCGAGATATTGCGGCAGTACACTCTCGGACACACCGGCGATGGCCTCGCCTACTACCTTAAGATTAGGCCGGGCAAAGAAAAAATTGTGACCGGCACACCAGACAAGGACTTGCATGATGACGATTTCTTCTGGGTGTCTGGCAATTATGAAACAGCCGAGGTACCGGGCTGGTTCATAAGCAAGAACTTCGGTTCCACATGTAAGTCGGTCTGCTTCTGCTCGGTCAATTGTTCCTATACATTATTCTGTACTTAATCATTTTTCTTGTTTCTCCTGCAGCTATTCAAGCCTTGCAAGCCAACTACCAATACCCCAACGTTGAAGCCATCCGCACCGTGCTCCGTTACAACCACCGGGATTGCAACGAGTTGCTCGGCTACACGCCAACCTACCGATACTCGGCACCACGCCGGAGTAAAGTAACAGACTTTCTCCGCGCTCTAACACCTCCTCTAGATCCAACTTTGCCAGACGGACTAATCCGGTAGACAGAAGAGCAAGAGATGGCCAAACGAAGCCGAATCAAAAACATGCTCACCGCAACGTCCGCCGAGATACCGAGTCATCCGCTCGCCAGCCGCCGGTCAGTCAAGCGGCGCCGTGGTCGCCCTAGCTTCTCCAGCTGCCGGACAGTCAAGCCAAGAAACACACCGGGCTGGCAAAAGAGCTCGCGCGGACCCGTCTGCCGAGCTGATTACCGAACTATCCACCGAGCAACCTACCGTCATAGCTGACCCAACACCAATCTAGCGTCCGCTACTCTAGTATCCACCGAGCAACCTACCGTCATAGCTGACCCAACACCAATCTAGCGTCCGCTACTCTAGCACCGAGGTAAAGACATCCCGGCGACAGCTTCGATCAAGGGCGATAAAGAGCACCTGCTTGCCTACGATCTTTCCAAGGCCATTCTCCTACCGAGCGATGTGGTCAGCAGCAACCACGTCCCTGACACCTGGTTGGTGAAGTCGTCTGTCAAGTCCATGGCCAGGGTAAGCTTCAATCTGCCTTTGAAATTTTCACTAGTGTTTGCACGGTTTCTTCTCTGATCAGGTTTCCTTTTTGCAAGCCATCCAAAAACAACACTTAGTCATGGAGCGCATCCACCGACTTTCGGAAAAGGCAGCCGGCACTGCCAGCCAAGTCCAAAACCTCCAAACCGAGCTTGGCAGAGCAAAGTCCTCGCTTGAAATCGCCAACACGGACAACAACCGGTTGCTCGGCCAACTCGACGAAGCCGAGAAAAAGAGGGACGAGCTCCAAGCTGAGCTGGACGCGCTCAAGAAGTCTAGGGAGAAAGATTGTGAAGACGCCAATAATGCCGGCTTCAAAGAGGCGGAAGACAACTATAAAAAACAAGTCTTCGCCACCCAGGACATTTATTTCAAGGCCGGTAGGAAGTCTACCTGCCAACAGCTCGATCAAGGTCCTGACACTGACGTGTTTGCCTCTCCACCGGCTGTCTTCTTACCGACATACCTCATTCCATACGCCAATGACGTCTTCAACGCGCTGTAGGCTGAGGCCGAGGAAGGACTCGAAGAAGCCGAGGCAGACGCTGAGGGAGGTGACCAGACCGAGCAGGAGCAGCCCAGCCAGACTGGAACCAGTGTCTAGGACCAGACAGCAACGGTCAACCTGGAAGCTGGTGAGGAATTCCCAAACCTCTCCCCCTTAGCTTAGTTTTCTTTTTTCTTTGTCTGCAAATGTAACCGGGCTAAGTTCCCCACCTTTTGTATTAACTTTTTATCAATGAAAAGCTTTAATTTCATCAAGTGTTTGCACGGTTTTCTCCAACAACTCTTCCAACCGGAGTGAATCATCTCGTTTGGGAATCCTAAGTTGAGCAAGTCATCAACTCTTCCAACCGGAGTGAATCATCTCGTTTGGGAATCCTAAGTTGAGCAAGTCATCAACTCTTCCAACCGGAGTGAATCATCTCGTTTGGGAATCCTAAGTTGAGCAAGTCATCAACTCTTCCAACCGGAGTGAATCATCTCGTTTGGGAATCCTAAGTTGAGCAAGTCATCAACTCTTCCAACCGGAGTGAATCATCTCGTTTGGGAATCCTAAGTTGAGCAAGTCATCAACTCTTCCAACCGGAGTGAATCATCTCGGTTGAGAATCCTAAGTTTCAACTCTTCCAACCGGAGTAAATCATCTCGGTTGGGAATCCTAAGTTGAAAAAGTCATCAACTCTTCCAACCAGAGTAAATCAACTCGGTTGGGAATCCTAAGTTGAACAAGTCATTAATTCTTCCAACCAAAGTAAATCATCTTGGTTGGGAAACTCACAACAGAGCAATAATCAAAATGCCAAAGCAAAGAGGACACCTCTATATATTGACAAAAAGAATTACATTCTGAAGTGTAAGCCAAAAAATTCCTTTGCATAAAAAGAAAGCTAAAACTAGAAATAATACAGTTTGAGGTTGGTCGCATTCCATGGCCGGGGTATTCCTCTACCATTCAGATCCTCCAAGTGGTATGCCCCCTTCCCCGCCAAACCGGTTATCTTGTAGGGTCCTTCCCAATTTGCCCCTAGTTTGCCTTCACCTGGCACCAGGGTGTTGCCCATAACTTTCCTCAAAACCCAATCACCTACTTTGAACGGTCTGGGGTGCACCGTTTTGTCGTACTTCCTTGAGAGCTCTTGTTGGTAGGTGGCCACGTGGATGAGGGCCTTCTCCTGACACTCTTCCACTAGGTCTAGTTCCAGGGCGATGGCCTCGGCGTTCAGTGCGGGCTCAAAACTTTCACTTCTTAGAGTGGGCATGCCAATTTCCAAAGGTATGACCGCCTCCATGCCATAAGCCAAAGCAAATGGAGTTTCCCCGGTAGATCGCCGCCGGGTCGTTCGGTATGCCCAAAGGACGATGGGTAGCTCCTCAGCCCACTTTCCCTTTGCCTTCTCCAGTCGTTTCTTCAACCCATCCAGGATGGACTTGTTTGATGCCTCGGCCTGACCATTGGACTGCGGGTAAGCCGGAGTAGAGTTGTAGAATTCAATCTTTAGATCTTCACAAAATCCTCTGAATAGGCGACCGTCAAACTGGGTGCTGTTATCAGAGATCAAAATCTTGGGGACGCCAAACCGCGTGACCACATTCTGCCAAACAAATCGCTTCACGTCTTTCTCCTTGATGGTTGCCAAGGGCTAAGCTTCAACCCATTTGGTGAAGTAATCTGTGGCCGCGATGAAGAACTTCCGGTTGCCTGGTGCTGTTGGTAGCGGCCCGACTATATCTAGCCCCCACATTGCAAAGGGCCAAGGACTGGTGAGGGGAAGAAGTTCCCTGGCCGGCTGGTGGATCTGATGGGCGAATTTCTGGCACTTTTCACACTTGCGGACATATTTTTGTGCGTCTGCCTGCGTGCACGGCCATCAGTAGCCCTGCGAAATAGCTCGATAGGCCAGGGACCTGCCCCCTACATGACTGCCACAGATGCCTTCGTGAATTTCGTACAAGAAGGCCTCCACGCTATTCGGGTGCACGCACTTCAGATAAGGACCGGTGAAGGACTTTTTATACAACGCTCCCGATGCAGAGAGCCAAAACTGCTCTGACTTCACCCGAACTTTGTGCGCTTCTTTCTTGTCGGCTGGCAGAGTCCGATCTCTGAGAAACAGGGTTATAGGGTCCATCTAAGAAGGACCTAGCGCGGCGCAGAGTACATCCGTCTGCCCGGCTTCCTCTATGCTTGGCCGTGGAAGGAATTCAATTAACAGGGGGTTAGGAGATGTACAATCAACCATTGAAGCAAGGCCGGCCAGCTCATCAGCTCGGCCGTTTTCTTCTCAGAGAATCAGTTGAACTCTGATTGCCTGAAATTGCTTGATGTGTTCCCTGACCAGAGCTTGGTACTTTGCCATTCTGTCATCCTTTGCTTCATAAATCCCAGCGACTTGGTTAACCACAAGCTGGGAATCAGTGTACACCATTAGCTCGGAACCCTTCATCTGCAGGGTGCTCTTGAGTCCGGCCAAAAGTGCCTCGTACTCAGCCTCGTTGTTGGATGCTGGAAAGCCAAGGGTGATAGAATGTTCAACAGTTAGGCCATCCGGTGAGATAAGAACGATACCTAGCCCGGCACCGTGACGGTTCGACGCTCCATCAACGAAAAGTTTCCACATCTCCCCTACAAAGAGCTTCCAACATTCTGAAGGGTCCTGAGAGTCTCGAAGGTCGATGAGATCACGGTTGTTCGGCTGTTCGGCTGCACGTTCTGTGCCGACTGGTTCCACTTCAGGCCCCCTTGGTGATTCGGCACCGGACTCGGCAAGTTGATCTACAATGCCCAAGTCCGTAGGCGAATCTCCAGGTTGCGGTATTATGCCAGCCGCAGGCTCTGTGCAGAGTGCTTCCACTTCTACCCCCCTTGGTGATTCGGCACCGGGCTCAGCAAGTTGATCTACAATGCCCAAGTCCGTAGGCGAATCTCCAGGTTGCGGCATTATGCCGGCCGCAGGCTCTGTGCTGAGTGCTTCCACTTCTACCCCCCTTGGTGATTTGGCACCGGGCTCGGCAAGTTGATCTACAATGCCCAAGTCCGTAGGCGAATCTCCAAGTTGCGGTATTATGCCGGCCGCAGGATCTGTGCTGAGTGCTTTCACTTCTACCCCCCTTGGTGATTCGGCACCGGGCTCGGCAAGTTGATCTACAATGCCCAAGTCCGTAGGCGAATCTCCATCTAGGAATATTATGCCGAC
>NW_021025858.1:894500-911793 GCF_004153795.1 Camellia sinensis
CAGATACAGAGTCGCCACCTAAATATTTTATTTTGGGGGAATTTAGGAAACCCTGACTCGGTGCCAAAGGCCATGTGTCCGTCATCATCAAAGTTGCCTCGACTCGGGAACTTGGGTACGATTGGGGAAGGTCAGCTATGAGCACCCCCTCTCGCCCGATCCGAAGATCGGCCTCTACTAACCGTGATATCCATGTTTGAAAATATTATGTGTTCTTATTCCAATTATTAGCCTAGAATTACTACGTTATGCGCGCAGCAAACAAGTATAGAGGATGGACTTAAGCATGAATTAGGCAGCCCTAAATAGTCCTAAAACAGTGGCCAAAATGCCCAAAAATGGAGGCTAAACACACATGCACACATACACATGTTATGGTCCAAGCCTCAAGCATTAAACAAGCAACATTCAAGCACACTTGAAAAGAGGATTTCATGGACAATTAGCATGCAACATGAGCTCTAAAATCATGCTATAAAATGATGCCCAAATCATGTTAAACAAGATAGGCAAATGCATGCAAGCATGGTCCAAATACTTGAGGCAAGTCATGAAGCTTTGAAGCACATTTATCACAACAATCATGGCATGCATTAAGCAACTAAAAATAGGTCTTTAGCATGTTAAAACAAGGCTAAAGGACTACTTAGATGGCATCTAAGTGGCTCAAATTTAGAGGCATGCATGATGGTCAAAACCTGGAGCATGCAACACATGCTTCCAAAGCATTAAAGAGGCATGCAAGGCAATCAAACAAGCATGGAAATGGGACTGAAATGGCATATAGGATGGTCCCAAATCACCAAAACAATGCAAAGATGGCATGCTACACATGCACATACTCAAGGCTAACAAGCCCAAATACAAAGGAGCTATATCAAGCATGCCAAAATCAACCCAAGCATTTATGGACAGACCTAAAACATGGCAAAATATGCACATAATCTTCACAAGACTAAGCCTAAAACATGCTCCAACAAGGGCTAACAACCTAAGGCATATTGAGGCAATATTATGGCATTACATGGTAGGTATGCTAAGCATGCATGGTGTACCAAAACCAATTTAAAATCATGTTATATTATGGAAATATAAGCATGAAAAACAGTCTATACATGCTCAACACACACTCAAACATAGGCTCCCTTTAGAGGCCAAAACATGCCCTTTTCAAGGACAACAAGGAGAGGGGGTGGCCCTCCCCTTCTTGGGACTTCAAGGCATCACCTTCACCACTGAAATCCCTCAAAGTTTCAGTGGTGAAGAGACCCCGACACAAAAATCCCGGAGTTCTCACAAAAGGGCACAAAATGAGGCCTTTCAAGGCCTAAGGGTGTTCAAACTTACCCAAACCACAAAACACTCTTAACAAACAACCAAGAGGGCTTAAAAACAGAACTTTTTTGTATTATACACTAAGCACAAAAAAAGTTCTAAGATAGGTAGAAATAAGGTGCAAAAATGGAGAATAAAGGGGTGAGATTCTTACCCTTGAAGACCCCTTTACAAATGATGCTCCAATGACCCTCCTTGGCTTGAATCCAACACCAAAACACCAAAATCAGTCCCTTAGAACCTCAATAGCTAAGTGAAGGTGAAACACTAGGTGTTTGTGTGCAATAGTATGGACTAAACACACTAAAACACACACAAGAGGGAAAAAGAGAGAGATAAGGTGTATCAAACCCTAACCCTAGAACTCAAACCCTAGCAATGGCTGTCTAAGCTCTCTCAAGTGTCTCAAGTGTCTAACCCTAAGGCCAAGAGACAAGGCTTCTCTTTATAGAAGCTTATTGTCTTCTAAAGCTTACAAGACAAGCTTCCAAGAGAGAGATCCTTCCATACACGTGTATGGAGGGGAGACAAAAGCAAGACAGCTGTCTTAAAATATCTGCAAAAGCAGATGCACAGTAGTCGGCCGGCCAAAAATGCCATTTTGGCAAAATTGAGTGCCGACTGGCACTAAAAAGTGCCGACCAGCAATAAAATATGCTGACCGGCAAACTACAGTGCCGATGGCAGCAAAAACCAGCCGGTGGCCTCTAGTCACTGCCGGTGGTGAGTGGGGATGCCTCACAAGGCATTCCCTGCCCCCTCCAAGGCAAAACACAAGTGTTTAGTGTAAAACCAGACACTAAACAGTCAAGTTCGGAGATCCTGAGGCAAGGCGCGCGAGCCGAGACCTCCGGGAACTCCAAACGAACACAAACATGGATGATCACCGAGTGTTCAAGCGGTGACGTCCAAGTCTTGAGGACGGTCAAAAATGGGGTGTCTACACTTTCTCCGCGCTCCAATACCTCCTCCAGATCCAACTTTGCCAGACGTTCCACTAATCCGGTTGACAGAAGCGCAAGAGATGGCCAAACGAAGCCGAATCAAAAACCTGCTCACCGCAACGTCCGCCGAGATACCGAGCATCGTCATCCGCTCGCCAGCCGCCGGACAGTCAAGCGGCGCCCTGGTCACCCTAGCTTCTCCAGCTGCCGGACAGTCAAGCCAAGAAACACGCCGGGCTGGCAAAAGAGCTCACGCGGACCCGTCTGCCGAGCTGATTACCGAACTATCCACCGAGCAACCTACCGTCACAGCTGACCCAACACCAATCTGGCGTCCGCTACTCAAGCACCGGGGTAAAGACATCCCGGCGACAGCTTCGATCAAGGGCGACAAAGAGCACCTGCTCGCCTATGATCTTTCCAAGGCCCTTCTCCTACCGAGCGACGTGGTCGGCAGCGACCACGTCCCTGACACACGGTTGGTGAAGTCGTTTGTCAAGTCCATGGCCAGGGTAAGCTTCAATCTGCCTCTAAAACTTTCACAAGTGTTTGCACGGTTTCTTCTCTGATCAGGTTTCCTTTTTGCAGGCCATCCGAAAACAACACTTAGTCATGGAGCGCATCCACCGACTTCGGGAAAAGGCGGACTGCCAGCCAAGTCCAAAACCTCCATACCGAGCATGGCAGAGCAAAGTCCTCGCTTGAAATCGCCAACACGGACAACAACCGGTTGCTCGGCCAACTCGACGAAGCCGAGAAAAAGAGGGACGAGCTCCAAGATGAGCTGGACGCGCTCAAGAAGTCTAGGGAGAAGGATTGTGAAGACGCCAATAATGCCGGCTTCAAAGAGGCGGAAGACAACTATAAAAAACAAGTCTTCACCACCCAGGACAATTATTTCAAGGCCGGTTGGAAGTCTACCTGCCAACAGCTCGGTCAAGGAGATGTACAATCAACCATTGAAGCAAGGCCGGCCAGCTCATCAGCTCGGCTGTTTTGTTCTCGGAGAATCTGTTGAACTCTGATTGCCTGAAATCGCTTGATGTGTTCCCTGACCAGAGCTTGGAACTTTGCCATTCTTTCATCCTTTGCTTCATAAATCCCAGCCACTTGGTTAACCACAAGCTGGGAATCACTGTACACCATTAGCTCGGAAGCATTCATCTGAAGGGCGCTCTTGAGTCCGGCCAAAAGTGCCTCGTACTCAGCCTCGTTGTTGGATGCTGGAAAGCCAAGGGTGATAGCATGTTCAACAGTTAGGCCATCCGGCGAGATAAGAACGATACCTAGCCCGGCACCGTGACGGTTCGACGCTCCATCAACGAAAAGTTTCCACATCTCCCCTACAAAGAGCATCCAACGTTCTGAAGGGTCCTGAGAGTCTCGAAGGTCGATGAGATCACGGTTGTTCGGCTGTTCGGCTGCACGTTCTGTGCCGACTGGTTCCACTTCAGCCCCCATTGGTGATTCGGCACCGGACTCGGCCAGTTGATCTACAATGCCCAAGTCCGTAAGCGAATCTCCAGGTTGCGGTATTATGTCGGCCGCAGGCTCTATGCTGAGTGCTTCCACTTCTACCCCCCTTGGTGATTCGGCACCGGGCTCGGCAAGTTGATCTACAATGCCCAAGTCCGTAGGCGAATATCCAAGTTGCGGTATTATGCCGGCCGCAGGCTCTGTGCTGAGTGCTTCCAGTTCTACCCCCTTGGTGATTCGGCACCGGGCTCGGCAAGTTGATCTACAATGCCCAAGTCCGTAGGCGAATCTCCAGGTTGTGGTATTATGTCGGCCGCAGGCTCTGTGCTGAGTGCTTCCACTTCTCCCATTTGTGATGCAGTACCGGATAGAGCAGGTTGGACGGTGATTCCTAATTCCATAATCGCATCACCGTGCGGTGGATTTGTACAAACTGAGGGTGTGCCGGAGGGGCGCGCTAAGTCCGCGTCGCCAGCTCTACCAAGTTGTTGTGTCTCGGTCGTGCTTGCGTTCACCTCATCATCTGCCACGGCAATGTCGACCGGGCACGCCGGATGAGTTCCAGGTGAGAATTCCGCAACAAAATCGGCCAAGGTCTGGGCTTTTATAGCAGTGCGCGGCTAGAACATGACATCAAATTGACCCAATTCGACCGCCTACTTGAGAATTCGGCCAGAGACTTCTGCCCATTCAAACAAGGCCTTAGGGGGGAATTCGGTCAGAACGATGATGGTATGGGCGTGAAAATAGTGCGCCAACTTCCTTGAAGCCATCATCAATGCTAACGCAAGCTTTTCCAACGGCAAGTATCTCGACTCTGCCGGTAGCAAGGTCTTATTGACGTAGAAGATTGGGAGGTACTTAATTCCTTCAGCTTGGACAAGCACCGCACTGACGGCATGCTGCGAGACGGCAAGGTAAAGATAGAGTTCCTCACCTGGCTTTGGTGTAACCAACAGTGGCGGAGAAGACAGATACTCCTTGAGCTCGGCCAAAGCCCGGTCACAATCTTCGTCCGACGAGAACTTTGATTTCAATGACTGAAAGAAAGGGCGGCAGTGATCTGATGACCGGCTTATAAATCGAATAAGCGCGGCGGCCATCCCGGCCAGACGCTGCAAGTCCTTAGTCGAGCTGGGCTGCTTCAAATCTTACACGGCACTGATCTGAGTGGGGTCTGCTTCGATGCCTCGGTTCGTGACTAGGAATCCCAAAAAATTTTTGGATCCCACGCCAAAGGCACACTTAGACGCATTCAGGCGCAGCTTGTGTTTTTTGAGAATGGCGAACATTTCGGCCAAGTCGGATAAGTGGCCTCCTGCATGCCGGCTTTTAACCACCATATCATCAATGTAGGCCTCCATTGTCCGCCCAAGCAAAGGAGCAGACATCTTGGTCACCATCTTCTGAAAAGTTTCCCTGGCGTTCTTCAAACCAAAAGGCATGACTCGGTAGCAGAAGAGTCCCCCTGGAGTCGTGAATGAAGTAATCTCTCGATCGGGCCCATGCATGGCAATCTGGTGGTAGCTGCGATAGGCATCCAAGAAGCTGAGCCGATTATGTCCAGCTGTCAAGTCCACAAGCTAGTCAATACAGGGCAAAGGGAAGCTATCCTTCGGACAAGCTCGGTTAACTGTCTTGTAATCGACACAAACTCGCCACTTCCCATTCTTCTTGGGCACCACTACTGTGTTGGAAATCCACCGAGGGTAGTGCACTTCCTGAATTGCTCGTGCCTCAAGCAAGTTTTTCACTTCCTCTGCAACTACCTCGGCGTGATGAAGCGCCGATCTCCTTGTTCGCTAAATGAATGGCTTTGCTCCGGGGAAGACATTGAGGTGATTGCAGATAAAACTTGGATCGAGGCCGGGTATATCGTAAGGCGTCCATGTGAAGACTTCGATGTTGTCCATCAATAACTCAACCATCTCGGCCCTTTCCTGGGCCATGAGGCTGGAACCGAGCAGGAAGAACTTATCCGGTCGCTCCATATCAACTCGCACCTCCACCAATTCCTCAACAGCTTTGTCCTCTGCCTTGGTGCCCACATCGTCAAGAACTCCCCGGTCTTCTGGTCCTTCTATCATTTGAACGAAGCCTTTGGCAGCCCGGCTCCCGTTCACTGCCACGAAGCATTGTTTGGACATGACTTGATCTCCCCAAATCTCCTCGATTGCCCCCCATAGCCGAGGGAAATCTCATCACCAGATGGTAGGTCGACGCTACGGCTTGCATGGCATGAAGCCATCCCCTTCCAAGGATTAGATTGTAAGTAGAATGAACTTGTAACACCCAGAACTCTACTTGCTTGACCACGGATCCCGCTTTGACCAGCAGGATAATCTTTCCCAAAGGCCACTCCGGTTGTGAGTTGAAACCAACGAGTGGCGAAGTTTCCGGAGCCAAGTCTGTCTCTCGGAGCTTGAGCTGCTTGAACGCGTTGTAATACATGATCTCGACCGAGCTTCCCTGATCGATCAAGATCCGTTTGACATCGAATTCCTTGACGCGGAGTGTTACTACTAAAGCATCGTTGTGCGGCGTCTGGACACGCTCTAGATCCCTTGAGGTGAATCTAATCACATCTTTCTCTACCGTCTTCCCCCTCTTGATGGCAGGCTGTACCGAGAAAACCTCCCTCATATGTTCTTCCTTTTTGATCATACCCCGGAGTTCGCAAACACGCTCCGGCTCCACTATGCCGTGGATGACATTAATAACTCCTTGTGGTGGTGCATCTCGGTCATCCTGTCCCCTAGGCTCAACCGGAGCCTGGTTCGCCTTTACGCCGCCATCAATGTAAAGGTCTAGGTGTCCGGCCGCGACTAGCTCTTCCAGGTGTTGCCTCAAAGGCAAACAATCCTCAGTCCGGTGGCCTCGCTCCCGATGAAATGCGCAACGATACCGCGGATTGTAGCCCTTTTGTCCATCGCCCAACTTAGCAGGAAACCGAACATGCTCCTTGTCTCGGATTTCACTAAGTATGCGATAGATTGGAATCTTAAAGACCGTGGTTATGCCAGTCCTTGCCTTCAACCTTCTGTTTGCGTCCGCTACGTCATCTCGGGGGTAGTCATCCCGGTCATTCCGACGTCTTCTACCCCGGTTTTTGCAATTCGAGCCACGGTCCGATTCCTCTGCTCGGTCACTTGAGCGGCTGGACTCTTGCCCAACTGCGTGCACTTTGCCTGCTGTCTTCTTATCTGTTGCTACCGGAGTTTCCTTCACGGTAGATGCTGCTGCATCATCCTCGACTCGGATGTGCTCATTGATGCGCTGCATGAGCTGGCCCATGGACGTCGGTTGGTGCATGGTAAGCGAGTCCCGCAGTCTATGTCCGACGGGGAGACCACGCTTGTATTGAGTGATTGCAAGGTTGACCGGGCAATCCAAGATCTCGTTGAAGGTCTCCCAATATCTGGAGTTGTACGCCTTCAATGTGTCGCTCGGTTCCATCTTGACACTCAGTAGGTGATCAACTTCTTTTGGTGTTGTGGTGTTGGTTTTGAAGCGCGTGACAAAGGCTTCAGCCAGCTGATGCCACCTCTCAATACTCCCCTCCGGCAGCCTTTCAAACCACTTCAAGCCCAGTTCACCCAAACTTGACGGAAAGATGAGGCACATAAGAGCATCATTCCGCCTATGTCCGGCCATGACCTGTCGGAAATAACTTACATGCATGTAGGGATCGGTCTTCCCGTCGTACAATGTGAACTTCGGCTGGTGGAAGCCCGACGGGAGAGGTGCTGTTTCTATTTCCAGGGAGAAAGGGGTGGCACTCAACCTTGCCAGATCTGAATCCACCAGGAGTGGCGTTGCTTGGCGGGGTGGAGGTATTCCGACCTCCTCGCTGGCGTGAACACCGTAGGATAACCGCTGGAACGCCGGTATCCTCTGAGCTTCCCGCCGACGAGCCCGCTCTTTTAAGACCGCCCGCAAATCCTCTGAATGAGCGGAGTAAGAGTTCCTCGACGTCGTTTCTGGACGTGAGGGCTGGTAAGTGCTATCTTGCGCGCTAGACTTCTCTGCATGCACGTCGGAATCACCAACCTTGTAACTTCTGGTAATAGGAATGGACGGAGTGCGTCGCTAACTCTGACCGCCTGAACGGCGGGGTTGGGTGCGCTCACTGTGGTCTCCCACTCCAGCTACACCCTTCCCTTTGACATACCGCTTCAGCTCCTCCATCTCCGTCGCCATGTGCCGGATGACAGCGTCCTGGTCCTTCAGCTTATTTTCCAGACGTCCGGCGTGTGGGTCTTTCCTCCGCCGGTGACCGTCTGGACTCCGTGAATGACCATGACTTCTTCCGCGCTTATCCTGCGCGTCTCCCGACTGTCCTCCTGGGAATGTCTCCAAGTCCCCCATCGGAGAAATGGTGGGGTGTCCCTCTCTCCGTCTGCCTGACTCCGGAGTGGCTCCATCGATGGCGGACAGTGGAATCTCTTCGTTGTTCGCCATAGAAAGCGATCGGATGAGCAAGGAAGACAAGGTTTTATCTGCAAAGCTTCCCACAGACGGCGCCAATTGTACGGGGAGCAAATATTCAGGCGAGCCCGTACTCCCTTCTTCCAAGCTCCATTTCTATCCGATCACCTGCGTACACAAAGGCGGTGAGCTACCCGGCGGTGTGTGGCCGGAAAACCCCTCCGACGGTCAAGTTAGAACACACACCAGGGAATAGATAGAGAGAATGGAGAGAATTGCGTTTAAGTGTTTCTCTTACCAAATGTACATCTGTCTCCGTATGGGGGGCGCAGACATGCTTATATACCTTCTGCGCCCCAAATCGACTCCCAGTGACCTCTCAACACATAGCACTGCTATCCCATCTGTCAGCATAAACCTTGCTGAGCACCACCTAACCCAACTGCCTGCCCATTCTCCTGGGAGCTCGGCAGCTGAGCAGTATCATCTCGACCATCGTCTGCCATGCTGCGCTTCATGCCCAAGTACTCCAACAGCTAAGCTCAGATAAGGACCGAACTCGGCGGCATCTCGGCAAAGCCGAGCTCGGGGCAACTCACGCTTGTCTGCGGTCGACCTACCTGCCGAGCAAAGAGGTACCTCGGTCCAACCTTGCCTTTCCTGGCGTTGGACTTTTCACCTGACCGGCTTCGTAACCATGGATCCTTGCAGCTCTGTCAATTCACGTGCTGCCTTAACCGAGCAGCTTCCTTCAAGGCCGGGCCACACAACTTGGCCCAACACCTGTTCGGCCCAAATCTGTCCGGCACAACTCTGTCCGGCCCAAATCTGTCTGGCCCAATTCCATATGATTAATCTCCCTCTCAATTGCCCCTTAATTCCGTCCGCTAAAGCGTGACTGGGATTACCTATTCTGACCGGGGTATCACTTCCTCGGTCCTCAATTTACTATTCGTCAATCGGGCTGGTCGACATGCATGGATTCAAACTTGCCCGGTCTGACCTTCCTGGCTCTTCGGCTTGCTCGGTCGACCCCTCACCTGACCTTCCTGTCTTTCAATTCTGACGCTGCCATCAAGGGACACGTGGCGTTCTCCCGTTGGTCCTCGAGCAGCCAACCAGCCGTCGCATGATATTCGAATTTAGGCGGCAATTGGGGCTATATACGTGCCCCGTCTCTCTCTGTTTCATTCTCATTGACCATCTTCCGTCTCAAGCGTCCCAGAGTTGCTGCCCTTCTTCTCTCGCCATTTTCGAACTCGTGCTCGAAGGAAAGGTCACTGCCCTTCACTAGTAAGTCCTTCAACTCCTCTTTTGTTGCTATCTTCTTTAATATTTCACACATTAGGGCACTAAAACACAGTTTCTAGGGCATTAGTCTTAAGAACCAACCCAAACCTCCCACTGTGAATGGTGTTCTTCATTTTTCCTGAAGAACACTGAAAATCTGGGGCGGACCGGGCTCTAGCTCTCCATTTGATCCAAAAGGCCAATCTAACTGAGCAAATAACTTGTTTGTCCCAACCTTAGTGGAAACTGGGGTAGGCAAAGGGTTTGGTCGATCGACCGGGCCAATATCTAGTCCGCTTGAACGACCGGGCTGCTTGGCTAACCTTCACAACCGAGGTGGTTTGGCACAATCAATGACCGAGCTAGAGTCAAGCTCGTTTCGCGCGACCGCGCTTCCTCTCACACTTGACCACCTTTTCCTACAGAGTCCAAGGGGACCCCTGACCATTTCTGAGGCTCTCAAAGACCGAGCAGCCAACAATCACCAATCCGTGCCGAACCTCCTCAGCTGAGCTAATTTAGCCAGTCGTTCATGGGGAAATTTCGATTCCTCGTAGATACTCTGGCTGCCCTAGCTGCGTTCAGGGAGGAGTACGGCATCCCGGCCGATGTCCACCTTAAGCTTGCAGAAATTGAGACAACGCCCTAGGGTAGAGAGGAGTGCCCCTTCACCGTGCTATCAATTGTCGAAGGAGGCCTCCGTTTCCCACTCAACCCGTTAATCACCGAGTTCCGATGCCGCACCGGGCTTGCACCCACTCAAGTGTCCACCAACACCTACCGAATAATAAACGGTGTGCACGAACTTAACAACCGGTTAGGCACAGACTTAGGCTTAGCCGAGATATTGCGGTAATACACTCTCGGACACACCGGCGATGGCCTCGCCTACTACCTTAAGATCAGGTCGGGCAAAGAAAAAACTGTGACCGGCACACCAGACAAGGACTTGCATGATGACGATTTCTTCTGGGTGTCTGGCAATTATGAAACAGCCGAGGTACCGGGCTGGTTCATAAGCAAGCACTTCGGTTCCACATGTAAGTCGGTCTGCTTCTGCTCGGTCAATTGTTCCTCTACATTATTCTGTACTTAACCATTTTTCTTGTTTCTCCTGCAGCTATTCAAGCCTTGCAAGACAACTACCAATACCCCAACGTTGAAGCCATCCGCACCGTGCTCCGTTACAACCACCGGGATTGCAACGAGTTGCTCGGCTACACGCCAACCTACCGATACTCGGCACCACGCCGGAGTAAAGTAACAGACTTTCTCCGCGCTCCAACACCTCCTCCAGATCCAACTTTGCCAGCCGTTCCACTAATCTGGTTGACAGAAGAGCAAGAGATGGCCAAACGAAGCCGAATAAAAAACCTGCTCACTGCAACGTCCACCGAGATACCGAGCGTCGTCATCCGCTCGCCAGCCGCCGGTCAGTCAAGCGGCGCCGTGGTCACCCTAGATTCTCCAGCTGCCGGACAGTCAAGCCAAGAAACACGCCGGGCTGGCAAAAGAGCTCGCGCGGACCCGTCTGCCAAGCTGATTACCGAACTATCCACCGAGCAACCTACCGTCACAGCTGACCCAACACAAATCTGGCGTCCGCTACTCAAGCACCGGGGTAAAGACATCCCGGTGACAGCTTCGATCAAGGACGACAAAGAGCACCAGCTCGCCTACGATCTTTCCAAGGCCCTTCTCCTACCGAGCGACGTGGTCGGCAGCGACCACGTCCCTGACACCCGGTTGGTGAAGTCGTCTGTCAAGTCCATGGCCAGGGTAAGCTTCAATCTGACTCTGAATTTTTCACAAGTGTTTGCACGGTTTCTTCTCTGATCAGGTTTCCTTTTTGCAGGCCATCCAAAAACAACACTTAGTCATGGAGCGCATCCACCGACTTCGGGAAAAGGCAGCCGGCACTGCTAGCCAAGTCCAAAACCTCCAAACCGAGCTTGGCAGAGCAAAGTCCTCGCTTGAAATCTCCAACACGGACAACAACCGGTTGCTCGGCCGACTCGACGAAGCCGAGAAAAGGAGGGACGAGCTCCAAGCTGAGCTGGACGCGCTCAAGAAGTCTAGGGAGAAGGATTGTGAAGACGCCAATAATGCCGGCTTCAAAGAGGCGGAAGACAACTATAAAAAACAAGTCTTCGCCACCCAGGACATTTATTTCAAGGCCGGTTGGAAGTCTGCCTGCCAACAGCTCGGTCAAGGTCCTGACACTGACGTGCTTGCCTCTCCACCAGCTGTCTTCTTACCGACCTAACTCATTCCATACGCCAATGACATCTTCAGCGCGCTGCACGCTGAGGCCGAGGAAGGACTCGTAGAATCCGAGGCAGACGCTGAGGGAGGTGACCAAACCGAGCAGGAGCAGCCCGGCCAGACTGGAACCGTTGTCTAGGACCAGACAGCAATGGTCAACCGGGAAGCTGATGAGGAATTCCCAGACCTCTCCCCCTGAGCTTAGTTTTCTTTTTTCTTTGTCTGCAAATATAACCGGGCTAAGTTCCCCACCTTTTGTATTAACTTTTTATCAATGAAAAGCTTTAATTTCATCAAGTGTTTGCACGGTTCTCTCTAACTCTATCTTCAGCAAAACATCTTGGTTTGAACCACCTGGCCTGACCGGAATTCACATCACGGTATAAGTAGCAGAATTGAACTTCTTCAACCGGAATAACCATCTCGGTTGGAACAACGAAGTTGAACAAATCATCAAGTCTCTCAACCAGAATAAACCATCTCGGTTGAGAATACCTAGGCTGAACCAAACATCAACTTCTTCAATCGGAATAACCATCTCGGTTGGAACAACAAAGTTCGACAAATCACCAACTCTTCCAACCGGAGTGAATCATCTCGGTTGGGAATCCTAAGTTGAGCAAGTCATTAACTTTTCCAACCAGAGTGAATCATCTCAGTTGGGAATCCTAAGTTGAGCAAGTCATCAACTCTTCCAACCGGAGTGAATCATCTCGGTTGGAAATCCTAAGTTGAGCAAATCATCAACCCTTCCAACCGGAGTGAATCATCTCGGTTGGAAAACTCAAAACAGGGCAATAATCAAAATGCCAAAGCAAAGAGGACACTTCTATATATTGACAAAAAGAATTACATTCTGAAGTGTAAGCCAAAAAATTCCTTTGCATAAAAAGAAAGCTAAAACAAGAAATAATACAGTTTGAGGTTGGCCGCATTCCATGGCCGGGTTATTCCTCTACCATTCAGATCCTCCAAGTGGTATGCCCCCATGCCCGCCAGACCGGTTATCTTGTAGGGTCCTTCCCAATTTGCCCCTAGTTTGCCTTCACCTGACACCAGGGTGTTGCCCATAACTTTCCTCAAAACCAAATCACCTACTTTGAACGGTCTGGGGTGCACCGTTTTGTTGTACTTCCTTGAGAGCTCTTGTTGGTAGGCAGCCACGTGGATGAGGGCCTTCTCCCGACACTCTTCCACTAGGTCTAGTTCCAGGGCGATGGCCTCGGCGTTCAGTGCGGGCTCAAAACTTTCACTTCTTAGGGTGGGCATGCCAATTTCCAAAGGTTTGACCGCCTCCATGCCATAAGCCAAAGCAAATGGAGTTTCCCCGGTAGATCGCCGCGGGGTCGTTCGGTATGCCCAAAGGACGATGGGTAGCTCCTCAGCCCACTTTCCCTTTGCCTTCTCTAGTCGTTTCTTCAACTCATCCAGGATGGTCTTGTTTGATGCCTCGGCCTGACCATTGGACTGCAGGTAAGCCGAAGTAGAGTTGTAGAATTCAATCTTTAGATCTTCACAAAATCCTCTAAATAGGCGACCGTCAAACTGGGTGCCGTTATCAGAGATTAAAATCTTGGGGACGCCAAACCGCGTGACCACATTCTGCCAGACAAATCGCTTCACGTCTTTCTCCTTGATGGTTGCCAAGGGCTAAGCTTCAACCCATTTGGTGAAGTAATCTGTGGCCGCGATGAAGAACTTCCGGTTGCCTGGTGCTGTTGGTAGCGGCCCGACTATATCTAGCCCCCACATTGCAAAGGGCCAAGGACTGGTGAGGGGAAGAAGT
Organism: Camellia sinensis; assembly: GCF_004153795.1. NCBI lineage: Eukaryota > Viridiplantae > Streptophyta > Magnoliopsida > Ericales > Theaceae > Camellia > Camellia sinensis. Next base: position 908,025 of record NW_021025858.1, read on the forward strand.
TCCCTGGCCGGCTGGTGGATCTGATGGGCGAATTTCTGGCACTTTTCACACTTGCGGACATATTTTTGTGCGTCGGCCTGCATGCACGGCCACCAGTAGCCCAACGAAATAGCCCAATAGGCCAGGGACCTGCCCCCTACATGACTGCCACAGATGCCTTCATGAATTTCGTACAAGAAGGCCTCCACGCTATTCGGGTGCACGCACTTCAGATAAGGACCGGTGAAGGACTTTTTATACAACGCTCCCGATGAAGAGAGCCAAAACCGCTCTGACATCACCCGGACTTTGTGCGCTTCTTTCTTGTCGGCTGGCAGAGTCCGATCTCTGAGAAACAGGGTTATAGGGTCCATCTAGGAAGGACCCAGCGCGGCGCAGAGTACATCCATCTGCCGGCTTCCTCTATGCTTGGTCGGGGAAGGAATTCAATTAACAGGGGGTTAGGAGATGTACAATCAACCATTGAAGCAAGGCCGGCCAGCTCATCAGCTCGGCTGTTTTCTTCTCGGAGAATCTGTTGAACTCTGATTGCCTGAAATTGCTTGATGTGTTCCCTGACCAGAGCTTGGTACTTTGCCATTCTGTCATCCTTTGCTTCATAAATCCCAGCGACTTGGTTAACCACAAGCTACGAATCACTGTACACCATTAGCTCGGAAGCCTTCATCTGAAGGGCGCTCTTAAGTCCGGCCAAAAGTGCCTCGTACTCAGCCTCGTTGTTGGATGCTGGAAAGCCAAGGGTGATAGAATGTTCAACAGTTAGGCCATCCGGCGAGATAAGAACGATACCTAGCCTGGCACGGTGACGTTTCGACGCTCCATCAACGAAAAGTTTCCACATCTCCCCTACAAAGAGCTTCCAACATTCTGAAGGGTCCTGAGAGTCTCGAAGGTCGATGAGATCACGGTTGTTTGGCTATTCGGGTGCACGTTCTGTGCCGACTGGTTCCACTTCAGCCCCCCTTGGTGATTCGGTACCGGACTCGACAAGTTGATCTACAATGCCCAAGTCCGTAGGCGAATCACCAGGTTGCGGTATTATGCCAGCCGCAGGCTCTGTGCTGAGTGCTTTCACTTCTACCCCCCTTGGTGATTCGGCACCGGGCTCGGCAAGTTGATCTACAATGCCCAAGTCCGTAGGCGAATCTCCAGGTTGCGGTATTATGCCGGCCGCAGGCTCTGTGCTGAGTGCTTCCACTTCTTCTCCCCTTTGTGATGCGGTACCGGATAGAGCAGGTTGGACGGTGATTCCTAATTCCATAATCGCATCACCATGCGGTGGATTTGTACAAACTGAGGGTGTGCTGGAGGGGCGCGCTAAGTCCACGTCGCCAGCTCTACCAACTTGTTGTGTCTCGGTCGTGCTTGCGTTCACCTCATCATCTGCCACGGCAATGTCGACCGGGCACACAGGATGAGTTCCAGGTGAGAATTCCGCAACGAAATCGGCCAAGGTCTGGGTTTTTATAGCAGTGCGCGGCTGGAACATGACATCAAATTCACCCAATGCGACCGCCCACTTGAGAATTCGGCCAGAGAAGTCTGCCCATTCAAACGAGGCCTTAAAGGGGAATTCGGTCAGAACGATGATGGTATGGGTGCGAAAATAGTGCGCCAACTTCCTTGAAGCCATCATCAATGCTAACGCAAGCTTTTCCAACAGCAAGTATCTCGACTCTGCCGGTAGCAAGGTCTTACTGACGTAGAAGATTAGGAGGTGCTTAATTCCTTCAGCACGGACAAGCACCGCACTGACGGCATGCTGCGAGACGGCAAGGTAAAGATAGAGTTCCTCGCCTGGCTTTGGTGTAACCAACAGTGGCGGAGAAGACAGATACTCCTTGAGCTCGGCCAAAGCCCGGTCACAATCTTCGTCCCACGAGAACTTTGATTTCAATGCCTGAAAGAAAGGGCGGCAGCGACCTGATGACTGGCTTATAAATCGATTAAGCGCGGCGGCCATCCTGGCCAGATGCTGCACGTTCTTCGTCGAGCTGGGCTGTTTCAAATCTTGCACGGCACTGATCTGAGTGGGGTCTGCTTTGATGCCTCGGTTTGTGACTAGGAATCCCAAAAATTTTCTGGATCCCACGCCAAAGGCACACTTAGACGCATTCAGGCGCAGCTTGTATTTTTTGAGAATGGTGAACATTTCGGCCAAGTCGGATAAGTGGTCTCCTGCATGCTGGCTTTTAACCACCATATCATCAATGTAGGCCTCCATTGTCCGCCCAAGCAAAGGAGCAAACATCTTGGTCACCATCCTCTGAAAAGTTGCCTCGGCGTTCTTGAAACCAAAAGGCATGACTCGGTAGCAGAAGAGTCCCCTTGGAGTCGTGAATGAAGTAATCTCTCGGTCGGGCCCATGCATGGCAATCTGGTGGTAGCCGCGATAGGCATCCAAGAAGCTGAGCCGATTATGTCCAGCCGTCAAGTCCACAAGCTGGTCAATACGGGGCAAAGGGAAGCTATCCTTCGGACAAGCTCGGTTAACTGTCTTGTAATCGACACAAACTCGCCACTTCCCATTCTTCTTGGGCACCACTACTGTGTTGGAAATCCACGCCGGAGTAAAGTAACAGACTTTCTCCGCACTCCAACACCTCCTCCAGGTCCAACTTAGCCAGACGTTCCACTAATCCGGTTAACAGAAGAGCAAGAGATGGCCAAACGAAGCCGAATCAAAAACCTACTCACCGCAACGTCCGCCGAGATACCGAGCGTCGTCATCCGCTCGCCAGCCACCGGTTAGTCAAGCGGCGCCGTGGTCGCCCTAGCTTCTCCAGCTGCCGGACAGTCAAGCCAAGAAACACGCCGGGCTGGCAAAAGAGCTCGCGCGGACCCGTCTGCCGAGCTGATTACCGAACTATCCACCGAGCAACCTACCGTCACAACTGACCCAACACCAATCTGGCGTCCGCTACTCAAGCACCGGGGTAAAGACATCCCAGCGACAGCTTCGATCAAGGGCGACAAAGAGCAACTGCTCGCCTACGATCTTTCCAAGTCCCTTCTCCTACCGAGCGACGTGGTCGGCAGCGACCACGTCCCTGACACCCGGTTGGTGAAGTCGTCTGTCAAGTCCATGGCCAAGGTAAGCTTCAATCTGCCTCTGAAATTTTCACAAGTGTTTGCACGATTTCTTCTCTAATCAGGTTTCCTTTCTGCAGGCCATCCAAAAACAACACTTAGTCATGGAGCGCATCCACCGACATCGGGAAAAGGCAGCCGGCACTGCCAGCCAAGTCCAAAACCTCCAAACCGAGCTTGGCAGAGCAAAGTCCTCGCTTGAAATCTCCAACACGGACAACAACCGGTTGCTCGGCCAACTCGACGAAGCCGACAAAAAGGGGGACGAGCTCCAAGCTGAGCTGGACGCGCTCAAGAAGTCTAGGGAGAAGGATTGTGAAGACGCCAATAATGCCGGCTTCAAAGAGGCAGAAGACAACTATAAAAAACAAGTCTTCGCCACCCAGGACATTTATTTCAAGGCCGTTTGGAAGTCTGCCTGCCAACAGCTCGGTCAAGGTCCTGATACGGACGTGTTTGCCTCTCCACCGGCTGTCTTCTTACCGACCTACCTCATTCCATACGCCAATGACGTCTTCAGTGCGCTGCAGGCTGAGGCCGAGAAAGGACTCGAAGAAGCCGATGCAGACACTGAGGGAGATGTCCAAACCGAGCAGGAGCAGCCCGGCCAGACTGGAACCGGTGTCCAGGACCAGACAGCAACAGTCAACCTGGAAGCTGATGAGGAATTCCCAGACCT
>NW_021025858.1:918122-972789 GCF_004153795.1 Camellia sinensis
CACCGATCTCCTTGTTCGCTGAATGACTGGCTTTGCTCCGGGGAAGACATTGAGGTGATGGCAGATAAAACTTGGATCGAGGCCGGGCATATCGTAAGGCGACCATGCGAAGACTTCGATGTTGGTCATCAAAAACTCAACCATCTCGGTCCTTTCTTGGGCCGTGAGGCTGGAACCGAGCAGGAAGAACTTATCCGGTCGCTCCATATCAACTCGCACCTCCACCAATTCCTCAACAGCTCTGTCCTCTGCCTTGGTGCCCACATCGTCAAGAACTCCTCGGTCTTCTGGTCCTTCTATCATTTGAACGAAGCCTTTGGCAGCCCGGCTCCCGTTCACTGCCACGAAGCATTGTTTGGACATGACTTGATCTCCCCAAATCTCCTCGATTGCCCCCATAGCCGAGGGGAATCTCATCACCTGATGGTAGGTCGACACTACGGCTTGCATGGCGTGGAGCCATCCCCTTCCAAGAATTAGATTGTAAGTAGAAGGAACTTGTAACACCCAGAACTCCACTTGCTTGACCACGGATCCCGCTTTGACCGGCAGGATAATCTTTCCCAAAGGCCACTCCGGTTGCGAGTTGAAACCAACCAGTGGCGAAGTTGCTGGAGCCAAGTCTGTCTCCCGGAGCTTGAGCTGTTTGAACGCGTCGTAATACATGATCTCGACCGAGCTTCCCTGATCGATCAAGATCTGTTTGACGTCGAATTCCTTGACGCGGAGTGTTACTACTAAGGCATCGTTGTGCGGCGTCTGGATACGCTCTAGATCCCTTGAGGTGAAGCTAATCACATCTTTCTCTACCGTCATCCCCCTCTTGATAGCAGGCTGTACCGACAAAACCTCCCTCATATGTTTTGCCTTTTTGACCATACCCTGGAGTTCGCAAACACGCTCCGGCTCCACTATGCCGTGGATGACATTAATAACTCCTTGTGGTGGCGCATCTCGGTCATCCTGTCCCCTGGGCTCAACCGGAGCCTGGTTCGCCTTTACGCCCCCATCAATGTAAAGGTCTAGGTGTCCGGCCGCGACTAGCTCTTCCAAGTGTTGCCTCAAATGCAAACAATCCTCAGTCCGGTGGCCTCGCTCCCGATGAAATGTGCAATGATACCGCGGATTGTAGCCATTTTGTCCAACGCCCAACTTAGCAGGAAACCGGACATACTCCTCGTCTCGGATTTCACTAAGTATGCAATAGATTGGAATGCTAAAGACCATGGTTATGCAAGTCCTTGCCTTCAACCTTCTGTTTGCGTCCGCTACGTCATCTTGGGGGTAGTCATCGTGGTCATTCCGACGTCCTCTACCCCGGTTTTTGCGATTCGAGCCACGGTCCGATTCCTCTGCTCGGTCACTTGAGCGGCAGGACTCTTGCCCAACTGCGTGCACTTTGCCTACTGTCTTCTTATCTGTTGCTACCGAAGTTGCCGTCGCGGTAGATGCTGTCGCATCATCGTCGACTCGGATGTGCTCATTGATGCGCTGCATGAGCTGGCCCATACACGTCGGTTGGTGCATGGTAAGCGAGTCCCGCATTCTATGTCCGACCGGGAGACCACGCTTGTATTGAGTGATTGCAAGGTTGACCGGGCAATCCAAGATCTCGTTGAAGGTCTCCCAATATCTGGAGTTGTACGCCTTCAATGTGTCACTCGGTTCCATCTTGACACTCAGTAGGTGATCAACTTCTTTGGGTGTTGTGGTGTTGGTTTTGAAGCGCGTGACAAAGGCTTCGGCCAGCTGATGCCACCTCTCAATACTCCCCTCTGGCAGCCTTTCAAATCACTTCAAGCCCAGTTCGCCCAAACTTGACGGAAAGATGAGGCACATAAGAGCATCATTCCGCTTATGTCCGGCCATGACCTGTCGGAAATGACTTACATGCATGTAGGGATCGGTCTTCCCGTCGTACAATGTGAACTTCGGCTGGTGGAAGCCCGACGGGAGAGGTGTTGTTTCTCTTTTCAGGGAGAAAGGGGTGGCACTCAACCATGCCAGATTTTAATCCACCAAGAGTGGCGCTGCTTGGCGGGGTGTAGGCATTCCGACCTCCTCGTTGGCGTGAACCCCGTAGGATAACCGCTGGAACGCCGGTATCCTCTGAGCTTCCTGCCGGCGAGCCCGTTCCTTTAAGACTGCCCGCAAATCCTCTGAATGAGCGGAGTAAGAGTGCCTCGACGTCGTTACTGGACGTGAGGGCTGGTAAGTGCTATCTTGCGCGCTAGACTTCTCTGCATGCACGTCGGAATCACCAACCTTGTAACTTCTGGTAATAGAAATGGACGGAGTGCGTCGCTGACTCTGACCGCCTGAACAGCGGGGTTGGGTGCGCTCACTGTGGTCTCCCACTCCAGCTACACCCTTCCCTTTGACATTCCGCTTCAGCTCCTCCATCTCCGCCGCCATACGCCGGATGACGGCGTCCTGGTCCTTTAGTTTATTTTCCAGGCGTCTGGCGTGTGGGTCTCTCCTCCGCCGGTGACCGTCTGGACTCCGTGAATGACCATGACTTCTTCCGCGCTTATCCCGCGCGTCTCCTGACTGTTCTCCTGGGAATGTCTCCAAGTCCCCCATCGGAGGAATGGTGGGGTGTCCCTCTCTCCATCTGCCTGACTCCTGAGTGGCTCCATCGATGGCGGACAGCGGAATCTCTTCGTTGTTCGCCATAGAAAGCGATCGGATGAGCAAGGAAGACAAGGTTTTATCTGCAAAGCTTCCCACAGACGACGCCAATTGTACGGGGAGCAATTATTCAGTCGAGTCCATACTCCCTTCTTCCAAGCTCCGCTTTTATCCAATCACCTGCGTACACAAAGGCGGTGAGCTACCTGGCGGTGTGTGGCCGGAAAACTCCTCCGACGGTCAAGTTAGAACACACACCAGGGGATAGATAGAGAGAATGGAGAGAATTACGTTTAAGTGTTTCTCTTTCCAAATGTACATCTGTCTCCGTATAGGGGGCGCAAACATGCTTATATACCTTCTGCGCCCCAAATCGACTCCCAGTGACCTCTCAACACATAGCATTGCTATCCCATCTGTCAGCATAAACCTTGCTGAGCACCACCTAGCCCAACTGCCTGCCCATTCTCCTGGGAGCTCGGCAGCCGAGCAGTATCATCTCGGCCATCGTCTACCATGCTGCGCTTCATGCCCAGGTACTCCAACAGCTAAGCTCAGATGAGGACCGGACTCGGCGGCATCTCGGCAAAGCCGAGCTCGGGGCAACTCACGCTTGTCTTCGGTCGACCTACCTGCCGAGCAAACAGGTACCTCGGTCCAACCTTGCCTTTCCTGGCATTGGACTTTTCACCTGATCGGCTTCGTAACCACGGATCCTTGCAACTCGGTCAATTCACGTGCTGCCTTAACCATGCAGCTTCCTTCAAGGCCGGGCCACACAACTTGGCCCAATACCTGTTCGGCCAAAATCTGTCCAGCACAACTCTGTCCGGCCCAAATCTGTCTGGCCCAATTCCATATCATTAATCTCCCTCTCAATTGCCCCTTAATTCCGTCCACTAAAGCATGACTGGGATTACCTATTCTGACCGGGGTATCACTTCCTCGGTCCTCAATTTACTATTCGTCAACCGGGCTGGTCGACATGCATGGATTCAAACTTGCCCGGTCTGACCTTCCTGGCTCTTCGGCTTGCTCGGTCGACGCCTCACCTGACCTTCCTGTCTTTTCAATTCTGACGCTGCCATCAACGAGACACGTGGCGTTCTCTCGTTGGTCCTCGAGCAACCAACCAGCCGTCGCATGATATTCGAATTTGGGCGGCAATTGGGGCTATACACTTGCCCCGTCTCTCTCTGTTTCATTCTCACTGACCATCTTCCGTCTCAAGCGTCCCAGAGCTGCTGCCCTTCTTCTCTCGCCATTCTCGAACTTGTGCTCGAAGGAAAGGTCACTGCCCTTCACTAGTAAGTCCTTCAACTCCTCTTTTGTTGCTATTTTCATTAATATTTCACACATTAGGGGACTAAAACACAGTTTCTAGGGCATTAGTCTTAAGAACCAACCCAAACCTCCCACTGTGAATGGTGTTCTTCATTTTTCCTGAAGAACACTGAAAATCTGGGGCGGACCGGGCTCCAGGTCTCCATTTGATCCAAAAGGCCAATCTAACCGAGCAAATAACTTGTTTGTCCCAACCTTAGTGGAAACCGGGGTAGGCAAAGGGTTTGGTTGATCGACTGGGCCAATATATGGTCTGCTTGAACGACCGGGCTCCTTGGCTAACCTTCACAACCGAGGTGGTTTGGTACAATCAATTACCGAGCTAGAGTTAAGCTCGTTTCGCACGACCACGCTTCCTCTCACATATGACCACCTTTTCCTACAGAGTCCAAGGGGACCCCTGACCATTTCTGAGGCTCTCAAAGTCCGAGCAGCCAACAATCACCAATCAGTGCCGAACCTCCTCAGCCGAGCTAATTTAGCCGGTCGTTCATGGGGAAATTTCGATTCCTCGTAGATACTCCGGCTGCCCTAGCTGCGTTCAGGGAGGAGTACCGCATCCCGGCCGATGTCCACCTTGAGCTTGCAGAAATTGAGACAACGCCCTGGGGCAGAGAGGAGTGCCCCTTCACCGTGCTATCAATTGTCGAAGGAGGCCTCCGTTTCCCACTCAACCCGTTGATCACCGAGTTCCTATGCCGCATCGGGCTTGCACCCACTCAAGTGTCCACCAACACCTATCGAATAAAAAATGGTGTGCATGAACTTAACAACCGGTTAGGCACAGACTTAGGCTTAGCCGAGATATTGCGACAGTACACTCTCGGACACACCGGCGATGGCCTCGCCTACTACCTTAAGATTAGGCCGGGAAAAGAAAAAATTATGACCTGCACACCAGACAAGGACTTGCATGATGACGATTTCTTCTGGGTGTCTGGCAATTATGAAACAGCCGAGGTACCGGGCTGGTTCATAAGCAAGAACTTCGGTTCCACATGTAAGTCGGTCTGCTTCTGCTCGGTCAATTGTTCCTCAACATTATTTTGTACTTAACCATTTTTCTTGTTTCTCCTGCAGCTATTCAAGCCTTGCAAGCCAACTACCAATACCCCAACGTTGAAGCCATCTGCACCGTGCTCCGTTACAACCACCGGGATTGCAACGAGTTGCTCGGCTACACGCCAACCTACCGATACTCGGCACCACGCCAGAGTAAAATAACAGACTTTCTCCGCGCTCCAACACCTCCTCCAGATCCAACTTTGCCAGACGTTCCACTAATCCGGTTGACAGAAGAGCAAGAGATGGCCAAACGAAGCCGAATCAAAAACCTGCTCACCGCAACGTCCGCCGAGATACCGAGCGTCGTCATCCGCTCGCCAGCCGCCGGTCAGTCAAGCGGCGCCGTGGTCGCCCTGCTTCTCTAGCTGCCGGACAGTCAAGCCAAGAAACATACCGGGCTGGCAAAAGAGCTTGCGCGGACCCGATTGCCGAGCTGATTACCGAACTATCCACCGAGCAACCTACTGTCACATCTAACCCAACACCAATCTGGCGTCCGCTACTCAAGCACCGGGGTAAAGATCTCCTGGCGACAGCTTCGATCAAGGGCGACAAAAAGCACCTGCTCACCTACGATCTTTCCAAGGCCCTTCTCCTACCGAGCGACGTGGTCGGCAGCGACCACGTCCCTGACACCCGGTTGGTGAAGTCGTCTGTTAAGTCCATGGCCAGGGTAAGCTTCAATCTGCCTCTGAAATTTTCACAAGTGTTTGCACGGTTTCTTCTCTGATCAGGTTTCCTTTTTGCAGGCCATCCAAAAACAACACTTAGTCATGGAGCGCATCCACCGACTTTGGGAAAAGGCAGCCGGCACTGCCAGCCAAGTCCAAAACCTCCAAACCGAGCTTGGCAGAGGAAAGACCTCACTTGAAATCGCCAACACGGACAACAACCGGTTGCTCGGCCAACTCGACGAAGCCGAGAAAAAGAGGGACGAGCTCCAAGCTGAGCTGGACACGCTCAAGAAGTCTAGGGAGAAGGATTGTGAAGACGCCAATAATGCTGACTTCAAAGAGGCGGAAGACAACTATAAAAAACAAGTCTTCGCCACCCAGGACATTTATTTCAAGGCTGGTTGGACGTCTGCCTGCCAACAGCTCGGTCAAGGTCCTGACACTGACGTGTTTGCCTCTCCACCGGCTGTCTTCTTACCGACCTACCTCATTCCATACACCAATGACGTCTTTAGCGCGCTACAGGCTGAGGCCGAGGAAGGACTCGAAGAAGCCGAGGCAGATGCTGAGAGAGGTGACCAGACCGAGCCGGAGCAGCCCGGCCAGACTGGAACCGGTGTCCAGGACCAGACAGCAACGATCAACCTGGAAGCTGATGAGGAATTCCCAGACCTCTCCCCCTTAGCTTAGTTTTCTTTTTTCTTTGTCTGCAAATGTAACCGGGCTAAGTTCCCCACCTTTTGTATTAACTTTTTATCAATGAAAAGCTTTAATTTCATGAAGTGTTTGCACGGTTTTCTCCAACTCTATCTTCAGCAAAACATCTCGGTTTGAACCACCTGGCCTGACCGGAATTCACATCACAGTATAAGTAGCAGAATTGAACTTCTTCAACCGGAATAACCATCTCGGTTGGAACAACAAAGTTGAACAAATCACTAAGTCTCTCAATCGGAATAAACCATCTTGGTTGAGAATACCTAGGCTGAACCAAACATCAACTTCTTCAACTGGAATAACCATCTCGGTTGGAACAACAAAGTTGGACAAATCACCAACTCTTCCAACCGGAGTGAATCATCTCGGTTGGGAAACTCAAAACAGGGCAATAATCAAAATGCCAAAGCAAAGAGGACACTTCTATATATTGACAAAAAGAATTACATTCTGAAGTGTAAGCCAAAAAATTCCTTTGCATAAAAAGAAAGCTAAAACTAGAAATAATACAGTTTGAGGTTGGCCGCATTCCACGGCCAGGGTATTGCTTTTCCCTCTAGATCCTCCAAGTGGTAAGCCCCCTTGCCCGCCAGACTGGTGATCTGGTAAGGTCCTTCCCAATTTGCCCCTAGTTTGCCTTGTCGCAGGCTCTGTGCTGAGTGCTTCCACTTCTACCCCCCTTGGTGATTCGGCACCGGGCTCGGCAAGTTGATCTACAATGCCCAAGTCCGTAGGGGAATCTCCAGGTTGTGGTATTATGGAGGACACTTCTATATATTGACAAAAAGAATTACATTCTGAAGTGTAAGCCAAAAAATTCCTTTGCATAAAAAGAAAGCTAAAACTAGAAATAATACAGTTTGAGGTTGGCCGCATTCCATGGCCGGGGTATTCCTCTACCATCCAGATCCTCCAAGTGGAATGCCACCTTGCCCGCCCGACCGGTTATCTTTTAGGGTGCTTCCCAATTTGCCCCTAGTTTGCCTTCACCTGACACCAGGGTATTGCCCATAACTTTCCTCAAAGCCCAATCACCTACTTTGAACGGTCTGGGGTGCACCATTTTGTTATACTTCCTTGAGAGCTCTTGTTGGTAGGCGGCCACGTGGATGAGGGCCTTCTCCCGACGCTCTTCCACTAGGTCTAGTTCCAGGGCGATGGCCTCGGCGTTCAGTGCGGGCTCAAAACTTTCATTTCTTAGGGTGGGCATGCCAATTTCCAAAGGTATGACCGCCTCCATGCCATAAGCCAAAGCAAATGGAGTTTCCCCGGTAGATGGGTAGCTCGGTATGCCCAAAGGACGATGGGTAGCTCCTCAGCCCACTTTCCCTTTGCCTTATCCAGTCGTTTCTTTAACCCATCCAGGATGGTCTTGTTTGATGCCTCGGCCTGACCATTGGACTGCGGGTAAGCCGGAGTAGAGTTGTAGAATTCAATCTTCAGATCTTCACAAAATCCTCTGAATAGGCGACCGTCAAACTTGGTGTCGTTATCAGAGATCAAAATCTTGGGGACGCCAAACCGCGTGACCACATTCTGCCAGACAAATCGCTTCACGTCTTTCTCCTTGATGGTTGCCAAGGGCTAAGCTTCAACCCATTTGGTGAAGTAATCTGTGGCCGCGATGAAGAACTTCCGGTTGCCTGGTGCTGTTGGTAGCGGCCCGACTATATCTAGCCCCCACATTGCAAAGGGCCAAGGACTGGTGAGGGGAAGAAGTTCCCTGGCCGGCTGGTGGATCTGATGGACGAATTTCTGGCACTTTTCACACTTGCGGACATATTTTTGTGTGTCGGCCTGCGTGCACGGCCACTAGTAACCCTGCAAAATAGCCCGATAGGCCAGGGACCTGCCCCCTACATGACTACCACAGATGCCTTCGTGAATTTCGTACAAGAAGGCCTCCACGCTATTCAGGTGCACGCACTTCAGATAAGGACCGGTGAGGGACTTTTTGTACAACGCTCCCGATGGAGAGAGCCAAAACCGCTCTGACTTCACCCGGACTTTGTGCGCTTCTTTCTTGTCGGCTGGCAGAGTTCGATCTCTGAGAAACAGGGTTATAGGGTCCATCTAGGAAGGACCTAGCGCGGCGCAGAGTACATCCATCTGCCCGGCTTCCTCTATGCTTGGTCGTGGAAGGAATTCAATTAACAGGGGGTTAGGAGATGTACAATCAACCATTGAAGCAAGGTCGGCCAGCTCATCAACTCTGCTGTTTTCTTCTCGGAGAATCTGTTGAACTCTGATTGCCCGAAATTGCTTGATGTGTTCCCTGACCAGAGCTTGGTACTTTGCCATTCTGTCATCCTTTGCTTCATAAATCCCAGCGACTTGGTTAACCACAAGCTGGGAATCACTGTACACCATTAGCTCGGAAGCCTTCATCTGAAGGGCGCTCTTGAGTCCGGCCAAAAGTGCCTCATACTCAGCCTCGTTGTTGGATGCTGGAAAGCCAAGGGTGATAGAATGTTCAACAGTTAGGCCATCCGGCGAGATAAGAACAATACCTAGCCCGGCACCGTGACGGTTCGACGCTCCATCAACGAAAAGTTTCCACATCTCCCCTAAAAAGAGCTTCCAACATTTTGAAGGGTCCTGAGAGTCTCGAAGGTCGATGAGATCACGGTTGTTCGGCTGTTCGGCTGCACGTTCTGTGCCGACTAGTTCCACTTCAGCCCCTCTTGGTGATTCAGCACCGGACTCAGCAAGTTGATCTACAATGCCTAAGTCCGTAGGCGAATCTCCAGGTTGCGTTATTATGCCGGCCGCAGGCTCTGTGCTGAGTGCTTCCACTTCTACCCCCCTTGGTGATTCGGCAGCGGGCTCGGCAAGTTGATCTACAATGCCCAAGTCCGTAGGCGAATCTCCAGCTTGCGGTATTATGCCGGCCGCAGGCTCTGTGCCGAGTGCTTCCACTTCTTCCCTCCTTGGTGATTCGGCACCGGGCTCGGCAAGTTGATCTACAATGCCCAAGTCCGTAGGCGAATCTCCAGGTTGCGGTATTGTGCCGGCCGCAGGCTCTGTGCTGAGTGCTTCCACTTCTTCTCTCCTTTGTGATGCAGTACCCGATAGAGCAGGTTGGACGGTGATTCCTAATTCCATAATCGCATCATCGTGCGGTGGATTTGTACAAACTGAGGGTGTGCCGGAGGGGCGTGCTAAGTTCGCGTCGACAGCTCTACCAAGTTGTTGTGTCTCAGTCGTGCTTGCGTTCACCTTATCATCTGCCACGGCAATGTCGACCGGGCGCACCGGATGAGTTCCAGGTGAGAATTCCGCATCGAAATCATCCAAGGTCTGGGCTTTTATAGCAGTGCGCGGCTGGAACTTGACATCAAATTGGCCCAATTCGACCGCCCACTTGAGAATTCGGCCAGAGAAGTCTGCCCGTTCAAACAAGGCCTTAAGAGGGAATTCGGTCAGAACGATGATGGTATGGGCGTGAAAATAGTGCGCCAACTTTCTTGAAGCCATCATCAATGCTAACGCAAGCTTTTCCAACGGCAAGTACCTCGACTCTGTCGGTAGCAAGGTCTTACTGACGTAAAAGATTGGGAGGTGCTTAATTCCTTCAGCTCGGACAAGCACCGCACTGATGGCATGCTGCGAGACGGCAAGGTAAAGATAGAGTTCCCCGCCTGGCTTTGGTGTAACCAACAGTGGCGGAGAAGACAGATACTCCTTGAGCTCGGCCAAAGCCCGGTCACAATCTTCGCCCCACGAGAACTTTGATTTCAATGCCTGAAAGAAAGGGCGGCCGCGATCTGATGACCGGCTTATAAATCGATTAAGCGCGGCGGCCATCCCGGCCAGATGCTGCACATCCTTAGTCGACCTGGGCTGCTTCAAATCTTGCACAGCACTGATCTGAGTAGGGTCTGCTTCGATGCCTCGGTTCGTGACTAGGAATTCCAAAAAATTTTCGGATCCCACGCCAAAGGCACACTTAGACACATTCAGGCGCAACTTGTGTTTTTTGACAATGGCGAACATTTCGGCCAAGTCGGATAGGTGGTCTCCTGCATGCCGGCTTTTCACCACCATATCATCAATGTAGGCCTCCATTGTTCGCCCAAGCAAAGGAGCAAACATCTTGGTCACCATCCTCTGAAAAGTTGGCCCGGCGTTCTTCAAACCAAAAGGCATGACTCGGTAGCAGAAGAGTCCCCTTGGAGTCGTGAATGAAGTAATCTCTCGGTCGGGCCCATGCATGGCAATCTGGTGGTAGCCGCGATAGGCATCCAAGAAGCTGAGCCGATTATGTCCAGCCGTCAAGTCCACAAGCTGGTCAATACGGGGCAAAGGGAAGCTATCCTTCGGACAAGCTCGGTTAACTGTCTTGTAATCGACACAAACTCGCCACTTCCCATTCTTCTTGGGCACCACTACTGTGTTGGAAATCCACCAAGGGTAGTGCACTTCCTGAATTGCTCGTGCCTCAAGCACGTTTTTCACTTCCTCTGCGTGATGAAGTGCCGATCTCCTTGTTCGCTGAATGAATGGCTTTGCTTCGGGGAAGACATTGAGGTGATGGCAGATAAAACTTGGATCGAGGCCGGGCATATCGTAAGGTGACCATGCGAAGACTTCGATGTTGGTCATCAAAAACTTAACCATCTCGGTCCTTTCTTGGGTCTTCAGGCTGGAACCGAGCAGGAAGGACTTATCCGGTCGCTCCATATCAACTCGCACCTCTACCAATTCCTCAACAGCTTTGTCCTCTGCCTTGGTGCCCACATCGTCAAGAACTCCCCGGTCTTCTGGTCCTTCTATCATTTGAACGAAGCCTTTGGCAGCCCGGCTCCCGTTCACTGCCACGAAGCATTGTTTGGACATGACTTGATCTCCCCAAATCTCCTCGATTGCCCCACAGCCGAGGGAAATCTCATCACCTGATGGTAGGTCGACGCTACGGCTTGTATGGCGTGAAGCCATCCCCTTCCAAGGATTAGATTGTAAGTAGAAGGAACTTGTAACACCCAGAACTCCACTTGCTTGACCACGGATCCGGCTTTGACCGGCAGGATAATCTTTCCCAAAGGCCACTCCAGTTGTGAGTTGAAACCAACCAGTGGCGAAGTTTCCGGAGCCAAGTCTGTCTCCCGGAGCTTGAGCTGCTTGAACGCGTCGTAATACATGATCTCGACCGAGCTTCCCTGATCGATCAAGATCCGTTTGACATCGAATTCCTTGACGCGGAGTGTTACTACTAAGGCATCGTTGTGCGGCGTTTGGACACGCTCTAGATCCCTTGAGGTGAAGCTAATCACATCTTTCTCTATCGTCTTCCCCCTCTTGATGGCAGGTTGTACCCACAAAACCTCCCTCATATGTTCTGCCTTTTTCATCATACCCCAGAGTTCGCCAACACGCTCCGGCTCCACTATGCCGTGGATGACATTAATAACTCCTTGTGGTGGCGCATCTCGGTCATCCTGTCCCCTGGGCTCAACCAGAGCCTGGTTCGCCTTTACGCCCCCATCAATGTAAAGGTCTAGGTGTCCTGTCGCGACTAGCTCTTCCAGGTGTTGCCTCAAAGGCAAACAATCCTCAGTCCGGTGGCCTCGCTCCCGATGAAATGTGCAACGATACCGCGGATTGTAGCCCTTTTGTCCATCGCCCAACTTAGCAGGAAACCGGACATACTCCTCGTCTCGGATTTCACTAAGTACGCGATAGATTGGAATCTTAAAGACCGTGGTTATGCCAGTCCTTGCCTTCAACCTTCTGTTTGCGTCCGCTACGTCATCTCGGGGGTAGTCATCGTGGTCATTCCGACGTCCTCTACCCCGGTTTTTGCGATTCGAGCCACAGTCCGATTCCTCTGCTCGGTCACTTGAGCGGCTGGACTCTTGCCCAACTGCGTGCACTTTGCCTGCTGTCTTCTTATTTGTTGCTACCGGAGTTGCCTTCACGGTAGATGCTGCCGCATCATCCTCGACTCGGATGTGCTCATTGATGCGCTGCATGAGCTGGCCCATGGACGTCGGTTGGTGCATGGTAAGCGAGTCCCGCAGTCTATGTCCGACCGGGAGACCACACTTGTATTGAGTGATTGCAAGGTTGACCGGGCAATCCAAGATCTCGTTGAAGGTCTCCCCATATCTGGAGTTGTTCGCCTTCAATGTGTCGCTCGGTTCCATCTTGACACTCAGTAGGTGATCAACTTCTTTTGGTGTTGTGGTGTTGGTTTTGAAGCGCGTGACAAAGGCTTCGGCCAGCTGATGCCACCTCTTAATACTCCCCTCCGGCAACCTTTCAAACCACTTCAAGCCCAGTTCGCCCAAACTTGACGGAAATATGAGGCACATAAGAGCATCATTCCGCCTATGTCCGGCCATGACCTGTCGGAAATGACTTACATGCATGTAGGGATCGTTCTTCCCGTCGTACAATGTGAACTTCGGCTGGTGGAAGCCCGACGGGAGAGGTGTTGTTTCTATTTCCAGGGAGAAAGGGGTGGCACTCAACCTTGCCAGATCTGAATCCACCAGGAGTGGCGCTGCTTGGTGGGGTGGAGGCATTCCGACCTCCTCGCTGGCGTGAACCCCGTAGGATAACCGCTGGAACGCCGGTATCCTCCGAGCTTCCCGCCGGCGAGCCCGCTCCTTTAAGACCGCCCGCAAATCCTCTGAATGAGCGGTGTAAGAGTGCCTCGACGTCGTTACTGGACGTGAGGGCTGGTAAGTGCTGTCTTGCGCGCTAGACTTCTCTGCATGCACGTCAGAATCACCAACCTTGTAAGTTCTGGTAATAGAAATGGACGGAGTGCGTCGCTGACTCTGACCGCCTGAACGGCGGGGTTGGGTGCACTCACTGTGGTCTCCCACTCCAGCTACACCCTTCCCTTTGACATGCCGCTTCAGCTCCTCCATCTCCGCCGCCATTCGCAGGATGACGGCGTCCTGGTCCTTCAGCTTATTTTCCAGACGTCTGGCGTGTGGGTCTCTCCTCCGCCGGTGACCGTCTGGACTCCGTGAATGACCATGACTTCTTCCGCGCTTATCCCGCGCGTCTCCCGACTGTCCTCCTGGGAATGTCACCAAGTCCCCCATCGGAGGAATGGTGGGGTGTCCCTCTCTCCGTCTGCCTGACTCCGGAGTGGCTCCATCGATGGCAGACAGCGGAATCTCTTCGTTGTTCGCCATAGAAAGCGATCGGATGAGCAAGGAAGACAAGGTTTTATCTGCAAAGCTTCCCACAGATGGCGCCAATTGTACGGGGAGCAAATATTCAGGCAAGCCCGTACTTCCTTCTTCTAAGCTCCGCTTCTATCCGATCGCCTGCGTACACAA
Organism: Camellia sinensis; assembly: GCF_004153795.1. Taxonomy (NCBI): domain Eukaryota; kingdom Viridiplantae; phylum Streptophyta; class Magnoliopsida; order Ericales; family Theaceae; genus Camellia; species Camellia sinensis. The sequence continues at coordinate 931,852 of NW_021025858.1, forward strand.
AGGCGGTGAGCTACCCGGCGGTGTGTGGCCGGAAAACCCCTCCGACGGTCAAGATAGAACACATACCAGGGGATAGATAGAGAGAATGTAGAGAATTGCGTTTAAGTGTTTCTCTTACCAAATGTACATTTGTCTCCGTATGGGGGGCGCAGACATGCTTATATACCTTCTGCGCCCCAAATCGACTCCCATTGACCTCTCAACACGTGGCACTGCTATCCCATCTGTCAGCATAAACCTTGCTGAGCACCACCTAACCCAACTGCCTGCCCATTCTCCTGGGAGCTCAGCAGCCGAGCAGTATCATCTCGGCCATCGTCTACCATGCTGCGCTTCATGCCCAAGTACTCCAACAGCTAAGCTCAGATGACGACCGGACTCGGCGGCATCTCGGCAAAGCCGAGCTCGGGGCAACTCACGCTTGTCTGCGGTCGACCTACCTGCCGAGCAAACAGGTACCTCGGTCTAACCTTGCCTTTCCTGGCGTTGGACTTTTCACCTGACCGGCTTCGTAACCATGGATCCTTGCAGCTCGGTCAATTCACGTGCTGCCTTAACCGAGCAGCTTCCTTCAAGGTCGGTCCACACAACTTGGCCCAACACCTGTTCGGCCCAAATCTGTCCGGCACAACTCTGTCCAGCCTAAATCTGTCTGGCCCAATTCCATATCATCAATCTCCCTCTCAATTGCCCCTTGATTACGTCCGCTAAAGCGGGACTGCGATTACCTATTCTGACCGGGGTATCACTTCCTCGGTCCTCAATTTACTATTCGTCAACCGGGCTGGTCGACATGCATGGATTCAAACTTGCCCGGTCTGACCTTCCTGGCTCTTCGACTTGCTCGGTCGACGCCTCACCTGACCTTCCTGTCTTTTCAATTCTGACGCTGCCATCAACGAGACACGTGGCGTTCTCCCGTTGGTCCTCGAGCAGCCAACCAACCGTCGCATGATATTCGAATTTGGGTGGCAATTGGGGCTATATACGTGCCCCGTCTCACTCTGTTTCATTCTCACTGACCATCTTCCGTCTCAAGTATCCCAGAGCTGCTGCCCTTCTTCTCTCGCCATTCTCGAGCTCGTGCTCGAAGGAAAGGTCACTGCCCTTCACTAGTAAGTCCTTCAACTCCTCTTTTGTTGCTATCTTCTTTAATATTTCACACATTAGGGCACTAAAACACAGTTTCTAGGGCATTAGTCTGAAGAACAACCCAAACCTCCCACTATGAATGGTGTTCTTCATTTTTCCAGAAGAACACTGAAAATTTGGGGCGGACCAGGCTCCCGGTCTCCATTTGATCCAAAAGGCCAATCTAACCGAGCAAATAACTTGTTTGTCCCAACCTTAGTGGAAACCGGGGTAGGCAAAGGGTTTGGTCGATCGACCGGGCCAATATCTGGTCCGCTTGAACGACCGGGCTCCTTGGCTAACCTTCACAACCGAGGTGGTTTGGCACAATCAATGACCGAGCTAGAGTCAAGCTCGTTTCGCGCGACCGCGCTTCTTCTCACACTTGACCACCTTTTCCTGCAGAGTCCAAGGGGACCCCTGACCATTTCTGAGGCTCTCAAAGACCGAGTAGCCAACAATCACCAATCAGTGCCGAACCTCCTCAGCCGAGCTAATTTAGCCGGTCGTTCATGGGGATATTTCGATTCCTCGTAGATACTCCGGCTGCCCTAGCTGCGTTCAGGGAGGAGTACGGCATCCCGGCCGATGTCCACCTTGAGCTTGCAGAAATTGAGACAACGCCCTGGGGCAGAGAGGAGTGCCCCTTCACCGTGCTATCAATTGTCGAAGGAGGCCTCCGTTTCCCACTCAACCCGTTGATCACCGAGTTCCTATGCCGCACCGGGCTTGCACCCACTCAAGTGTCCACCAACACCTACCGAATAATAAACGGTGTGCACGAACTTAACAACCGGTTAGGCACAGACTTAGGCTTAGCCGAGATATTGCGGCAGTACACTCTCGGACACACCGGCGATGGCCTCGCCTACTACCTTAAGATTAGGCCGGGAAAAGAAAAAATTATGACCTGCACACCAGACAAGGACTTGCATGATGACGATTTCTTCTGGGTGTCTGGCAATTATGAAACAGCCGAGGTACCGGGCTGGTTCATAAGCAAGAACTTCGGTTCCACATGTAAGTCGGTCTGCTTCTGCTCGGTCAATTGTTCCTCTACATTATTCTGTACTTAACCATTTTTCTTGTTTCTCCTGCAACTATTCAAGCCTTGCAAGCCAACTACTAATACCCCAACATTGAAGCCATCCGCACCGTGCTCCGTTACAACCACCGGGATTGCAACGAGTTGCTCGGCTACACGCCAACCTACTGATACTCGGCACCACGCCGGAGTAAAGTAACAGACTTTCTCTGCGCTCCAACACCTCCTCCAGATCCAACTTTGCCAGACGTTCCACTAATCCGGTCGACAGAAGAGCAAGAGATGGCCAAATGAAGCCGAATCAAAAACCTGCTCACCGCAATGTCCGCCGAGATACCGAGCGTCGTCATCCGCTCACCAGCCGCCGGTCAGTCAAGCGGCGCCGTGGTCGCCCTAGCTTCTCCAACTGCCGAACATTCAAGCCAAGAAACACGCCGGGCTGGCCAAAAAGCTCGCGCGGACCCGTCTGCCGAGCTGATTACCGAACTATCCACCGAGTAACCAACCGTCATAGCTGACCCAACACCAATCTGGCGTCCGCTACTCTAGCACCGGGGTAAAGACATCCCGGCGACAGCTTCGATCAAGGGCGACAAAGAGCACCTGCTCGCCTACGATCTTTCCAAGGCCCTTCTCCTACCGAGCGACGTGGTCGGCAGCGACCACGTCCCTGACACCCGGTTGGTGAAGTCGTCTGTCAAGTCCATGGCCAGGGTAAGCTTCAATCTGCCTCTGAAATTTTGATAAGTGTTTGCACGGTTTCTTCTCTGATCAGGTTTCCTTTTTGCAGGCCATCCAAAAACAACACTTAGTCATGGAGCACATCCACCGACTTCGGGAAAAGGCAGCCGGCACTGCTAGCCAAGTCCAAAACCTCCAAACCGAGCTTGGCAGAGCAAAGTCCTCGCTTGAAATTGCCAACGCGGACAACAACCGGTTGCTCGGCCAACTCGATGAAGCCGAGAAAAAGAGGGACGAGCTCCAAGCTGAGCTGGACGCACTCAAGAAGTCTAAGGAGAAGAATTGTGAAGACGCCAATAATGCCGGCTTCGAAGAGGCGGAAGACAACTATAAAAAACAAGTCTTCGCCACCCAGGACATTTATTTCAAGGCCGGTTGAAAGTTTGCCTGCCAACAGCTCGGTCAAGGTCCTGACACTGACTTGTTTGCCTCTCCACCGGCTGTCTTCTTACCGACCTACCTTATTCCAAACGCCAATGACGTCTTCAACGCGCTGCAGGCTGAGGCTGAGGAAGGACTCGAAGAAGTCGAGGCAGATGCTGAGGGAGGTGACCAGACCGAGCAGGAGCAGCCCAGCCAGACTGGAACCGGTGTCCAGGACCAGACAGCAACGGTCAACCTGGAAGCTGATGAGGAATTCCCAGACCTCTCCCCCTTAGCTTAGTTTTCTTTTTTCTTTGTCTGCAAATGTAACCGGGCTAAGTTCCCCACCTTTTGTATTAACTTTTTATCAATGAAAAGCTTTAATTTCATCAAGTGTTATCCTTTTTCCTGCAGAGTCTAAGGGGACCAAAGACCAATTCTAAGGCTCATAAGGACCGAACTGCCACCCATTCCTAGTCTGTGCCAAACCACCTCGGCCGAGCTAGATTCATCTCGGTTGGGAATCCTAAGTTGAGCAAGTCATCAACTCTTCCAACCGGAGTGAATCATCTCGGTTGGGAATCCTAAGTTGAGCAAGTCATCAACTCTTCCAACCGGAGTGAATCATCTCGGTTGGGAAACTCAAAACAGGGCAATAATCAAAATGCCAAAGTAAAGAGGACACTTCTATATATTGACAAAAAGAATTACATTCTGAAGTGTAAGCCAAAAAATTCCTTTGCATAAAAAGAAAGCTAAAACTAGAAATAATACAGTTTGAGGTTGGCCGCATTCCATGGCCGGGGTATTCCTCTACCATTCAGATCCTCTAAGTGGTATGCCCCCTTGCCCGCCAGACCGGTTATCTTGTAGGGTCCTTCCCAATTTGCCCCTAGTTTGCCTTCACCTAGCACCAGGGTGTTGCCCATAACTTTTCTCAAAACCCAATCACCTACTTTGAACGGTCTGGGGTGCACCGTTTTGTCGTACTTCCTTGAGAGCTCTTGTTGGTAGGCGGCCACGTGGATGAGGGCCTTCTCCCGATGCTCTTCCACTAGGTCTAGTTCCAGGGCGATGGCCTCGGCGTTCAGTGCGGGCTCAAATCTTTCACTTCTTAGGGTAGGCATGCCAATTTCCAAAGGTATGACCGCCTCCATGCCATAAGCCAAAGCAAATGGAGTTTCCCTGGTAGATTGCCGCGAGGTCGTTCGGTATGCCCAAAGGACGATGGGTAGCTCCTCAGCCCACTTTCCCTTTGCCTTCTCCAGTCGTTTCTTCAACCCATCCAGGATAGTCTTGTTTGATGCCTCGGCCTGACCATTGGACTGCGGGTAAGCCGGAGTAGAGTTGTAGAATTCAATCTTTAGATCTTCACAAAATCCTCTGATTAGGCAACCGTCAAACTGGGTGCCGTTATCAGAGATCAAAATCTTGGGGACGCCAAACCGCGTGACCACATTCTGCCAGACAAATCGCTTCACGTCTTTCTCCTTGATGGTTGCCAAGGGCTAAGCTTCAACCCATTTGGTGAAGTAATCTGTGGCCACGATGAAGAACTTCCGGTTGCCTGGTGCTGTTGGTAGCGGCCCGACTATATCTAGCCCCCACATTGCAAAGGGCCAAGGACTGGTGAGGGGAAGAAGTTCCCTGGCCGGCTGGTGGATCTGATGGGCGAATTTCTGGCACTTTTCACACTTGCGGACATATTTTTGTGCATTGGCCTGCATGCACGGCCACCAGTAGCCCTGCGAAATAGCTCGATAGGCCAGGGACCTGCCCCCTACATGACTGCCGCAGATGCCTTCGTGAATTTTGTACAAGAAGGCCTCCACGCTATTCGGGTGCACGCACTTCAGATAAGGACCGGTGAAGGACTTTTTATACAACGCTCCAGATGGAGAGAGCCAAAACCGCTCTGACTTCACCTGGACTTTGTGCGCTTCTTTCTTGTCGGCTGGAAGAGTCCGATCTCTGAGAAACAGGGTTATAGGGTCCATCTAGGAAGGACCTAGCGCGGCGCAGAGTACATCCGTCTGCCCGGCTTCCTCTATGCTTGGCCGTGGAAACAATTCAATTAACAGCGGGTTAGGAGATATACAATCAACCATTGAAGCAAGGCCGGCCAGCTCATCAACTCGGCTGTTTTCTTCTCGGAGAATCTGTTGAACTCTGATTACCTGAAATTGCTTGATGTGTTCCCTGACCAGAGCTTGGTACTTTGCCATTCTGTCATCCTTTGCTTCATAAATCCCAGCGACTTGGTTAACCACAAGCTGGGAATCACTGTACACCATTAGCTCGGAAGCCTTCATCTGAAGGGCGCTCTTGAGTCCGGCCAAAAGTGCCTCGTACTCAGCCTCGTTGTTGGATGCTGGAAAGCCAAGGGTGATAGAATGTTCAACAGTTAGGCCATCCGGCGAGATAAGAACGATACCTAGCCCGGCACCGTGACGGTTCGACGCTCCATCAACGAAAAGTTTCCACATCTCCCCCACAAAGAGCTTCCAACATTCTGAAGGGTCCTGAGAGTCTCGAAGGTCGATGAGATCACGGTTGTTCGGCTGTTCGGCTGCACGTTCTGCGTCGACTGGTTCCACTTCAGGCCCCCTTGGTGATTCGGCACCGGACTCGGCAAGTTGATCTACAATGCCCAAGTCCGTAGGCGAATCTCTAGGTTGCGGTATTATGCTGGCCGCAGGCTCTGTGCTGAGTGCTTCCACTTCTACCCCCCTTGGTGATTCGGCACCGGGCTCGGCAAGTTGATCTACAATGCCCAAGTCCGTAGGCGAATCTCCAGGTTGCGGTATTATGCCGGCCGCAGGCTCTGTGCTGAGTGCTTCCACTTCTTCTCCCCTTTGTGATGCGGTACCGAATAGAGCAGGTTAGACGGTGATTCCTAATTCCATAATTGCATCACCGTGCGGTGGATTTGTACAAACTGAGGGTGTGCCGGAGGGGGGTGCTAAGTCCGCGTCACCAGCTTTACCAAGTTGTTGTGTCTCAGTCGTGCTTGCGTTCACCTCATTATCTGCCACGGCAATGTCGATCGGGCACACCGGATGAGTTCCAAGTGAGAATTCCGCAACGAAATCGGCCAAGGTCTGGGCTTTTATAGCAGTGCGCGACTGGAACTTGACATCAAATTGACCCAATTCGACTGCCCACTTGAGAATACGGCCAGAGAAGTCTGCCCGTTCAAACAAGGCCTTAAGGGGGAATTCGGTCAGAACGATGATGTTATGGGCGTGAAAATAGTGCGCCAACTTCCTTGAAGCCATCATCAATGCTAACGCAAGCTTTTCCAACGGCAAGTATCTCGACTCTGCCGGTAGCAAGGTCTTACTGACGTAGAAGATTGGGAGGTGCTTAATTCCTTCAGGTCGGACAAGCACCGCACTGACGGCATGCTGCGAGACGGCAAGGTAAAGATAGAGTTCCTCACCTGGCTTTGGTGTAACCAACAGTGGCGGAGAAGACAGATACTCCTTGAGCTCGGCCAAAGCCCGGCCACAATCTTCGTCCCACGAGAACTTTGATTTCAATGCCTGAAAGAAAGGGCGGCAGCGATCTGATGACCGGCTTATAAATCGATTAAGCGCGGCGGCCATCCCGGCCAGATACTGCACGTCCTTAGTCGAGCTGGACTGCTTCAAATCTTGCACGGCACTGATCTGAGTGGGGTCTGCTTCGATGCCTCGGTTCGTGACTAGGAATCCCAAAAATTTTCTGGATCCCACGCCAAAGGCACACTTAGATGCATTCAGGCTCAGCTTGTGTTTTTTGAGAATGGCGAACATTTCAGCCAAGTCGGATAAGTGTTCTCCTGCATGCCGGCTTTTAACCACTATATCATCAATGTAGGCCTCCATTGTCCGCCCAAGCAAAGGAGCAAACATCTTGGTCACCATCCTCTGAAAAGTTGCCCCGGCGTTCTTCAAACCAAAAGGCATGACTTGGTAGCAGAAGAGTCCCCTTAGAGTCGTGAATGAAGTAATCTCTCGGTTGGGCCCATGCATGGCAATCTGGTGGTAGCCGCGATAGGCATCCAAGAAGCTGAGCCGATTATGTCCAGCCGTCAAGTCCACAAGCTGGTCAATACGGGGCAAAGAGAAGCTATCCTTCGGACAAGCTCGGTTAACTGTCTTGTAATCGACACAAACTCGCCACTTCCCATTCTTCTTGGGCACCACTACTGTGTTGGAAATCCACCGAGGAAGCGCCGATCTCCTTGTTCGCTGAATGAATGGCTTTGCACCGGGGAAGACATTGAGGTGATGGCAGATAAAACTTGGATCGAGGCTGGGCATATCGTAAGGCGACCATGCGAAGACTTCGATGTTGGTCATTAAAAACTCAACCATCTCGGTCCTTTCTTGGGCCGTGAGGCTGGAACCGAGCAGGAAGAACATATCCGGTCGCTCCATATCAACTCGCACCTCCACCAATTCCTCAACAGCTTTGTCCTCTGCCTTGGTGCCCACATCGTCAAGAACTCCTCGGTCTTCTGGTCCTTCTATCATTTGAATGAAGCCTTTGGCAGCCCGACTCCCGTTCACTGCCACGAAGCATTGTTTGGACATGACTTGATCTCCCCAAATCTCTTCGATTGCCCCTATAGCCGAGGGAAATCTCATCACCTGATGGTAGGTCGACGTTACGGCTTGCATGGCGTGAAGCCATCCCTTTCCAAGGATTAGATTGTAAGTTGAAGGAACTTGTAACACCCAGAACTCCACTTGCTTGACCACGGATCCCGCTTTGACCGGCAGGATAATCTTTCCCAAAGGCCACTCCGGTTGTGAGTTGAAACCAACCAGTGGCGAAGTTTCCGGAGCCATGTCTGTCTCCCGGAGCTTGAGCTGCTTGAACGCGTCGTAATACAAGATCTCGACCGAGCTTCCCTGATCGATCAAGATCCGTTTGACATCGAATTCCTTGACGCGAAGTGTTACTACTAAGGCATCGTTGTGCGGCGTCTGGACACGCTCTAGATCCCTCGAGGTGAAGCTAATCATATCTTTCTCTACCGTCTTCCCCCTCTTGACGGCAGGCTGTACCGACAAAACCTCCCTCATATGTTCTGCCGTTTTGATCATACCCCGGAGTTCGCAAACACGCTCCGCCTCCACTATGCCGTGGATGACATTAATTACTCTTTGTGGTGGCGCATCTCGGTCATCTTGTCCCCTGGGCTCAACCGGAGCTTGGTTTGCCTTTACGCCCCCATCAATATAAAGGTCTAGGTGTCCGGCCGCGACTAGCTCTTCCCGGTGTTGCCTCAAAGACCAACAATCCTCAGTCCGGTGGCCTCGCTCCCGATGAAATGTGCAACGATACCACGGATTGTAGCCCTTTTGTCCATCGCCCAACTTAGCAGGAAACCGGACATACTCCTCGTCTCGGATTTCACTAAGTATGCGATAGATTGGAATCTTAAAGACCGTGGTTATGCCATTCCATGCCTTTAACCTTCTGTTTGCGTCCGCTACGTCATCTCGGGGGTAGTCATCCCGGTCATTCCGATGTCCTCTACCTCGGTTTTTGCGATTCGAGCCACGGTCTGATTCCTCTGCTCGGTCACTTGAGCGGCTGGACTCTTGCCCAACTGCGTGCACTTTGCCTGCTGTCTTCTTATCTATTGCTACCGGAGTTGCCTTCACGGTAGATGCTGCCGCATCATCCTCGACTCGGATGTGCTCATTGATGCGCTGCATGAGCTGGCCCATGGACGTCGGTTGGTGCATGGTAAGCGAGTCCCACAGTCTATGTCCGACCGGGAGACCACGCTTGTATTGAGTGATTGCAAGGTTGACCGGGCAATCCAAGATCTCGTTGAAGGTCTCCCAATATCTGGATCTTTTGGTGTTGTGGTGTTGGTTTTGAAGCGCGTGACAAAGGCTTCGGCCAGCTGATGCCACCTCTCAATACTCCTCTCCGGCAGCCTTTCAAACCACTTCAAGCCCAGTTCGCCCAAACTTGACGGAAAGATGAGGCACATAAGAGCATCATTCCGCCTATGTCCGGCCATGACCTGTCGAAAATGACTTACATGCATGTAGGGATCGGTTTTCCCGTCGTACAATGTGAACTTTGGCTGGTGGAAGCCCGACAGGAGAGGTGTTGTTTCTATTTCCAGGGAGAAAGGGGTGGCACTCAACCATGCCAGATCTGAATCCACCAGGAGTGGCGCTGCTTGGCGGGGTGGAGGCATTCCGACCTCCTCGCTGGCGTGAACCCCGTAGGATAACCGCTGGAACGCCGGTATCCTCTGAGCTTCCCGCCGGCGAGCCCGCTCCTTTAAGACCGCCTGCAAATCCTCTGAATGAGCAGAGTAAGAGTGCCTCGACGTCGTTACTGGACGTGAGGGCTGGTAAGTGCTATCTTGCGTGCTAGACTTCTCTGCATGCACGTCGGAATCACCAACCTTGTAACTTCTGGTAATAGAAATGGACGGAGTGCGACGCTGACTCTGACCGCCTGAACGGCGGGGTTGGGTGCGCTCACTGTGGTCTCCCACTCCAGCTACACCCTTCCCTTTGACATGCCGCTTCAGCTCCTCCATCTCCGCCGCCATTCGCCGGATGACGGCGTCCTGGTCCTTCAGCTTATTTTCCAGACGTCTGGCGTGTGGGTCTCTCCTCCGCCGGTGACCGTCTGGACTCCGTCAATGACCATGACTTCTTCCGCGCTTATCCCGCGCGTCTCCCGACTGTCCTCCTGGGAATGTCACCAAGTCCCCCATCGGAGGAATGGTGGGGTGTCCCTCTCTCCGTCTGTCTGACTCCAGAGTGGCTCCATCGACGGCGGATAGCGGAATCTCTTCGTTGTTCGCCATAGAAAGCGATCGGATGAGCAAGGAAGACAAGGTTTTATTTGCAAAGCTTCCCACAGACAGCGCCAATTGTACGGGGAGCAAATATTCAGGCGAGCCCGTACTCCCTTCTTCTAAGCTCCGCTTCTATCCTATCACCTGCGTACACAAAGGCGGTGAGCTACCCGGCGGTGTGTGGCCGGAAAACCCCTCCGGCGGTCAAGTTAGAACACACACCAGGGGATAGATAGAGAGAATGGAGAGAATTGCGTTTAAGTGTTTCTCTTACCAAATGTACATCTGTCTCCGTATGGGGGGCGCAGACAAGCTTATATACCCTCTGCACCCCAAATCGACTCCCAGTGACCTCTCAACACATAGCACTGCTATCCCATCTGTCAGCATAAACCTTGTTGGGCACCACCTAACCCAACTGCCTCCCCATTCTCCTGGGAGCTCGGCAGCCGAGCAGTATCATCTCGGCCATCGTCTGCCATGCTGCGCTTCATCCCCAAGTACTCCAACAGCTAAGCTCAGATGAAGACCGGACTCGGTGGCATCTCGGCAGAGCCGAGCTCGGGGCAACTCACGCTTGTCTGCGGTCGACCTACCTGCCGAGCAAACAAGTACCTCGGTCCAACCTTGCCTTTCCTGGCGTTGGACTTTTCACCTGACCGGCTTCGTAACCACGGATCCTTGCAGCTCGGTCAATTCACGTGCTGCCTTAACCGAGCAGCTTCCTTCAAGGCCGGGCCATACAACTTGGCCCAACACCTGTTCGGCCCAAATCTGTCCGGCCCAAATCTGTCTGGCCCAATTCCATATCATTAATCTTCCTCTCAATTGCCCCTTAATTCCGTCTGCTAAAGCGTGACTGGGATTACCTATTCTGACCGGGGTATCACTTCCTCGGTCCTCAATTTACTATTCGTCAACCGGGCTAGTCGACATGCATGGAATCAAACTTGCCCGGTCTGACCTTCTTGGCTCTTCGGCTTGCTCGGTCGACGCCTCACCTGACCTTCCTGTCTTTTAAATTTTGATGCTGCCATCAATGGGACACGTGGCGTTCTCCCGTTGGTCCTCGAGCAGCCAACCAGTCGTCGCATGATATTCGAATTTTTGGCGGCAATTGGGGCTATATACGTGCCCCGTCTCTCTCTGTTTCATTCTCACTGACCATCTTCCGTCTCAAGTGTCCCAGAGCAGCTGCCCTTCTTCTCTTGCCATTCTCGAACTCGTGCTCGAAGGAAAGGTCACTGCCCTTCACTAGTAAGTCCTTCAACTCCTCTTTTGTTGCTATCTTCTTTAATATTTCACACATTAGGGCACTAAAACACAGTTTCTAGGGCATTAGTCTTAAGAACCAACCCAAACCTCCCACTGGGAATGGTGTTCTTCATTTTTCCTGAAGAACACTAAAAATCTGGGGGCGGACCGGGCTCCAGGTCTCCATTTGATCCAAAAGGCCAATCTAACTGAGCAAATAACTTGTTTGTCCCAACCTTAGTGGAAACCGGGGTAGGCAAAGGGTTTGGTCGATCGACCGGGCCAATATCTGGTCCGCTTGAACGACCGAGCTCCTTGGCTAACCTTCACAACCGAGGTGGTTTGGCACAATCAATGACCGAGCTAGAGTCAAGCTCGTTTCGCGCGACCGCGCTTCCTCTCACACTTGACCACCTTTTCCTGCAGAGTCCAAGGGGACCCCTAACCATTTCTGAGGCTCTCAAAGACCGAGCAGCCAACAATCACCAATTAGTGCCGAACCTCCTCAGCCGAGCTAATTTAGCCGGTCGTTCATGGGGAAATTTCGATTCCTCATAGATACTCCGGCTGCCCTAGCTGCGTTCAGGGAGGAGTACGGCATCCCGGCCGATGTCCACCTTGAGCTTGCAGAAATTGAGGCAACGCCCTGGGGCAGAGAGGAGTGCCCCTTCACCGTGCTATCAATTGTCGAAGGAGGCCTCCGTTTCCCACTTAACCCGTTGATCACCGAGTTCCTATGCCGCACCGGGCTTGCACCCACTCAAGTGTCCACCAACACCTACCGAATAATAAACGGTGTGCACGAACTTAACAACCGGTTAGGCACAAACTTAGGCTTAGCCGAGATATTGCGGCAGTACACTCTCGGACACACCGGCGATGGCCTTGCCTACTACCTTAAGATTAGGCTGGGCAAAGAAAAAACTGTGACCGGCACACCAGACAAGGACTTGCATGATGACGATTTTTTCTGGGTGTCTGGCAATTATGAAACAGCCGAGGTACCGGGCTGGTTCATAAGCAAGAACTTCGGTTCCACATGTAAGTCGGTCTGCTTCTGCTCGGTCAATTGTTCCTCTATATTATTATGTACTTAACCATTTTTCTTGTTTCTCCTGTAGCTATTCAAGCCTTGCCAGCCAACTACCAATACCCCAACGTTGAAGCCATCCGCACCGTGCTCCGTTACAACCACCGGGATTGCAACGAGTTGCTCGGCTACACGCCAACCTACCGATACTCAGCACCACGCCGGAGTGAAGTAACAGACTTTCTCCGCGCTCCAACACCTCCTCTAGGTCCAACTTTGCCAGACGTTCCACTAATCCGGTTGACCGAAGAGCAAGAGATGGCCAAATGAAGCCGAATCAAAAACCTGCTCACCGCAACGTCCGCCGAGATACCGAGCGTCGTCATCCGCTCGCCAGCCGCCGGTTAGTCAAGCGGCGCCGTGCTCACCCTAGCTTCTCCAGCTGCCGGACAATCAAGCCAAGAAACACACCGGGCGGGCAAAAGAGCTCGCGCGGACCTGTCTGCCGAGCTGATTACCGAACTATCCACCGAGCAACCTACCGTCACAGCTGACCCAACACCAATCTGGCGTCCGCTACTCAAGCACCGGGGTAAAGACATCCCGGCAACAGCTTCGATCAAGGGCGACAAAGAGCACCTGCTCGCCTACGATCTTTCCAAGGCCCTTCTCCTACCGAGCGACGTGGTCGGCAGCGACCACGTCCCTGACACCCGGTTGGTGAAGTCGTCTGTCAAGTCCATGGCCAGGGTAAGCTTCAATCTGCCTCTGAAATTTTCACAAGTGTTTGCACGGTTTCTTCTCTGATCAAGTTTCCTTTTTGCAGGCCATCCAAAAACAACACTTAGTCATGGAGCGCATCCACCGACTTCAGGAAAAGGCAGCCGGCACTGCCAGCCAAGTCCAAAACCTCCAAACCGAGCTTGGCAGAGCAAAGTCCTCGCTTGAAATCGCCAACACGGACAACAACCGGTTGCTCGGCCAACTCGACGAAGCTGAGAAAAAGAGGGACGAGCTCCAAGCTGAGCTGGACCCGCTCAAGAAGTCTAGGGAGAAGGATTGTGAAGACGCCAACAATGCCGACTTCAAAGAGGCGGAAGACAACTATAAAAAAACAAGTCTTCGCCACCCAGGACATTTATTTCAAGGCCGGTTGGACGTCTGCCTGCCAACAGCTCGGTCAAGGTCCTGACACTGACGTGTTTGCCTCTCCACCGGCTGTCTTCTTATCGACCTACCTCATTCCATAGGCCAATGACGTCTTCAGCGCGCTACAGGCTGAGGCCGAGCAAGGACTCGAAGAAGCCGAGGCAGACGCTGAGGGAGGTGACCAGACCGAGCAGGAGCAGCCTGGCCAGACGGGAACCGGTGTCCCAGACCAGACAGCAATGGTCAACCTGGAAGCTGATGAGGAATTCCCGGACCTCTCCCCCTTAGCTTAGTTTTCTATTTTCTTTGTCTGCAAATGTAACCGGGCTAAGTTCCCCACCTTTTGTATTAACTTTTTATCAATGAAAAGCTTTAATTTCATCAAGTGTTTGCACGGTTTTCTCCAACTCTATCTTCAGCAAAACATCTCGGTTTGAACCACTTGGCCTGATCGGAATTCACATCACGGTATAAGTAACAGAATTGAACTTCTTCAACCGGAATAACCATCTCGGTTGGAACAACGAAGTTGAACAAATCACCAAGTCTCTAAACCAGAATAAACCATCTCGGTTGAGAATAGCTAGGCTGAACCAAACATCAACTTCTTCAACCGGAATAACCATCTCGGTTGGAACAACAAAGTTGGACAAATCACCGACTCTTCCAACCGGAGTGAATCATTTCGGTTGGGAATCCTAAGTTGAGCAAGTCATCAACTTTTCCAACCGGAGTGAATCATCTCGGTTGGGAATCCTAAGTTGTGCAAGTCATCAACTCTTCCAACCGGAGTGAATCATCTCGGTTGGGAATCCTAAGTTGAGCAAGTCATCAACTCTTCCAACCGGAGTGAATCATTTTGGTTGGGAAACTCAAAACAGGGCAATAATCAAAATGCCAAAGCAAATAGGACACTTCTATATATTGACAAAAAGAATTACATTTTGAAGTGTAAGCCAAAAAATTTCTTTGCATAAAAAAGAAGCTAAAACTAGAAATAATACAGTTTGAGGTTGGCCGCATTCCATGGCCGGGATATTCCTCTACCATTCAGATCCTCCAAGTGGTATGCCCCCTTACCCGCCAGACCGGTTATCTTGTAGGGTCCTTCCCAATTTGCCCCTAGTTTGCCTTCACCTGACACCAGGGTGTTGCCCATAACTTTCCTCAAAACCCAATCACCTACTTTGAACGGTCTGGGGTGCACCGTTTTGTTGTACTTCCTTGAGAGCTCTTGTTGGTAGGCGGCCACGTGGATGAGGGCCTTCTCCTGACGCTCTTCCACTAGGTCTAGTTCCAGGGCGATGGCCTCGGCGTTCAGTTCGGGCTCAAAACTTTCACTTCTTAGGGTGGGCATGCCAATTTCCAAAGGTATGACCGCCTCCATGCCATAAGCCAAAGCAAATGGAGTTTCCCAGGTAGATCGCCGCGGGGTCGTTCGGTATGCCCAAAGGACGATGGGTAGCTCCTCAGCCCACTTTCCCTTTGCCTTCTCCAGTCGTTTCTTCAACCCATCCAGGATGGTCTTGTTTGATGCCTCGGCCTGACCATTGGACTGCGGGTAAGCCGGAGTAGAGTTGTAGAATTCAATCTTTAGATCTTCACAAAATCCTCTGAATAGGCGATCGTCAAACTAGGTGCCGTTATCAGAGATCAAAATCTTGGGGACGCCAAACTGCGTGACCACATTCTGCCAGACAAATCGCTTCACGTCTTTCTCCTTGATGGTTGCCAAGGGCTCAGCTTCAACCCATTTGGTGAAGTAATCTGTGGCCGCGATGAAGAACTTCCGGTTGCCTGGGGCTGTTGGTAGCGGCCCGACTATATCTAGCCCCCCACATTGCAAAGGGCCAAGGACTGGTGAGGGGAAGAAGTTCCCTGGCCGGCTGGTGGATCTGATGGGCAAATTTCTGGCACTTTTCACACTTGCGGACATATTTTTGAGCGTCGGCCTGCATGCACGGCCACCAGTAGCCCTGCGAAATAGCCCGATAGGCCAGGGACCTGCCCCCTACATGACTGCCACAGATGCCTTCGTGAATTTCGTACAAGAAGGCATCCACGCTATTCGGGTGCACGCACTTCAGATAAGGACCGGTGAAGGACTTTTTATACAACACTCCCGATGGAGAGAGCCAAAATCGCTCTAACTTCACCCGGACTTTGTGCGCTTCTTTCTTGTCGGCTGGCAGAGTACGATCTCTGAGAAACAGGGTTATAAGGTCCATCTATGAAGGACCTAGCGCGGCGCAGAGTACATTCGTCTGCCCGGCTTTCTCTATGCTTGGCCGTGGAAGGAATTCAATTAACAGGGGGTTAGGAGATGTACAATCAGCCATTGAAGCAAGGCCGGCCAGCTCATCAGCTCGGCTGTTTTCTTCTCGGAGAATCTGTTGAACTCTGATTGCCTGAAATTGTTTGATGTGTTCCCTGACCAGAGCTTGGTACTTTGCCATTCTGTCATCCTTTGCTTCATAAATCCCAGCGACTTGGTTAACCACAAGCTGGGAATCACTGTACACCATTAGCTCGGAAGCCTTCATCTGAAGGGCGCTCTTGAGTCCGGCCAAAAGTGCCTTGTACTCAGCCTCGTTGTTGGATGCTGGAAAGCCAAGGGTGATAGAATGTTCAATAGTTAGGCCATCCGGCGAGATAAGAACGATACCTAGCCCGGCACCGTGACGGTTCGACACTCCATCAATGAAAAGTTTCCATATCTCCCCTACAAAGAGCTTTCAACATTCTGAAGGGTCCTGAGAGTCTCGAAGGTCGATGAGATCACGGTTGTTCGGCTGTTCGGCTGCACGTTCTGTGCCGACTGGTTCCACTTCAGCCCCCCTTGGTGATTCGGCACCAGACTCGGCAAGTTGATCTACAATGCCCAAGTCCGTAGGCGAATCTCCAGGTTGCGGTATTATGCCGACCGCAGGCTCTGTGCTGAGTGCTTCCACTTCTACCCCCCTTGGTGATTCGGCACCGGGCTTGGCAAGTTGATCTACAATGCCCAAGTCCGTAGGCGAATCTCCAGGTTGCGGTATTATGCCGACCGCAGGCTCTGTGCTGAGTGCTTCTACTTCTACCCCCCTTGGTGATTCGGCACCGGGCTCGGCAAGTTGATCTACAATGCCCAAGTCCGTAGGCGAATCTCCAGGTTGTGGTATTATGTCGGCCGCAGGCTCTGTGCTGAGTGCTTCTACTTCTTCTCCCCTTTGTAATGCAGTACCGGATAGAGGAGGTTGGACGGTGATTCCTTATTCCATAATCGCATCATCGTGCGGTGGATTTGTACAAACTGAGGGTGTGCTGGAGGGGCGCGCTAATTCCACGTCGCCAGCTCTACCAAGTTGTTGTGTCTCGGTCGTGCTTGCGTTCACCTCATCATCTGCCACGGCAATGTCGACCGGGCACACGGGATGAGTTCCAGGTGAGAATTCCGAAATGAAATCGGCCAAGGTCTGGGCTTTTATAGCAGTGCGCGGCTGGAACATGACATCAAATTGACCCAATTCGACCGCCCATTTGAGAATTCGGCCAGAGAAGTCTGCCCATTCAAACAAGGCCTTAAGGGGGAATTCGGTCAGAACGATGATGGTATGGGCGTGAAAATAGTGCGCCAACTTCCTTGAAACCATCATCAATGCTAACGCAAGCTTTTCCAACGGCAAGTATCTCGACTATGCCGGTAGCAAGGTCTTACTGACGTAGAAGATTAGGAGGTGCTTAATTCCTTCAGCTCGGACAAGCACCGCACTGACAGCATGCTGTGAGACGGCAAGGTAAAGATAGAGTTCCTCGCCTGGCTTTAGTGCAACCAACAGTGGCGGAGAAGACAGATACTCCTTGAGCTCAGCCAAAGCCCGGCCACAATCTTCGTCCCACGAGAACTTTGATTTCAATGCCTGAAAGAAAGGGCGGCAGCGATCTGATGACCGGCTTATAAATCGATTAAGCGCGGCGTCCATCCCGGCCAGATGCTGCACGTCCTTTGTCGAGCTGGGCTGCTTCAAATCTTGCACGGCACTGATCTGAGTGGGGTCTGCTTCGATGCCTCGGTTCATGACTAGGAATCCCAAAAATTTTCCGGATCCCACGCCAAAGGCACACTTAGACGCATTCAGGCGCAGCTTATGTTTTTTGAGAATGGCGAACATTTCGGCCAAGTCGGATAAGTGGTCTCCTGCATGCCGGCTTTTAACCACCATATCATCAATGTAGGCCTCCATCGTCCGCCCAAGCAAAGGAGCAAACATCTTGGTCACCATCCTCTGAAAAGTTGCCCCGGCGTTCTTCAAACCAAAAGGCATGACTCGGTAGCAGAAGAGTCCCCTTGGAGTCGTGAATCAAGTAATCTCTCGGTCGGGCCCATGCATGGCAATCTGGTGGTAGCCGCGATAGGCATCCAAGAAGCTGAGTCGATTATGTCCAGCCGTCAAGTCCACAAGCTGGTCAATACGGGGCAAAGGGAAGCTATCCTTCGGACAAGCTCGGTTAACTGTCTTGTAATCGACACAAACTCGCCACTTCCCATTCTTCTTGGGCACCACTACTGTGTTGGAAACCCACGGAGGGTAGTGCACTTCCTGAATTGCTCGTGCCTCAAGCAAGTTTTTCACTTCCTCTGCAACTACCTCGGCGTGATGAAGCGCCGATCTCCTTGTTCGCTGAATGAATGGCTTTGCTTCGGTGAAGACATTGAGGTGATGACAGATAAAACTTGGATCGAGGCCGGGCATATCGTAAGGCGACCATGCGAAGACTTCGATGTTGGTCATCAAAAACTCAACCATTTCGGTCCTTTCTTGGGCCGTGAGGCTGGAACCGAGCAGGAAGAACTTATCCGGTCGCTCCATATCAACTCGCACCTCTACCAATTCCTCAACAGCTCTGTCCTCTGCCTTGGTGCCGACATCATCAAGAACTCCCCGGTCTTCTGGTCCTTCTATCATTTGAATGAAGCCTTTGGCAGCCCGGCTCCCGTTCACTGCCACGAAGCATTGTTTGGACATGACTTGATCTTCCCAAATCTCCTTGATTGCCCCCATAGCCGAGGGAAATCTCATCATCTGATGGTAGGTCGACGCTACGGCTTGCATGGCGTGAAGCCATCCCCTTCCAAGGATTAGATTGTAAGTAGAAGGAACTTGTAACACCCAGAACTCCACTTGCTTGACCACGGATCCCGCTTTGACCGGCAGGATAATCTTTCCCAAAGGCCACTCCGGTTGTGAGTTGAAACCAACCAGTGGCGAAGTTTCCGGAGCCAAGTCTGTCTCCCGGAGCTTGAGATGCTTGAACGCGTCGTAATACATGATCTCGACCGAGCTTCCCTGATCGATCAAGATCCGTTTGACATCGCATTCCTTGACGCGGAGTGTAACTACTAAGGCATCGTTGTGCGCCGTCTAGATACGCTCTAGATCTCTTGAGGTGAAGCTAATCACATCTTTCTCTACCGTCTTCCCCCTCTTGATGGCAGGCTGTACCGACAAAACCTCCCTCATATGTTCTGCCTTTTTGATCATACCCCGGAGTTCGCAAACACGCTCCGGCTCCACCATGCCGTGGATGACATTAATAACTCATTGTGGTGGCGCATCTCGGTCATCCTGTCCCCTGGGCTCAACTGGAGCCTGGTTCGCCTTTACGCCCCCATCAATGTAAAGGTCTAGGTGTCCGGCCGCGACTAGCTCTTCCAGGTGTTGCCTCAAAGGCAAACAATCCTCAGTCCGGTGGCCTCGCTCCCGATGAAATGTGCAACGATACCGCGGATTGTAGCCCTTTTGTTCATCGCCCAACTTAGCAGGAAACCGGACATACTCCTCGTCTCAGATTTCACTGAGTATGCGATAGAGTGGAATCTTAAAAACCGTGGTTATGCCAGTCCTTGCCTTCAACCTTTTGTTTGCGTCCGCTACGTCATCTCGGGGGTAGTCATCCCCGTCATTCCGACGTCCTCTACCCCGGTTTTTCGATTCGAGCCACGGTCCGATTCCTCTGCTCGGTCACTTGAGCGGCTGGACACTTGCCCAACTGCGTGCACTTTGCCTGCTGTCTTCTTATCTGTTGCTACCAGAGTTGCCTTCACGGCAGATGTTGCCACATCATCCTCGACTCGGATGTGCTCATTGATGCGCTGCATGAGCTGGCCCATGGACGTCGGTTGGTGCATGGTAAGCGAGTCCCGCAGTCTATGTCCGACTGGGAGACCACGCTTGTATTGGGTGATTGCAAGGTTGACTGGGCAATCCAAGATCTCGTTGAAGGTCTTCCAATATCTGGAGTTGTACGCCTTCAATGTGTTGCTCGATTCCATCTTGACACTCAGTAGGTGATCAACTTCTTTTGGTGTTGTGGTGTTGGTTTTGAAGCGCGTGACAAAGGCTTCGGCCAGCTGATGCCACCTCTCAATACTCCCCTCCGACAGCCTTTCAAACCACTTCAAGCCCAGTTTGCCCAAACTTGACGGAAAGATGAGGCACATAAGAGCATCGTTCCGCCTATGTCCGGCCATGACTTGTCGGAAAAGACTTACATGCATGTAGGGATCGGTCTTCCCCCCGTAAAATGTGAACTTTGGCTGGTGGAAGCCCGACGAGAGAGGTGTTGTTTCTATTTCCAGGGTGAAAGGGGTGGCACTCAACCTTGCCAGATCTGAATCCACCAGAAGTGGCGCTGCATGACGGGGTGGAAGCCTTCCATGTGAACCCCGTAGGATAGCCGCTGGAAAGCCGATATTCTCTGAGCTTCGCACCAGCGAGCCCGCTCCTTTAAGACCGCCCGAAAATCCTCTGAATGAGTGGAGTAAGAGTGCCTCGACGTCGTTACTGGACGTGAGGGCTGGTAAGTGCTATCTTGCGTGCTAGACTTCTCTGCATGTACGTCGGAATCACCAACCTTGTAACTTCTGGTAATAGAAATGGACGGAGTGCATCGCTGACTCTGACCGCCTGAACGGCGGGGTTGGGTGCGCTCACTGTGGTCTCCCACTCCAGCTACACCCTTCCCTTTGACATGTTGCTTCAGTTCCTCCATCTCCACCGCCATTCGCCGGATGACGGCGTCCTGGTCCTTCAGCTTATTTTCCAGACGTCTGGCGTGTGGGTCTCTCCTCCGCCGGTGACCGTCTGGACTCCGTGAATGACCATGACTTCTTCCGCGGTTATCCCGCGCGTCTTTCGACTGTCCTCCTGGGAATGTCTCCAAGTACCCCATCGAAGGAATGGTGGGTGTCCCTCTCTCCGTCTGCCTGACTCCGGAGTGGCTCCATCGATGGTGGACAGCGGAATCTCTTCGTTGTTCACCATAGAAAGCGATTGGATGAGCAAAGAAGACAAGGTTTTATCTGCAAACCTTCCCACAGACGGCGCCAATTGTACGGGGGGCAAATATTCAGGCAAGCCTGTACTCCCTTCTTCCAAGCTCCGCTTCTATCCGATCAACAACGTACACAAAGGCGGTGAGCTACCCAGCGGTGTGTGGCCGGAAAACCTCTCCAATGGTCAAGTTAGAACACACACCAGGGGATAGATAGAGAGAATGGAGAGAATTGCGTTTAAGTGTTTCTCTTACCAAATGTACATCTGTCTCCGTATGGGGGGCGCAGACATGCTTATATACCTTCTGCGCCCCAAATCGACTCCCAGTGACCTCTCAACACGTGGCACTGCTATCCCATCTGTCAGCATAAACCTTGCTGAGCACCACCTAACCCAACTGCCTGCCCATTCTCCTAGGAGCTCGGCAGCCGAGCAGTATCATCTCGGCCCTCGTCTGTCATGCTGCGCTTCATGCCCAAGTACTCCAACAGCTAAGCTCAGATGAGGACCGGACTCGGCGACATCTCGGCAAAGCCGAGCTCGGGGCAACTCACGCTTGTCTGCGGTCGACCTACCAGCCGAGCAAACAGGTACCTCGGTCCAACCTTGCCTTTCCTGGCGTTGGACTTTTCACCTGACCGGCTTCGTAACCACGGATCCTTGCAGCTCGGTCAATTCACATGCTGCCTTAACCGAGCAGCTTCCTTCAAGGCCGGGCCACACAACTTGGCCCAACACCTGTTCGGCCCAAATCTGTCCGGCACAACTCTGTCCGGCCCAAATCTGTCTGGCCCAATTCCATATCATTAATCTCCCTCTCAATTACCCCTTAATTCCATCCGCTAAAGCGTGACTGGGATTACCTATTCTGACCGGGGTATCACTTTCTCATTCCTCAATTTACTATTCGTCAACTGGGCTGGTCGACATGCATGGATTCAAACTTGCCCGATCTGACCTTCCTGGCTCTTCGGCTTGCCCGGTCGACGCCTCACCTGACCTTCCTGTCTTTTCAATTCTGACGCTGCCATCAACGGGACACGTGGCGTTCTCCCGTTGGTCCTTGAGCAGCCAACCAGCCGTCGCATGATATTCGAATTTGGGCAGCAATTGGGGCTATATTCGTGCCCCGTCTCTCTGTTTCATTCTCACTGACCATCTTCCGTCTCAAGCGTCCCAGAGCTGCTGCCCTTCTTCTCTCGCCATTCTTGAACTCGTGCTCGAAGGAAAGGTCACTGCCCTTCACTAATAAGTCCTTTAACTCCTCTTTTGTTGCTATCTTCTTTAATATTTCACACATTAGGGCACTAAAACACAGTTTCTAGGGCATTAGTCTTAAGAACCAACCCAACCCTCCCACTGTGAATGGTGTTCTTCATTTTTCCTGAAGAACACTGAAAATCTGGGGGCGGACCGGGCTCCAGGTCTCCATTTGATCCAAAAGGCCAATCTAACCGAGCAAATAACTTGTTTGTCCCAACCTTAGTGGAAACCGGGGTAGGCAAAGGGTTTGGTCGATTGACCGGGCCAATATCTGGTCCGCTTGAACGACCGAGCTCCTTGGCCAACCTTCACAAGCGAGGTGGTTTGGCACAATCAATGACCGAGCTAGAGTCAAGCTCGTTTCGCGCGACCGCGCTTCCTCTCACACTTGAAACCTTTTCCTGTAGAGTCCAAGGGGACCCCTAACCATTTCTCAGGCTCTCAAAGACCGAGCAGCCAACAATCACCAATCAGTGCCGAACCTCCTCAGCCGAGCTAATTTAGCCGGTCGTTCATGGGGAAATTTCGATTCCTCGTAGATACTCCGGTTGCCCTAGCTACGTTCAGGGAGGAGTACGGCATCCCGGCCGATGTCCACCTTGAGCTTGCAGAAATTGAGGCCTCCGTGCTATCAATTGTCGAAGGAGGCCTCCGTTTCCCACTCAACCCGTTGATCACCGAGTTCCTATGCCGCACCGGGCTTGCACCCACTCAAGTGTCCACCAACACCTACCGAATAATAAACAGTGTGCACGAACTTAACAACCGGTTAGGCACAGACTTAGGCTTAGCCGAGATATTGCGGCAGTACACTCTCGGACACACCGGCGATGGCCTTGCCTACTACCTTAAGATTAGGCCGGGCAAAGAAAAAATTGTGACCGGCACACCAGACAAGGACTTGCATGATGACGATTTCTTCTGGGTGTCTGGCAATTATGAAACAGCCGAGGTACCGGGCTGGTTCATAAGCAAGCACTTCGGTTCCACATGTAAGTCGGTCTGCTTCTACTCGGTCAATTGTTCCTCTATATTATTCTGTACTTAACCATTTTTCTTGTTTCTCCTGTAGCTATTCAAGCCTTGCAAGCCAACTGCCAATACCCCAACGTTGAAGCCATCCGCACCGTGCTCCGTTACAACCACCGGGATTACAACGAGTTGCTCGGCTACACGCCAACCTACCGATACTCGGCACCACGCCGGAGTGAAGTAACAGACTTTCTCCGCGCTCCAACACCTCCTTTAGATCCAACTTTGCCAGACGTTCCACTAATCCGGTTGACAGAAGAGCAAGAGATGGCCAAACGAAGCCGAATCAAAAACCTGCTCACCACAACGTCCGCCGAGATACCGAGCGTCGTCATCCGCTCGCCAGCCGCCGGTCAGTCAAGCGGCGCCGTGGTCGCCCTAGCTTCTCCAGCTGCCGGACAGTCAAGCCAAGAAACACGCCGGGCTGGCAAAAGAGCTCGCGCGGACCCGTCTGCCGAGCTGATTACCGAACTATCCACCGAGCAACCTACCGTCACAGCTGACCCAACACCAATCTGGCGTCCGCTACTCAAGCACCTCGGTAAAGACATCCCGGCAACAGCTTCGATCAAGGGCGACAAAGAGCACCTTCTCGCCTACGATCTTTCCAAGGCCCTTCTCCTACCGAGCGACGTGGTCGGCAGCGACCACGTCCCTGACACCCGGTTGGTGAAGTCGTCTGTCAAGTCCATGGCCAGGGTAAGATTCAATCTACCTTTGAAATTTTCACAAGTGTTTGCACGGTTTCTTCTCTGATCAGGTTTCCTTTTGGCAGGCCATCCAAAAACAACACTTAGTCATGGAGCGCATCCACCGACTTCAGGAAAAGGCAGCCGGCACTGCCAGCCAAGTCCAAAACCTCCAAACCGAGCTTGGCAGAGCAAAGTCCTCGCTTGAAATCGCCAACACGGACAACAACCGGTTGCTCGGCCAACTCGACGAAGCTGAGAAAAAGAGGGACGAGCTCCAAGCTGAGCTGGACGCGCTCAAGAAGTCTAGGGAGAAGGATTGTGAAGACGCCAATAATGCCGACTTCAAAGAGGCGGAAGACAACTATAAAAAACAAGTCTTCGCCACCCAGGACATTTATTTCAAGGCCGGTTGGACGTCTGCCTGCCAACAGCTCGGTCAGGGTCCTGACACTGACGTGTTTGCCTCTCCACCGGCTGTCTTCTTATTGACCTACCTCATTCCATAGGCCAATGACGTCTTCAGCGCGTTATAGGCTGAGGCCGAGCAAGGACTCGAAGAAGCCGAGGCAGACGCCGAGGAAGGTGACCAGACCGAGCAGGAGCAGCCCGGCCAGACGGGAACCAGTGTCCCAGACCAGACAGCAATGGTCAACCTGGAAGCTGAAGAGGAATTCCCAAACCTCTCCCCCTTAGCTTAGTTTTCTATTTTCTTTGTCTGCAAATGTAACCGGGCTAAGTTCCCCACCTTTTGTATTAACTTTTTATCAATGAAAAGCTTTAATTTCATCAAGTGTTTGCACGGTTTTCTTCAACAGCAAAACATTTTGGTTTGAACCACCTGGCCTGATCGGAATTCACATCACGGTATAAGTAGCAGAATTGAACTTCTTCAACCGGAATAACCATCTCGGTTGGAACAACGAAGTTGAACAAATCACCAAGTCTCTCAACCGGAATAAACCATCTCGGTTGAGAATACCTAGGCTAAACCAAACATCAACTTCTTCAACCGGAATAACCATCTCGGTTGGAACAACAAAGTTGGACAAATCACCAACTCTTCCAACCGGAGTGAATCATCTCGGTTGGGAATCCTAAGTTGAGCAAGTCATCAACTTTTCCAACCGGAGTGAATCATCTCAGTTGGGAATCCTAAGTTGAGCAAGTCATCAACTCTTCCAACCGGAGTGAATCATCTCGGTTGGGAATCCTAAGTTGAGCAAGTCATCAACTCTTCCAACCGGAGTGAATAATCTCGGTTGGGAAACTCAAAACAGGGCAATAATCAAAATGCCAAAGCAAAGAGGACAGTTCTATATATTGACAAAAAGAATTACATTCTGAAGTGTAAGCCAAAAAATTTCTTTGCATAAAAAGAAAGCTAAAACTAGAAATAATACAGTTTGAGGTTGGCCGCATTCCATGGCCGGGGTATTCCTCTACAATCCAGATCCTCCAAGTGGTATGCCCCCTTACCCGCCAGACCGGTTATCTTGTAGGGTCCTTCCCAATTTGCCCATAGTTTGCCTTCACCTGACACCAGGGTGTTGCCCATAACTTTCCTCAAAACCCAATCACCTACTTTGAACGGTCTGGGGTGCACCGTTTTGTTGTACTTCCTTGAGAGCTCTTGTTGGTAGGCAGCCACGTGGATGAGGGCCTTCTCCCGACACTCTTCCACTAGGTCTAGTTCCAGGGCGATGGCCTCGGCGTTTAGTGCGGGCTCAAAACTTTCACTTCTTAGGGTGGGCATGCCAATTTCCAAAGGTATGACCACTTCCAAGCCATAAGTCAAAGCAAATGGAGTTTCCTTGGTAGATCATCGCGGGGTCATTCGGTATGCCCAAAGGACGATGGGTAGCTCCTCAGCCCACTTTCCCTTTGCCTTCTCCAGTCGTTTCTTCAACCCATCCAGGATGGTCTTGTTTGATGCCTCGGCCTGACCATTGGACTGCGGGTAAGCCGGAGTAGAGTTGTAGAATTCAATCTTTAGATCTTCACAAAATCCTCTGAATAGGCGACCGTCAAACTTGGTACCGTTATCAGAGATCAAAATCTTGGGGACGCCAAACCCCGTGACCACATTCTGCCAGACAAATCGCTTCACGTCTTTCTCCTTGATGGTTGCCAAGGGCTCAGCTTCAACCCATTTGGTGAAGTAATTTGTGGCCGCGATGAAGAACTTCCGGTTGCCTGGTGCTGTTGGTAGCGGCCCGACTATATCTAGCCCCAACATTGCAAAAGGCCAAGGACTGGTGAGGAGAAGAAGTTCCCTGGCCGGCTGGTGGATCTGATGGGCGAATTTCTGGTACTTTTCACACTTGCGGACATATTTTTGTGCGTCGGCCTGCATGCACGGCCACTAGTAGCCCTGTGAAATAGCCCGATAGGCCAGGGACCTGCCCCCTACATGACTACCACAGATGTCTTCGTGAATTTCGTACAAGAAAGCCTCCACGCTATTCGGGTGCACGCACTTCAGATAAGGACCGATGAAGGACTTTTTATACAACGCTCCCGATGGAGAGAGCCAAAACCGCTCTGACTTCACCCGGACTTTGTGCGCTTCTTTCTTGTCGGCTGGCAGAGTCCGATCTCTAAGAAACAGGGTTATAGGGTCCATCTAGGAAGGACCTAGCGCGGCGCAGTGTACATCCGTCTGCCCGGCTTCCTCTATGCTTGGCCGTGGAAGGAATTCAATTAACAGGGGGTTAGGAGATGTACAATCAACCATTGAAGCAAGGCCGGCCAGCTCATCAGCTCGACTGTTTTCTTCTCGGAGAATCTGTTGAACTCTGATTGCCTGAAATTGCTTGATGTGTTCCCTGACCAGAGCTTGGTACTTTGCCATTCTGTCATCATTTGCTTCATAAATCCCAACGACTTGGTTAACCACAAGCTGGGAATCACTGTACACCATTAGCTCGGAATCCTTCATCTGAAGGGCGCTTTTGAGTCCGGCCAAAAGTGCCTCGTACTTAGCCTCGTTGTTGGATGCTGGAAAGCCAAGGGTGATAGAATGTTCAACAGTTAGTCCATCCGGCGAGATAAGAACGATACCTAGCCCGGCACCGTGACGGTTCGACGCTCCATCAACGAAAAGTTTCCACATCTCCCCTACAAAGAGCTTTCAACATTATGAAGGGTCCTGAGAGTCTCGAAGGTCGATGAGATCACGGTTGTTCGGCTGTTCGGCTGCACGTTCTGTGCCGACTGGTTCCACTTCAGCCCCCCTTGGTGATTCGGCACCGGACTCGGCAAGTTGATCTACAATGCCCAAGTCCGTAGGCGAATCTCTAGGTTGCGGTATTATGCCGGCTGCAGGCTGTGTGCTGAGTGCTTCTACTTCTACCCCCCTTGGTGATTCGGCACCGGGCTCGGCAAGTTGATCTACAATGCCCAAGTCCGTAGGCGAATCTCCAGGTTGCGGTATTATGCCGGCCGCAGGCTCTGTGTTGAGTGCTTCCACTTCTACCCCCCTTGGTAATTCGGCACCGGGCTCGGCAAGTTGATCTGCAATGCCCTAGTCCGTAGGCAAATCTCGAGGTTGCGATATTATGCCGGCCGCAGGCTCTGTGCTGAGTGCTTCCACTTCTTCTCCCCTTTGTGATGCGGTACCGGATAGAGCAGGTTGGACGGTGATTCCTAATTCCATAATCGCATCACCGTGCGGTGGATTTGTACAAACTGAGGGTGTGCCGGAGGGGCGCGCTAAGTCCGCGTCGCCAGCTCTACCAAGTTGTTGCGTCTCTGTCGTGCTTGCGTTCACCTCATCATCTGCCACGGCAATGTCGACCGGGCATAGCGGATGAGTTCCAGGTGAGAATTCCGCAACGAAATCGGCCAAGGTCTGGGCTTTTATAGCAGTGCGCGGCTGGAACATGACATCAAATTGACCCAATTCGACCGCCCACTTGAGAATTCGGCCAGAGAAGTCTGCCCGTTCAAACAAGGCCTTAAGGGGGAATTCGATCAGAACGATGATGCTATGGGCGTGAAAATAGTGCGCCAACTTCCTTGAAGCCATCATAAATGCTAACGCAAGCTTTTCCAACGGCAAGTATCTCGACTCTGCCGGTAGCGAGGTCATACTGACGTAGAAGATTGGGAGGTGCTTAATTCCTTCATCTCGGACAAGCACCGCATTGAAGGCATGCTGCGAGACGGCAAGGTAAAGATAGAGTTCCTCGCCTGGCTTTGGTGTAACCAATAGTGGTGGAGAAGACAGATACTCCTTGAGCTCAGCCAAAGCCCGATCACAATCTTCGTACCACGAGAACTTTGATTTCAGTGCCTGAAAGAAAGGGTAGCAGTGATCTGATGACCGGCTTATAAATCGATTAAGCGCGGCGGCCATCCCGGCCAGATGATGCACGTCCTTAGTCGAGCTGGGCTGCTTCAAATCTTGCACGGCACTGATCTGAGTGGGGTCTGCTTCGATGCCTCGGTTTGTGGCTAGGAATCCCAAAAATATTTCGGATCCCACGCCAAAGGCACACTTAGACGCATTCAGGCGCAGCTTGTGTTTTTTGAGATGGCGAACATTTCGGCCAAGTCGGATAAGTGGTCTCCTGCATGCCGGCTTTTAACCACCATATCATCAATGTAGGCCTCCAATGTCCGCCCAAGCAAAGGAGCAAACATCTTGGTCACCTTCCTCTGAAAAGTTGCCCCGGCGTTCTTCAAACCAAAAGGCATGACTCGGTAGCAGAAGAGTCCCCTTGGAGTCGTGAATGAAGTAATCTCTCGGTCGGGCCCATGCATGGCAATCTGGTGGTAGCCGCGATAGGCATCCAAGAAGCTGAGCCAATTATGTCCAGCCGTCAAGTCCACAAGCTGGTCAACACGGGGCAAAGGGAAGTTATCCTTCGGACAAGCTCGGTTAACTTCTTGTAATCGACACAAACTCGCCACTTCCCATTCTTCTTGGGCACCACTACTGTGTTGGAAATCCACCGAGGGTAGTGCACTTCCTGAATTGCTCGTGCCTCAAGCAAGTTTTTCACTTCCTCTGCAACTACCTCGGCGTGATGAAGCGCCGATCTCCTTGTTCGCTGAATGAATGGCTTTGCTCCGGGGAAGATATTAAGGTGATGTCAGATAAAAATTGGATCGAGGCCGGGCATATCGTAAGGCGACCATGCGAAGACTTCGATGTTGGTCATCAAAAATTCAACCATCTCGGTCCTTTCTTGGGCTGTGAGGCTGGAACCGAGCAGGAAGAACTTATCCGGTCCCTCCATATCAACTCGCACCTCCACCAATTCCTCAACAGCTTTGTCCTCTGCCTTGGTGCCCACATCATCAAGAACTCCCCGGTCTTCTGGTCCTTCTATCATTTGAACGAAGCCTTTGGCAGCCCGGCTCCCGTTCACTGCCACGAAGCATTGTTTGGACATGACTTGATCTCCCCAAATCTCCTCGATTGCACCCATAGCCGAGGGGAATCTCATCACCTGATGGTAAGTCAATGCTACGGCTTGCATGGCATGAAGCCATCCCCTTCCAAGGATTAGATTATAAGTAGAAGGAACTTGTAACACCCAGAACTCCACTTGCTTGACCATGGATCCTGCTTTGACGGGCAGGATAATCTTTCCCAAAGGCCACTCCGGTTGTGAGTTGAAACCAACCAGTGGTGAAGTTGCCGGAGCCGAGTCTGTCTCCCGGAGCTTGAGCTGTTTGACCGCGTCGTAATACATGATCTCGACCGAACTTCCCTGATCGATCAAGATCCGTTTGACATCGAATTCCTTGACGCGGAGTGTTACTACTAAGGCATCGTTGTGCGGCGTCTGGATACGCTCTAGATCCCTTGAGGTGAAGCTAATCACATCTTTCTCTACCGTCTTCCCCCTCTTGATGGCAGGCTGTACCGACAAAACCTCCCTCATATGTTCTGCCTTTTTGACCATACCCCGGAGTTCGCAAACACGCTCCGGCTCCACTATGCCGTGGATGACATTAATTACTCCTTGTGGTGGCGCATCTCGGTCATCCTGTCCCCTGGGCTCAACCGGAGCCTGGTTCGCCTTTACGCCCCCATCACTGTAAAGGTCTAGGTGTCCGGCCGCGACTAGCTCTTCCAGGTGTTGCCTCAAAGGTAAACAATCCTCAGTCCGGTGGCCTCGCTCCCAATGAAATGTGCAACGATACCGCGGATTGTAGCCCTTTTGTCCATCGCCCAACTTAGCAGGAAACCGGACATACTCCTCGTCTCGGATTTCACTAAGTATGCGATAGATTGGAATCTTAAAGACCGTGGTTATACCAGTCCTTGCCTTCAACATTCTGTTTACGTCCGCTACGTCATCTCGAGGGTAGTCATCCCGGTCATTCCGACGTCCTCTACCCCGGTTTTTGCGATTCGAGCCACGGTCCGATTCCTCTGCTCGGTCACTTGAGCGGCTGGACTCTTGCCCAACTGCGTGCACTTTGCCTGCTGTGTTCTTATCTGTTGCTACTGGAGTTGCCGTCACAATAGATGCTGCCGCATCATCCTCGACTCGAATGTGCTCATTGATGCGCTGCATGAGCTGGCCCATGGACGTCGGTTGGTGCATGGTAAGCGAGTCCCGCAGTCTATGTCCGACCGGGAGACCACGCTTGTATTGAGTGATTGCAAGGTTGACCGGGCAATCCAAGGTCTCGTTGAAGGTCTCCCAATATCTGGAGTTGTACGCCTTCAATGTGTCGCTCGGTTCCATCTTGACACTCAGTAGGTGGTCAACTTCTTTTGGTGTTATGGTGTTGGTTTTGAAGCGCAAGACAAAGGCTTCGGCCAGCTGATGCCACCTCTCAATACTCCCCTCCGGCAGCCTTTCAAACCACTTCAAGCCCAGTTCGCCCAAACTTGACGGAAAGATGAGGCACATGAGAGCATCATTCCGCCTATGTCCGGCCATGACCTGTCGGAAATGACTTACATGCATGTAGGGATCGGTCTTCCCGTCTTACAATGTAAACTTCGGCTGGTGGAAGCCCGACGGGAGAGGTGTTGTTTCTATTTCCAGGGAGAAAGGGGTGGCACTCAACCTTGCCAGATTAGAATCCACCAGGAGTGGCGCTACTTGGCGGGGTGGAGGCATTCCGACCTCCTCGTTGGCGTGAACCCCGTAGGATAACCGCTGGAATGCCGGTATCCTCTAAGCTTCCCACCGACGAGCCCGCTCCTTTAAGACCGCCCGCAAATCCTATGAATGAGCGAAGTAAGAGTGCCTCGACATCGTTACTGGACGTGAGGGCTGGTAAGTGCTATCTTGCGCGTTGGACTTCTCTGCATGCACGTCGGAATCACCAACCTTGTAACTTCTGGTAATAGAAGTGGACGGAGTGCGTCGCTGACTCTGACCGCCTGAACAGCGGGGTTGGGTGCGCTCACTGTGGTCTCCCACTACAGCTACGCCCTTCCCTTTGACATGCCGCTTCAGCTCCTCCATCCCCACCGCCATTCGCCGGATGACGGCATCCTAGTCCTTCAGCTTATTTTCTAGATGTCTGGCGTGTGGGTCTCTCCTCCGCCGGTGACCGTCTGGACTCCGTGAATGACCATAACTTCTTCCGCGCTTATCCCACGCGTCTCCCGACTGTCCTCTTCGGAATGTATCAAAGTCCCCCATCGGAGGAATGGTGGGGTGTCCCTCTCTCCGTCTGCCTGACTCCGGAGTGGCTCCATCGATGGCGGATAGCGGAATCTCTTCGTTGTTCGCCATAGAAAGCCAACGGATGAGCAAGGAAGACAAGGTTTTATCTGCAAAGCTTCCCACAGACGGCGCCAATTGTACGGGGAGCAAATATTCAGGCGAGCCCGTACTCCCTTTTTCCAAGCTCCACTTCTATCCGATCACCTGCGTACACAAAGGCAGTGAGCTACCCGGCAGTGTGTGGCCGGAAAACCCCTCCGACGGTCAAGTTAGAACACACACCAGGGGATAGATAGAGAGAATAGAGAGAATTGCGTTTAAGTGTTTCTCTTACCAAATGTACATCTGTCTCCGTACGGGGGGCGCAGACATGCTTATATACCTTCTGCGCCCTAAATCGACTCCCAGTGACCTCTCAACACATGGCACTGATATCCCATCTGTCAGCATAAACCTTGCTGAGCACCACCTAACCCAACTACCTGCCCATTCTCCTGGGAGCTCGGCAGCCGAGCAGTATCATCTCGGCCATAGTCTACCATGCTGCGCTTCATGCCCAAGTACTCCAACAGCTAAGCTCAGATGAGGACCGGACTCGGCGGCATCTCGGTAAAGCCGAGCTCGGGACAACTCACGCTTTTCTGCGGTCGACCTACCTGCCGAGCAAACAGGTACCTCGGTCCAACCTTGCCTTTCTTGGCGTTGGACTTTTCACCTGACCGGCTTCGTAACCACGGATCCTTGCAGCTTGCTCAATTCACGTGCTGCCTTAACCGAGCAGCTTCCTTCAAGGCCGGGCCACACAACTTGGCCCAACACCTGTTCGGCCCAAATCTGTCCGGCACAACTCGGTCCGGCCCAAATCTGTTTGGCCCAATTCCATATCATTAATCTCCCTCTCAATTGCCCCTTAATTCCGTCCGCTAAAGCATGACTGGGATTACCTATTCTGACCAGGGTATCACTTCCGCGGTCCTCAATTTACTATTCATCAACCGGGCTGGTCGACTTGCATGGATTCAAACTTGCCCGGTCTGACCTTCCTGGCTCTTCGGCTTGCTCGGTCGACGCCTCACTTGACCTTCCTGTCTTTTCAATTCTGACGCTGCCATCAACGGGACACGTGGCATTCTCCCGTTGGTTCTCGAGCAGCCAACTAGCCGTCGCATGATATTCGAATTTGGGAGGCAATTGGGGCTATATACGTGCCCCGTCTCTCTCTGTTTCATTCTCACTGACCATCTTCCGTCTCAAGCGTCCCAGAGCTGCTGCCCTTCTTCTCTCGCCATTCTCGAACTCGTGCTCGAAGGAAAGGTCACTGCCCTTCACTAGTAAGTCCTTCAACTCCTCTTTTGTTGCTATCTTCTTTAATATTTCACACATTAGGGCACTAAAACACAGTTTCTAGGGCATTAGTCTTAAGAACCAACCCAAACCTCCCACTGTGAATGGTGTTCTTCATTTTTCCTGAAGAACACTGAAAATCTGGGGCGGACCGGGCTCCAGGTCTCCATTTGATCCAAAAGGCCAATCTAACTGAGCAAATAACTTGTTTGTCCCAACCATAATGGAAACCGGGGTAGGCAAAGGGTTTGGTCGATCGATCGGGCCAATATCTGGTCCGCTTGAACGACCGGGCTCCTTGGCTAACCATCACAACCGAGGTGGTTTGGCACAATCAATGACCGAGCTAGAGTCAAGCTCGTTTCGCGCGACCGCCCTTCCTCTCACACTTGACCACCTTTTCCTGCAGAGTCCAAGGGGACCCCTGACCATTTCTGAGGCTCTCAATGACCGAGCAGCCAACAATCACCAATCAGTGCCGAACCTCCACAGCCGAACTAATTTAGCCGGTCGTTCATGGGGAAATTTTGATTCCTCGTAGATACTCCGGCTGCCCTAGCTGCGTTTAGGGAGGAGTACGGCATCCCGGCCGATGTCCACCTTGAGCTTGCAGAAATTGAGACAACGCCCTGGGGTAGAGAGGAGTGCCCCTTCACCGTGCTATCAATTGTCGAAGGAGGCCTCCATTTCCCACTCAACCCGTTGATCACCGAGTTCCTATGCCGCACCGGGCTTGCACCCACTCAAGTGTCCACCAACACCTACCGAATAACAAACGGTGTCCACGAACTTAACAACCGGTTAGGCACAGACTTAGGCTTAGCCGAGATATTGCGGCAGTACACTCTCGGACACACCGGCGATGGCCTCGCCTACTACCTTAAGATTAGGCCGGGCAAAGAAAAAATTGTGACCGGCACACCAGACAAGGACTTGCATGATGACGATTTCTTCTGGGTGTCTGGCAATTATTAAACAGCCGAGGTACCGGGCTGGTTCATAAGCAAGAACTTTGGTTCCACATGTAAGTCAGTCTGCTTCTGCTCGGTCAATTGTTCCTCTACATTATTCTATACTTAACCATTTTTCTTGTTTCTCCTGCAGCTATTCAAGCCTTGCAAGCCAACTACCAATACCCCAACGTTGAAGCCATCCGCACCGTGCTCCGTTACAACCACCGGGATTGCAACGAGTTGCTCAGCTACACGCCAACCTACCGATACTCGGCACCACGCCGGAGTAAAGTAACAGACTTTCTCCGCGCTCCAACACCTCCTCCAGATCCAACTTTGCCAGACGTTCCACTAATCCGGTTGACAGAAGAGCAAGAGATGGCCAAACGAAGCCGAATCAAAAACCTGCTCACCGCAACGTCCGCCGAGATACCGAGCGTCGTCATCCGCTCGCCAGCCGCTGGTAAGTCAAGCGGCGCTGTGGTCGCCCTAGCTTCTCCAACTGCCGGACAGTCAAGCCAAGAAACATGCCGGGCTGGCAAAAGAGCTCGCGCGGACCCGTCTGCCGAGCTGATTATCGAACTATCCACCAAGCAACCTACCGTCACAGCTGACCCAACACCAATCTGGCATCCGCTACTCAAGAACCGGGGTAAAGACATCCCGGCGACAGCTTCGATCAAGGCCGACAAAGAGCACCTGCTCGACTACGATCTTTCCAAGGCCCTTCTCCTACCGAGCGACCTGGTCGGCAGCGACCACGTCCCTGACACACGGTTGGTGAAGTCGTCTGTCAAGTCCATGGCCAGGGTAAGCTTCAATCTGCCTCTGAAATTTTCACAAGTGTTTGCATGGTTTCTTCTCTGATCAGGTTTCCTTTTTGCAGGCCATCCAAAAACAACAGTTAGTCATGGAGCGCATCCACCGACTTCGGGAAAAGGCAGCCGGCACTGCCAGCCAAGTCCAAAACCTCCAAACCGAGCTTGGCAGAGCAAAGTCCTCGCTTGAAATCACCAACACGGACAACAACCGGTTGCTCGGCCAACTCGACGAAGCCGAGAAAAAGAGGGACGAGCTCCAAGCTGAGCTGGACGCGCTCAAGAAGTCTAGGGAGAAGGATTGTGAAGACGCCAATAATGCCGGCTTCAAAGAGGCGTAAGACAACTATAAAAAACAAGTCTTCGCCACCCAGGACATTTATTTCAAGGCCGGTTGGAAGTCTGCCTGCCAACAGCTCGGTCAAGGTCCTGACACTGACATGTTTGCCTCTCCACCGGCTGTCTTCTTACCGACCTACCTCATTCCATACGCCAATGACGTCTTCAGCGCGCTGCAGGCTGAGGCCGAGGAAGGACTCGAAGAAGCCGAGGCAGACGCTGGGGGAGGTGACCAGACCGAGCAGGAGCAGCCCGGCCAGACTGGAACTGGTGTCCAGGACCAGACAGCAACGGTCAACCTGGAAGCTGATGAGGAATTCCCAGACCTCTCCCCCTTAGCTTAGTTTTCTTTTTTCTTTGTTTGCAAATGTAACCGGGCTAAGTTCCCCACCTTTTGTATTAACTTTTTATCAATGAAAAGCTTTAATTTTATCAAGTGTTTGCACGATTTTCTCCAACTCTATCTTCAACAAAACATCTCGGTTTGAACCACCTGGCCTGACTGGAATTCACATCACAGTATAAGTAGCAGAATTGAACTTCTTCAACCGGAATAACCATCTCAGTTGGAACAATGAAGTTGAACAAATCACCAAGTCTCTCAACCGGAATAAACTATCTCGGTCGAGAATACCTAGGCTGAACCAAACATGAACTTCTTCAACCGGAATAACCATCTCGGTTGGAACAACAAAGTTGGACAAATCACCAACTCTTCCAACCGGTGTGAATCATCTCGGTTGGGAATCCTAAGTTGAGCAAGTCATCAACTTTTCCAACCAGAGTGAATCATCTCGGTTGGGAATCCTAAGTTGAGCAAGTCATCAACTCTTCCAACCGAAGTGAATCATCTCGGTTGGGAAACTCAAAACAGGGCAATAATCAAAATGCCAAAGCAAAGAGGACACTTCTATATATTGACAAAAAAAATTACATTCTGAAGTGTAAGCCAAAAAATACCTTTGCATAAAAAGAAAGCTAAAACTAGAAATAATACAGTTTGAGGTTGGCCGCATTCCATGGCCGGGGCATTCCTCTACCATTCAGATCCTCCAAGTGGTATGCCCCCATGCCCGCCAGACCGGTTATCTTGTAGGGTCCTTCCTAATTTACCCCTAGTTTGCCTTCACCTGACACCAGGGTGTTGCTCATAGCTTTCCTCAAAACCCAATCACCTACTTTGAACAGTCTAGGGTGCACCGTTTTGTTGTACTTCCTTGAGAGCTCTTGTTGGTAGGCGATCACATGGATGAGGGCCTTCTCCCGATGCTCTTCCACTAGGTTTAGTTCCAGGGCGATGGCCTCGGCGTTCAGTGCGGGCTCAAAACTTTCACTTCTTAGGGTGGGCATGCCAATTTCCAAAGGTATGACCACCTCCATGCCATAAGCCAAAGCAAATGGAGTTTCCCCGGTAGATCGCCGCGGGGTCGTTCGGTATGCCCAAAGGACGATGGGTAGCACCTCAGCCCACTTTCCCTTTGCCTTCTCCAGTCGTTTCTTCAACCCATCCAGGATGGTCTTGTTGATACCTCGGCCTGACCATTGGACTGCGGGTAAGCCGGAGTAGAGTTGTAGAATTCAATCTTTAGATCTTCACAAAATCCTCTGAATAGGCGACCGTCAAACTGGGTGCCGTTATCAGAGATCAAAATCTTGGGGACGCCAAACCGCGTGACCACATTCTGCCAGACAAATCGCTTCACGTCTTTCTCCTTGATGGTTGCCAAGGGCTAAGCTTCAACCCATTTGGTGAAGTAATCTGTGGCCGCGATGAAGAACTTCCGGTTGCCTGGTGCTGTTGGTAGCGGCCCGACTATATCTAGCCCCCACATTGCAAAGGGCCAAGGACTGGTGAGGGTAAGAAGTTTCCTGGCCGGCTGGTGGATCTGATGGGCGAATTTCTGGCACTTTTTACACTTGCGGACATAATTTTGTGCGTCAGCCTGCATACACGGCCACCAGTAGCCCTGCGAAATAGCCCGATAGGCCAGGGACCTGCCCCCTACATGATTGCCACAGATGCCTTCGTGAATTTCGTACAAGAAGGCCTCCACACCATTCGGGTGCACGCACTTCAGATAAGGACCGGTGAAGGACTTTTTATACAACGCTCCCGATGGAGAGAGCCAAAATTGCTTTGACTTCACCCGGACTTTGTGCGCTTTTTTCTTGTCGGCTGGCAGAGTTCGATCTCTGAGAAACAGGGTTATAGGGTCCATCTAGGAAGGACCTAGCGCGGCGCAGAGTACATCTTCCTGCCCGGCTTCCTCTATGCTTGGCCGTCGAAGGAATTCAATTAACAGGGAGTTAGGAGATGTACAATCAACCATTGAAGCAAGGCCGGCCAGCTCATCAGCTCGGCTGTTTTCTTCTCGGAGAATCTGTTGAACTCTGATTGCCTGAAATTGCTTGATGTGTTCCCTGACCAGAGCTTGGTACTTTGCCATTCTATCATCCTTTGCTTCATAAATCCCAGCGACTTGGTTAACCACAAGCTGGGAATCACTGTACACCATTAGCTCGGAAGCCTTCATCTGAAGGCCGCTCTTGAGTCCGGCCAAAAGTGCCTCATACTCAGCCTCGTTGTTGGATGCTGGAAAGCCAAGGGTGATAGAATGTTCAACAGTTAGGCCATCCGGCGAGATAAGAACGATACCTAGCCCGGCGCCGTGACGGTTCGACGCTCCATCAACGAAAAGTTTCCACATCTCCCCTACAAAGAGCTTCCAACATTCTGAAGGGTCCTGAGAGTCTCGAAGGTTGATGAGATCACGGTTGTTCGGCTGCACGTTCAGTGCCGACTGGTTCCACTTCAGCCCCTCTTGGTGATTCGGCATCGGACTCGGTAAGTTGATCTACAATGCCCAAGTCCGTAGGCGAATCTCCAGGTTGCGGTATTATGCCGGCCGCAGGCTCTGTGCTGAGTGCTTCCACTTCTACCCCCCTTGGTGATTCAGCACCAGGCTTGGCAAGTTGATCTAAAATACCCAAGTCCGTTGGCGAATCTCCAGGTTGCGGTATTATGCCGGCCGCAGGCTCTGTGCTGAGTGCTTCCACTTCTACCCCTCTTGGTGATTCGGCACCGGGCTCGGCAAGTTGATCTACAATGCCCAAGTCCGTAGGCGAATCTCCAGGTTGCGGTATTATGCCAGCCGCAGGCTCTGTGCTGAGTGCTTCCACTTCTTCTCCCCTTTGTGATGCAGTACCGGATAAAGCAGGTTGGACGGTGATTCCTAATTCCATAATCGCATCACCGTGCGGTGGATTTGTACAAACTGAGGGTGTGCCGGGGGGGCGCGCTAAGTCCGCGTCGTCAGCTCTACCAAGTTGCTGTGTCTCGGTCGTGCTTGCGTTCACCTCATCATCTGCCACGGCAATGTCGACCGGGCACACCGGATGAGTTCCAGGTGAGAATTCCGCAACAAAATCGGCCAAGGTCTGGGCTTTTATAGCAGTGCGCGGCTGGAACTTGACATCAAATTGACCCAATTCGACCGCCCACTTGAGAATCCGGCCAGAGAAGTCTGCCCGTTCAAACAAGGCCTTAAGGGGGAATTCGGTCAGAACGATGATGGTATGGGCGTGAAAATAGTGCGCCAACTTCCTTGAAGCCATCATCAATGCTAACGCAAGCTTTTCCAACGGCAAGTATCTCGACTCTGCCGGTAGCAAGGTCTTACTGACATAGAAGATTGGGAGGTGCTTAATTCCTTCAACTCGGACAAGCACCACACTGATGGCATGCTGCGAGACGGCAAGGTAAAGATAGAGTTCCTCGCCTGGCTTTGGTGTAACCAACAGTGGCGGAGAAGACAGATACTCCTTGAGCTCGGCCAAAGCCCGGTCACAATCTTCGTCCCACGAGAACTTTATTTCAATGCCTGAAAGAAATAGCGGCAGCGATCTGATGACCGGCTTATAAATCGATTCAACGCGGCGGCCATCCCGGCCAGACGCTACACGTCCTTAGTCGAGCTGGGCTGCTTCAAATCTTGCACGGCACTGATCTGAGTGGGGTCTACTTCGATGCCTCGGTTCGTGACTAGGAATCCCAAAAATTTTCCGGATCCCACGCCAAAGGCACACTTAGACGCATTCAGGCGCAGCTTGTGTTTTTTGAGAATGGCAAACATTTCGACCAAGTCGGATAAGTGGTCTCCTGCATGCCGGCTTTTAACCACCATATCATCAATGCAGGCCTCCATTATCCGCCCAAGCAAAGGAGCAAACATCTTGGTCACCATCCTCTGAAAAGTTGCCCCGGCGTTCTTCAAACCAAAAGGCATGAGTCGGTAGCAGAAGAGTCCCCTTGGAGTCGTGAATGAAGTAATCTCTCGGTCGGGCCCATGCATGGCAATCTAGTGGTAGCCGCGATAGGCATCCAAGAAGCTGAGCCGATTATGTCCAGCCGTTAAGTCCACAAGCTGGTCAATACGGGGCAAAGGGAAGCTATCCTTCGGACAAGCGCGGTTAACTGTCTTGTAATCGACACAAACTCGCCACTTCCCATTCTTCTTGGGCACCACTACTGTGTTGGAAATCCAACGAGGGTAGTGCACTTCCTGAATTGCTCGTGCCTCAAGCAAGTTTTTCACTTCCTCTGCAACTACCTCGGCGTGATGAAGCGCCGATCTCCTTGTTCGCTGAATGAATGGCTTTGCTCCAGGGAAGACATTGAGGTGTTGGTAGATAAAACTTGGATCGAGGCTGGGCATATCGTAAGGCGACCATGCGAAGACTTCGATGTGGGTCATCAAAAACTCAACCATCTCGGTTCTTTCTTGGGCCGTGAGGCTGGAACCGAGCAGGAAGAACTTATCCGGTCGCTCCATATCAACTCGCACCTCCACCAATTCCTCAACAGCTCTGTCCTCTGCCTTGGTGCCGACATCGTCAAGAACTCCCCGGTCTTCTGGTCCTTCTATCATTTGAACGAAGCCTTTGGCAGCCCGGCTCCCGTTCACTGCCACGAAGCATTGTTTGGACATGACTTGATCTCCCCAAATCTCCTCGATTGCCCCCATAGCCGAGGGGAATCTCATCACCTGATGGTAGGTCGATACTACGACTTGCATGGCGTGAAGTCATCCCCTTCCAAGGATTAGATTGTAAGTAGAAGGAACTTGTGACACCCAGAACTCCATTTGCTTGACCACGGCTCCCGCTTTGACCGGCAGGATAATCTTTCCCAAAGGTCACTCCGGTTGTGAGTTGAAACCAACCAGTGGCGAAGTTGCCGGAGCCAAGTCTGTCTCCCGGAGCTTGAGCTGCTTGAACGCATCGTAATACATGATCTCGACCGAGCTTCCCTGATCGATCAAGATCCGTTTGACATCGAATTCCTTGACGCGGAGTGTTACTACTAAGGCATCGTTGGGCGGCGTCTGCATACGCTCTAGATCCCTTGAGGTGAAGCTAATCACATCTTTCTCTACCGTCTTCCCCCTCTTGATGGTAGGCTGTACTGACAAAACCTCCGTCATATGTTCTGCCTTTTTGATCATACCCCGGAGTTCGCAAACACGCTCCAGCTCCACTATGCCATGGATGACATTAATAACCCCTTGTGGTGGCGCATCTCGGTTATCCTGCCCCCTGGGCTCAACCGGAGCCTGGTTCGCCTTTACGCCCCCATCAATGTAAAGGTCTAGGTGTCCGGCCGCGACTAGCTCTTCCAGGTGTTTCCTCAAAGGCAAACAATCCTCAGTCCGGTGGCCTCACTCCCGATGAAATGTGCAACGATACCGCGGATTGTAGCCCTTTTGTCCATCGGCCAACTTAGCAGGAAACCGGACATACTCCTCGTCTCGGATTTCACTAAAGACGGCAAGGTAAAGATAGAGTTCCTCGCCTGGCTTTGGTGTAACCAACTGTGGCGGAGAAGACAGATACTCCTTGAGCTCGGCCAAAGCCCGGTCACAATCTTCGTCCCACGAGAACTTTGATTTCAATGCCTGAAAGAAAGGGCGGCAGCGATCTGATGACCGGCTTATAAATCG
>NW_021025858.1:982023-1025110 GCF_004153795.1 Camellia sinensis
TTCCTAAATTTTCCCAAAATAAAATATTTAGGTGGCGACTCTGTATCTGGCAAAGCAGTCCAAATTTTGGCACTTTTGATTCAAAATCAATTTTCCAAAACGATTTGCCAGATTTGGACTATTTGGTGTTTATCAGTTTCGCATTATACTTGTGAGATTAGATTCAGAATCATGGGACTCCGAACTGTAGGGCTTTCTTTTCGAGCTTCCAAAAGGGGGCGCGAAAAAGCCGAGCTACAGATACTTTGTTCCGAGAAACAAAAAATTAGTTCTAGCTTTTCCTCCTAGATTAATGCCGAACAAATTAAATACGCCTAGATATTTATTCCAAAATATTAAATTGCTTCGGATAGTTAGTGTCGAACAAATGAAATATGTTCGGATACTCAATTTCGAATAACAGAAA
Source organism: Camellia sinensis (assembly GCF_004153795.1). Taxonomy (NCBI): domain Eukaryota; kingdom Viridiplantae; phylum Streptophyta; class Magnoliopsida; order Ericales; family Theaceae; genus Camellia; species Camellia sinensis. The sequence goes on from NW_021025858.1 coordinate 982,430, forward strand.
ATTGGTTCAAGCTTTTCCATCGTGATACACACTGTCAAATATATGAATTTTGTTTAAAAATAAGTTTTCGAATAAATATTATTTGTTCAGTACTAAATTTCTAAACAAATTTTGTAAACCCAATAGCCGAAAACAATAAACTTGAATAGATTACCTACAATTCTCTATAAATAAATAAAAAACTGCTTGAAAACGTCTTCTTCATTGTCTATTATTCACTTCAATATGATACAAATTGCAAGAATGATGAATTTAAGCAAAATAGCGTTGAGTATGAAGATGCGAAGTGAAGAAAGTAAGAAGAGAAGAGAGAAGGGAATATTGAAATTGATTATGCATAGAGTGTTCAAAACACTTTGATTTGCACTTTTTTTCAATATCAAGTATTTTTGTCATTTTAAATAGGAACACAATAGTAATAAAAAAAGTTTCATTAAGTTCGGGTGTCCAACCTAATTTTCGGGCTGCAAATAAACCCACCCGAAAAAAGATCTGGTGGAACATAAGTCCAAATGTATAGAACTTACTAGAATATGAGAATATGTTATGAAATATTTGGAATACAAGTCCATGAAAGAGGATTTTTCGATAAATTCCATATAGAAAAAAAAGGGGGAGGGGAAGGAAAGCATATGGTGTATACCTCACCCGTAGGGATGCATATCACAAATTGGTATAACTTTACTCAAAATTTCGTAACATCAATCATAAAATGCATAATTTCATCAGAAATTGACGTAACAAAAAATGTTGTAATTAAATGATACACTTTTGTGATAAAATTATATCAATTTACTTGTGGTAAGGTACATATGATATGCACCTTAGATATGCTTTTCCAAAAAGAAAACTCCTATACATAGTCTAATTTTGTCTAAATACAAGGGATTCATATATTTAGAAGGTGCACATGGGGATGGCAAAATGTCCTGATTTCCAAGATCCTTGACTCTCCCGACCCTAATGGGATGGGTTTGGGGGTGGTTAAATAGGGTATGGTCAGATTGAAGAAAACTTTTAAAAGAATCTGATTGGGACAGGAGAGATTGTTGTTTCTCCGAACCCTGCAAATCCACAAATTCAATAATAAATAAATAATAATATTACATATATATTTAATGTGTATAATATATTGTTAAATTTTAATAGAATATATATAATATCTATTAAGTTTTTATTATGTTTTATATATAATATAATTTTAATATATGTACAATATATAACGCCTATTTTTAATCATAAATGGTATTTTAAAATTTTAAAATTATTGTTAAATTTCTCATTGTGATGAGGATTAAATAGGAGTGGGGGTGAGGGTTATATTTGCAAGTTTTAGGCCATTTCCAACATTACATAAAATCTATAACCAAATTCAAATTTGGTAAAAAAGTATCTTTTTTTGGTACTCCAATAGTTTTATCAAATATATGTCAAATTAAGAATATCAAAAATGTTTCACCAAACTAAGGATGCTTTACACCTTTCATCAAATCACTGTTGATTATCGTTCTATTTTCACCACTACATGTCTCCTGGATGTCCCTCCGAATGTCCTTCCGAATGACCACCTCAAGACAAATTTTGTAAAAATTTTACACTGGGTGGTCGACCTCTCAATTGGTGAAAATTTATATTGGCCAGTCGACTAGTGGTTTGATAGAAAATCAAATCTCTCCGTTAAAACAAAAGATATCAAAAAAAAAAAAAATTATTCAAATTTAATGAAAAAAAATACAGCATTAAAAATGCTCTAAGTGGAGGTGGGAGAGAGGTTGATAAGGGCTAGATAAAAATGAGGACAAGCAGCGAAAGTGGAGTAGGGTAGAGGAAGAATCCTGGCTCATAATACCCTATCGATTGTCATCCCTAAGTGAGCATGTCACTTATGAAGACAAATAGTCTACTCCTGTCATGGGTTTTATTGACTCAATGTTTAAGTCCACACAAACAACCAAGAAGAATTTATTTAGTGCTCACAAGTCATTGCCACATGCTGTACTAATGTTGAATCTAAATTTATGCAGTCGAGGTTTTTCTACAGCTAGAATATATATATAATATCTATTAAGTTTTTATTATGTTTTATATATAATATAATTTTAATATATGTACAATATATAACATATATTTTTAATCATAAATGGTATTTTTAAATTTTAATTATTAAATTTTAAAATTATTGTTAAATTTTTCATTGTGTTGAGGATTAAATTGGAGTGGGGGTGAGGGTTATATTTGCAAGTTTTAGGCCATTTCCAACATTACACAAAATCTATCACCAAATTCAAATTTGGTAAAAAAGTATATTTTTTTGGTACTCCAATGGTTTCATCAAACATATGTCAATTTAAGAATATCAAAAATGTTTCACCAAACTAAGGATGTTTTGTACCTTTCATCAAATCACTGTTGATTATCGTTGTATTTTCACCACTGGATGTGTCCTAGATGTCCCTCCGGATGTCCTTCCGGATGACCACCTCAAGACAAATTTTGTAAAAATTTTACACTGGGTGGTCGACCTCTCAATTGGTGAAAATTTTATATTGGCCGGTCGACTAGTGGTTTGATAAAAAACCAATTCTCTCCGTTAGAACAAACGATATCAAATCAAATTTAATGAAAAAAAAAATGCTCTAAGTGGAGGTGGGAGAGAGGTTGATAAGGGTTAGATAAAAATGAGGACAAGCAGCGAAAATGGAGTAGGGTAGAGTAAGAATCCTGGCTCATAATATCCTATCGATTGTCATCCCTAAGTGAGCATGTCACTTATCAAGACAAATAGTCTACTCCTGTCATGGGTTTTATTCACTCAATGTTTAAGTCCACACAAACAACCAAGAAGAATTTATTTAGTGCTCACAAGTCATTGCCACATGCTGTACTAATGTTGAATCTAAATTTATGCAGTCGAGGTTTTTCTACAGCTAGTCTACTCCTGTCGTGGGTTTTATTGACTCAATGTTTGAGTCCACACAAACAGCCAAGAAAAATTTATTTAGTGCTCACAAGTCATTGCCACATGCTGCACTAATTTTGAATCTACATTTATGCAGTAGAGGTTTTTCTACAAGTAGTCTACTCCTGTCATGGGTTTTATTGACTCAGCCAAGAAGAATTTATTTAGTGCTCACAAGTCATTGCCACATGCTGCACTAATTTTGAAACTAAATTTATGCAGTAGAGTCCGGTGTTTTACTTTTACATTTTGTTCAACGTAAACAAAGATTCCTATCTTCCGTCGGTGATTCAATTAAGTCGGTCCAGCTGCTCTTTCTTCGGTGATTGATATTTTCAAAAGTTAGTTAAAAATTGATTTTTTTGGTTTTTTTTTTATTTTATTTTTTGTGATTTTTTGAGAAAAAAAATTAATTTTTTTTATAGTTTTTTTGTAACTTTTTTTGTGTAAAAAAATTAAAAAACTAAAAAATTAACTTTTTTTAGTTTGTTTCCAAAGAACCCCAAGTGTTTTGACGTTTAGTGGGCATATTTTGATGTTTATTTCAAATGATTTTTAAGTTTCATTAAAAATAATATTAGTGTAAAAATTTAAGTTGATCGGACATTAATAATTAAATAATTGAATTATATCAATCTTAAAAATAATAGATAGTCTAATACTAAAATTATAAATTCTGTTTAATTTTATAAGATGCATGTATTTTAAAAATGTAATCTATTAATATTCGATCAACTTAATTTTTTATGTAAATTATTTTTTTTAATAAAGTTTACAAAATAAATTATTCGAATTACTGAAGAGACCAAGATTGACCCCTAAATCCAATATTTCAAATGGGAATTTTTTTTTAATAAAAAAATTTGATTGCTCAAGAAGCACGCTAGAGCATCTCAGCTTGTTTAGTTTTGAAATTCACTTTTTAAAAAATTAAAAAAAAAATTTAATATTTTTTTAATGAATGTTTTTAATATTTTAAATATTTTTACAATTTTTAGATACACTTAATATAAATACAATTTAAAAGTATAATATTTGTGAATTTTTTTTAAAATTCACAAAATACCAAAAATTACAAAAATTCAATATATTTTCGTATTCTTATGTATTTATTGATTTTTTATAAGGTGCATTTAAAAAGTAAAAAATTTGTTTAAAATATTAAAAAAAATCACTAAAAATAAAAAATATGAAAAAAAAACTCAATTTTTTAGAAAATTGAATTCAAAAATTTGGAACCAAATAATTTTTCATCTCAAAAATGAAAAAAATTAAATTTTAAATAAAAAAAATTGAGTATTAGTTCTATTGAGTATTTAAAAAAATTAAAAGTGGGTTTTTTTTTTTTTTTTTTTTTTGAACTGATGAAATTTTAGAGATCAAATCACGTAAGTGGTTACATCACTAGACAAAACAGAAACAAAGGGCCGAAGGTGGATAGCATAGGAAATAGCGAGCCAATGCGCGGCCCAATTCTGTTCTCGCTTTTTTTTTACTTGAAGTAGGAAACACAAAATAATGGAAAGATTTGATCAAAATCTTCTCATAATAAAATCTAATTATATTAAGAATAAATATAAAAAGTGCTCCTTAAAAAGTCTAGTATATATTATTATTATCAAAATGTCTATCGTGGCTAAACTTTTAACATTAATTTCTAATAAAATTAATATTTTTTGGATCTTCATCTATCAAATAAGATCTGAGTTGACTGTAAAATTTTTTAAAAAAATTACATTAAATTTTACTCTATTTCACATTAAATTTATACTGTGAACTGTAACATAGAGTAAAATTTTACTGTTGACATTACTTTGAATAGAAAAAAACCATTACAATTTTTTTATTAAAAAAAATCATAGCCAACATGAATTTTATTTCATAGATCTTGATAAGAGGATTCTAAAATTACTAATTTTATTAAAAATTAATACATAGATCAAAAATTATATTATTTTAAAATTTAAAATATAAAAATTGTTACTAAGGGTAAGATTGTTTATAAAAAAATATAAATAAATTTATCCGTCCTTAATGAAAGAGACACTTGGACTTTTGGCCAAGTACCCCCATCTCTTCAATAATTTCCTTACTCAAGTCGCTATTTTAGAGAGTGAATCACTCCCTATAATTAAAATAAAAAATAATGAAAAATTCTCTCTCATCCATCATTTTTTCCTCAAATGGTGAAGAAGAGAGAAGATAGTTTGGGAAAATATGTTTAATAAAAAAATATCTAAAATATATAGTTGGAAATGACAATTGAAAAACTGGGTCCCTAAAATTGGAAATACACTTTTCAGCTAAAATTTCAGAAAAAAAGATTAAGAAAGATTGTTGGAGATGCTCTTAGATTGCTTCCAATCATTCTCGTTGGTTATTATAAATTTATAGTATGGGACAATTTTATAAGGGCCACTGAACATCCAGTTCAGTTTATCTCATCTCAACAATCTTAGCTGTTTATTTTGTAAGGCATTATAAAGAAGATTTTTTATATCAAAAATTAAATTGATCGAATCACTACTAAAAAAAATATTTTTTGCAACCGTCACAAACCATCGCAAATAATAGAAATACAGTCGCAAAAGACGTTTTGCGACGGCCCATGCGACATCAAATGGGGGTCGCGAATGTGAGGTTGGGAAATACTTTTTTGCGACCGCAAAACAGCGGTCACAAACTATTTGCGACCGCCTAACCTACTTATAGCGACTGATATTTTGCCGTCGCAATAAAGGGGGAAAAATGCCTACAATGTATTAGCGACCATCTTGTTACTGTCACAAATAATTTTAAATAATATTTTATAAATAGTACAATAATAGCTTCTAGCAATGAATATTTTGAAACAAATCTACCAAATGAGATCTGAAAATATTAGCACCAAACCATTTATTTGAGACAAATTTGGGAAAACCATCTTTAATTTTAGGCTTTAATAAATGTTATTCAAGCTGCAATTCCTTGTAAAAATATATAATCCAAGAAGCTAGCTACAGAAAGTGTCAGTAACCAATAGTCCTTGTCAAAAAATAATGCAATTAGTGATACAAGGCACTGTTCTAACTCCTCTTTGTAGCCTTTTTTCTTGTTCTTGTTCAAAGGAATCTAGACCATAACGACAAAAAAACAAAACAAAAAAACAAAAAACAAAACAAAACAAAAAGGATTAGAATAGCGAAACACACTAAGATTATCACTTTCAACATGACTAGGGGTTTTTAACTTCCTAGAAACTTCTTTGTTTCAGCAAGTAGGCTTTGACACATTTACAACATAATTAGTCTTGATTATTGCTGAATAGGAACCACTTACATCTTGATATAACAGCTCTATTCCACTCAACCTTTAGAAACCCAATCCATCTTCCTTGACCATATTTTACAAGTTGCAAGATGGAGAAAAAATGGAGAGAAACTAGTTAGCATCCATCATTAAACATACAATTAAAGTTGGAATGTTTCATAATTCTAATGTCTTCGAGACGCAGCATGCTAGCAATGATTTAACTGTAATCATAAAGATATAAAGTTTCAAAGTTTTGCTTTTATTTTCAATTGAAAAGTTGTAACATGATGGTTTGAACTCATTCAGCTAAGCAAATGATACAGCCACAAAATGAAAACAAATCAAGGAACTACTTCTCTACTAGAATTTTACAAATGATGAGACTAAGAATTTTGTTTAATTCCAAAATTTATGGCAAGTAAAACTAGGTGATAGGAATATCTTTAAAAGGGACAGTAGAAAAATGATAGATAATATCAAAATCACATGAACGAACATCACAAATAATAAGACGAATAGAATATAAAAACCACAAATCATGCTTTTAACTATTATGTTAAGCAATAATTTTAGTACATTTTATAGGATAACTTGAAAAACCATGTAGTAATATGCAGCCAGGTAGCATAGCAAACAACATAAGGCCATAACAGTAGGGAATAGATACAGCAGTAGCTGGCAGCTCAAGCCCTCCCACAGCTCAAAATTGAATGACAGGTGAATGAGATATAGTAGGCTAAAAACATTAAACAGAAAATATCAATCTCAGAAAATTTAGAGCCCGCATCACTCATCTCACGACAAAAAATTCCCTTACATTTCATACTAGCTATGTTACCCACAAGGAAATATAAAGATAAGCAACATGTTCCACGAATTTGGCTGGGAATTTCATTACACATCTTCAAGAATTATTCTTTTTTCTTCCTTTCACCCTCACATTCCATTCTCCTTGATTAAAGTCATTTTTTTTCACTTTAAAGAAGAATTCAGGTTTTTTCTTTTATAACCATTCTACCAGTGCAATGCTATCAATCTATCTACATAGAATATAATGCCAATGTAGTCAACCATGAAGCTAAGCATAGCTGAAGAAAATAATCCAAGCAATGATTTATCACTCAAACATGATACAAAAAAACAAACTTGTCATAACAATATTTGTAAGAGTTTAATTTAGCACCAATAAGAAGAGACCAATGAACAATTTGGAGGGAAGCAATATGTCGATCAAACAAAGCTACATTCAACACACAGCTTCAAGGATTAAAAAGAGAGAAAACATTAACTTTTAATTTAGGCCAACATTAACATTATCAAAAGAGATAACAACAGCATGAATTACATCCAAAGCAAAGCCACACGCTACTATGACAAGATGAGCTTCAGGTTGTCAATGTCAATGGTTATTTCCTCCAAAATAGAAAAAAAAAAATAAATTTATCATAGCCAAATCTTTCAAAGGCTATCATAAATAATAATTTACCATTTGTATTGCTAATAAGTGCTTGTTCATTCAAGCACTTAGTGCCAAACAATAACGTTAAGAAAGTGATATATATTTATTTTGCAGGATACATCTCAGTTTTTTACCTTCAGCATCTTCTTTGCCTTCTCAATTTCAAGATGATGAGGACAACTTGCAACCAAAAAAAAAAAAATTAAAAAGCATTAAACAAATATAATTTTCAAAAACTACATCAAACAAAGTGAAATGATCAACGCAACATAGATAATCAACAGATCTTGAACCCAAATGTTCAGATTATACAGGGCTTAGAATTAGAAATCGAAACTCGAGAGATTCATGTATCTAATTGAGATAATCAAATCATCAACCACAACAAACAACGTAAATTATAGTTAAAATTCGAATCAAATTGTTTACCTAAACCGAAGCTTGAGTCCCAGCTAACGCGATGGCAGTCGCAGCAGCGCTTGTCGTGTTTAGAGCATTATTATTCGTGCTTCTCTTCTCTCTGTTTTTTCTCTTTGCTTAATCAAACAACTAACCTAATTTCACTCAACAATTTTATGTTTCATCGTTGATCAAATCTCGCAGAGGTTGTAACTTTCTCGAGAAAATTCAGTGTAGAAAATCAAATTTCGAGTCGAAATATGAAATTGAAGATCAAAGAAACAGAGCATGATGAAGCAAGTGAGAGACCGAGAGATAGAGATTCATACCATTAGAGCTGCGACTATGGCGAGCAAGAGAGCGAGAGAGAGAGTTTGTGAATGTCATGAGAATTGAAGGGGGTAGGGCATTAGTATATAAAAAAAAAATAGGAATAATAAATTGAGGGAAGTAATTAAAATCATGTAGTTTTGAATTAAATATATTTTTATTCATTTATTTTTTTGCGTTGGCCTTTTTTGCAGTTGCAAATATATATATATATATATATATATATTGCAATGGTTTTAAATAGTTAGTCGCAAAAAATTAGACGCAAAAAGTCAATTTTCTAGTAGTGAATGTAGGTGAACATTTGATCAAAAATCATTTGTTTAAAAAAAATAGATGGACTATTTTAAAAATTATATTATTTGTTAATTATTTTTGAGACAAATATAATTAGATTAAGTGGCTTCAAATATCCAATCAATCTAATTTTTTTGTATGATTAATCTATTCAGTAAGAATAAACTATTCAAACTGTTGAAGTAGACCCATAGTAGACCAAATGGGACCTTTTTGTTGAACTATCTACCTGAAGAGAATCCAATCCGATTTTATAATGGCCCTGTTTGGTAAAACTTATAAGCTGCTTATTTCATCTTTTGACTTAATTTAAACTAGAATGTTGTGTTTGGCACAACTTAACGCACCGGATTATAGCTTAAAAAAAGCTTTTTTGAGCTGAATTGGAGAGGCTGCTCGGAGATGCTTACAGATTATAGCTCAAGTGCACAGCTGTTTGGAGGGGCATGAAATGACTTAAATGCCCCTCCAAAACTTCAACAATTACGGTTATGCCACTATATAAGCCCTCTTTCGTTGCCCTAGCCCACTCCTCTCCTCACACTCCTCTTCTCATTTTTCCTTGGCGACCAAAGACGATCCTCCACATCTCTCCAAGATCAGCTGATCGAAGGCAAAGATTTCTCCAAGATTTCTCTAAGATCTGCACCAAAAAGGTAAAAGTTCATGCCTTTTGTTTGTGATATATATATACACACACACACATTGAGCTAGGGTTTACATAGACCAAAACCAGATCACACTCTCTTTTCTTGCTTCGATTCACCCTTTGGTTTCGAGTTGAAGGCGGCCTCTCCAACTGAAGTTGCCTCTTCCATCTTGCCCTTGGCTTTGCCTTCTCCCTTATATGTCATCTCTCTCTCGAAGAAATGTATGCTCTATTTCTGAAGAGGAAGATATATGACTGAATATATATAGATGTGGAACATCTTCTTGTTTCCCCCATCCATTCTTTTCTCTGAAATTTGTGTGTGTCTGTATGTGAAGTGTGAACTCAAGTTCAAGAAAAATCCAAAGGCCATATATGTCTATATTTGTGTATGTGCATGTATGTACGTGTGAAAGACTGGGATTTATCTATCTATTGTTTAGTTTGGTTTTATTTTCTAATTTATCTGATAACTAGATAGCCACACTTTTAAGCTGTGTGGACATTTATTTTTACATTTATAATTGCTTACTTTAATTTCATTTTGGAATTTTAAAATAGATGAGTTTTACTTGGTGGATGCTGGCTATCCAAACATGAAAGGATATCTTGCACCTTACAGAGGAGAGAGATACCATTTAGCTCAATTTGAATATGGTCAAACCCCCCCCCCCCCAAAAAAAAAAAATGCACAAGAAAAATTCAACCAAACACATTCATCACTTAGAAGTGTAATAGAAAGAACGTTTGGGGTTTGGAAAGCAAGATGACCGATGATAAAGGATATCCCACCAAACTACAAGTGGCCGACCAAAGTCAAACTTGTTTGTGCAACAATGACAATTCATAATTTCATCCGACGAAGTGAGTTTCGCGATATTGCATTTGACTCTTATGATAGATTCACGGATTATGTGTCTAATGAAGAGGAAGGATCTTCGTCTCAACAAGCACGCCATGAAAATGATGTTGCATGTGATGACAACGAGATGGAAGTGAGGAGACATAATATTTGTATGTCAATTTGCAGACGAAATTAGGAGTTCTTTAAATATCTATGAAGTTTTATTTTTCCTGCCTTAATAGTAATTTATTGTATTTTATTACAATGACATTTTTTTGTTTCCTTGTCAACTCAATATTATTACAAAAAATAAATAAATAAATAAATAAAAAATTGAGGTAATGAAATGTACCAAATTAAGTACTAATTAATCAACTTGCATTTATGAAATAACTTTTTCAAAATTCAAAGAGAAGAAAATGACAAAAATTACAAACTTTCTGTTCATAAGGGCAAAAATGACAATTACACAACAAAAAGTTATTTTATAGCTTATTTACCAAACACTACTCTGCTGCTTAAATCTATAATCTCACAGCTACACCAAACAGGTTACCAGCTTATACTCACAGCTATAAGATATAATCTGTTAAGTTATAATTTATAATTACTTTCTCATAACTTTACCAAACGAGGCCCATAAACAACTCTAAAGTTGGTGTAATAAATTACATAAACCATGTTTTGTTATTGGAAAAAACTCTCCCATAAGATCTTCTAGATGATTACACTCGTTAGATGCATGTGTTTGAGAATTAGGCCTCGTTTGGAACATATTATTTTAGTAATTTTTTAATTTTTTAACCAAAATATGATGTTAAAAAAATTACTATTATGTTTGGGATGAATTTTTTATTTTTTATGAAAATATGTGTAAAAAGTAGAGAGAAAAGAAAATTTTCGATTTTTTGATATAGGCTATTAGCTTTTTGATTGTTTTAGTAATTTTTTGACTTTTAAGCTAAAAAGATTACATCCCAAACGAGCTCTTAGTAAAAAAGTGAAACTATTGACTGAAAATAAGTATATGTTGCTTCTGTGTACACGATAATTCTATCACCTTACACCCATTTTTTATTTAGGAAAAATTGGATTTCAATGCAATTTTTTTAAAAAATTACAAATTAGTGAAAATTTTATCAAGTAGTAATTAAAGTTATAATTTTTTTTTTTGTGAATTTATAAATATTTTGTGAAGGGACCACTGATTTGCAAGTTTTTTCTTAGTTAATCTCCTGAAAAAAATAAAAAATAAATAAATAATTAAAAATCACCCATTTAATCTCTTTACATCCCCACAAAAATTTCAAAAATTACAACAAATAAATAAATAAATAAATAAACAACAAATATTATTTAAAAAGTAGACCATTAATTTTTTGAAAAATAAATTTAATCAACTAATGTGACTACGATTATTGAATCGATCTGAAAATAAATATATACATTATGATCTAAAAATGAACGGTTCAAGTTATAAACACAAGATCCTTGATAGATTCCACGGACTCAAACAGTATTGTCCAGTGACAAGCTGTAATAATTATTTTTGTAGAAGATCAAAATAAAGTGGGTGTTTGGGAAGTGAGTTTTTTTTGTAGGTTTTTTTAGTTGTAGGATAATATTGGAGAATTTTTTTTTTGTGTTTGAGAAGATAGTTGGGTTTTTTTGTAGTTGGATGTGATATTTGTGAGAGAAAAAGTAAAATGATTATGGAGTTTGATGTGATATTTTGTTTGAATTTGTTTTTTTGATTTTGTAATCAATTTGAAACAAAAAAAAAAAAAATCTAAAAAATTTGTTCCCAAACACCGGGAAAGTCTGCTTGGCTGTTTTGCTATTGAGCATGGTCCAGGCCCGTCAATATTGTATGGGCTGTTGGGCATGGTTCAGGCCCATCAATGTTGTCTGGGTACTTGGGCTTACAAAGGCCATTGTATTAATGGTCCTCAAAAGTCACACATCTATGCTCATATCTAAGGTTGAGTCACGAGTCCAACAATTAAAAATTGTTCAAATTTGCTTTGTTAAACTTTCTATCTTTATTTCAAACGAATTTTTGTTCAGCCAAAAGTTAGTTTGAAAGTTTTAACAAGTTTCTAAATATGTTTAAGATTGAATTATTTACTTAACAAATGAAGCTCAAACAAATTTTTAACAAACCAAACACAAATAAACCTCAAGTTGTTTGGTTAATTTATCACTCCTAGTCATATCCTTTTAAAAATTTCTTTCTTAGAGTATTTCCAACCCAACACTCTCAATTAGAGAATGAAAATAATTTTTTTATTCAAAAAGTGAATATATAGTATCTCACTATTTATCCAAACTCCAATCACTAATTTTTTTATTCAAAAAGTGAATATATAGTATCTCGCTATTTATCCAAACTCCAATCACAAATCTTCATTCTATTCTGTAAAGATTTTCTTCCAAAAAGATTTTCTTCCAAAATATTTTCATCAAAAAGTGAATAATTTTTGTTTATTAATAAATTTTTAATTTTAAATTTTTATTTAAATGTAGTTAATATTAGGCTCATTTTAAAGGTATGGTTTTAGTTTTTTAATGATAAAAATTTTATAAAAATTAAATTACATATTAAAAGTTATTTGTATTTTATTAGGGGTTTTTAGTTTAAGGTTCCTGATATTAAGATTTTTTAAGATAGAAGACATGCAACATTTTTATAGTAGTTGAGGTTTCTCAGCATTTTCACAAAGAAAGTTCTCTTCACGGATAATTTTTTTTTTTCACAGCACAAAGAAATTTCTCAAAAAATTTCAACTTCACAAAAAAATTTCTCTAATAATATTATTCATGGACTTTAACTAAAAAGAAAAAAGCATATTGCATATCTCCTACTATCTAAAGTTGGATGGACATATTTCATTAATTTTCTTATTTTATAGCACATAATCAAAAACATAAAAGGATATGATCGGTAAATAAAGTTGAAAGGAAAGATTTTGAGGACAAAATTGATATTTTAACAAATGAATAGTGCTATTGTAACACCTAACTATTTCATACATGAATCCATCGCAACCAATATAACAATTTACTCCAAAGGTCAACCTGTTCACTAAACTAAGATTCAAGTTTATAATTTCCATGTTTACGTGTCCATGAAACCTTGTACCCAACTCCAAGTTCAACAAACAAAATGACAATTACAAAAGAAGAACCCTTTGGGTATACAAGACAACAACAAAATAGATCTAATAGTCCTAATACAAAACTATAAGTCTTTACAGCTAAATATTCTCAACTGTCAATCCCCACATAGCTTACTTTAAGTCACCACTATAGTTGTACAATATTATTTCCTGAAAAACAAAATAAGGGGTGAGCTATATGCCCAGTAGGAATACATTTAACCAAGTATTTAATTACTTGAGTAAACTTATGGCATTATTGAGACAAAATAATCTAAGGAGTTATGTACACAGGTTACCTTAATCAATTATGTAAATATCATGACACAGCAATCACATTCTGGGTCCTTACAACAAAACAATTAAACAATCACATCAATGGAAAACAAACCATGAGTCTCATGCAAGAGTCCAACACAAGTTGCTTTAGTTTCAAAAAAACCATCCCCACATTTGCTAGCAATTATACAACAGGAAGTGGGCTCCTCAAGAAAAACCATCCGTTTTTTCACTTTCGCCAGTTATTGTACGGCAGGACTGTATGGACACTCAAAAACATATTTCCCATATTCGTCCAGCAATAAGCCTAGACAGGACATTTGGGCACCTTTTAAACTCTCTATTCGGGTACCAACACAACACTACATTTTCCAAAACCGACTCTTACCCGGACTCATGCACACTTAACAGTTCTATCACATTTTAATTCCATCAACAAGCAACCATCATCACAATAGATGAAACACCACAAAATATTCAAAGAATAATAACATTCAAGTCACAATTCCTTTACTATATCAACATCTACATCTTTCATCCCTTGATTATTCATAATATTCCACGAATCAAAGAAAATTCCATTCAATTTAGTGTTTTCTACTCAAATTGAGAATTTAGGGTTTTACCAAATTTGAGGGGTTTTCTCCTTCATCATAGATATGGGCTTTAATAACATTTATATACATATTTTGCAAAAAGGATTTATGAAATTTTAAGCAATATCAAGTAAAATAGTTTATTCATGTGAATATGGTTTTAATCCAACAAGATCTTCAAATTAGCTCATAAGTCACAATAATACCATGAATTTCTCCAAAATAAAGAAATACTAGGATAAAAGTATCCCTACCTCAAGATTGGAAGCTACGGATGAAGACCTATCTTGAAACTCCAATGGAATCGCAAAACAATCGGTAAAAGTCTTTATCCATGCTTGTCCTTGAACCTTCTTGAAGATTTGGGGCGAATCCTTGGTAAAAAAAGAGAAATCAAGAGTTTGGAAGGTTAGGGTTTCGGGTTTGGAGGATGGGAGGAGAAAAGAGGGAGAAAAATAATGTTTTGGAGCCAAAAAGTCACTTTATAATGTTTGTTAGTGACTTGGTCACTTGAGCGAAAGAAGCTTGGCTCAAGGGTAGAAAAGAAGCTTCCAGAATATCTGAAAATCGCACAGTTCGCTTGAGCGAAGAAAAGCTTGCTGGGGCAAGCATACTTCTAGCACAAAAACTCAAAATTTAAATAGGTATAACTCTCTCATTCGGACTCCATTTTAGGTCGTTCTTGTGCCCAAATTGAAGCCTCGGAAACAAGATTTCCAATGGCTTTGACCTCACATTCAAATTCAAAGTACGGAAGGATAAAAGGGCAAAAAAGTGAAGGTTGGTCAAAAACGAAAACTCAAATTTGGGGCTTTTGATCTAATCTTGCCTAAATACTTTGTTAAAACTTCAATCAAGGTCCCAAACATCACCCAAGGATCCTCAATTATAATATTTAAAGTTTACTTGGCAACCCATCAATACCAAGAGTCCGACAACCATACAAGTTTTAAGGTGACGGGCACCACTTTACACCAATCCGATATGAATTAGAATTCGAGTCATTACAATCTCCCCTCCTTAGGAAATTTTGTCCCCAAAATTAGACAATTCAAGAATCAGAGTTTCGAACAACCAAAACGAGACTGATACTAAAATTAACACTTATTCCAACTAATCATGAATAATCTCTACCCAATCACATGCCTCTAAAAGAGTTTCCCAACGCAACGACTTTCACGAGTTGGACAAGAAACAACTCCCAATTGATTTACACTCACCACATCAAAAATCTAACTCGAAAACTAAAGAAAACTTCCATATTTTAGTCCCACACTGACATTCTGATAACACCTAAATAACACGAACGACAACTCCAAAGTGGTGAACCTCTTTTTCAACTCATTCACATGATTATCTTTAACAAGTCACAAGAATTCATCAATTCTATGAAACAAGAAGTCAAGCAAAGGCATCACTAACATACCCTACAGTCATATCTCAAACAAACTTAACTTCAAGAAAATAATTTTCAATTGTTTAACAACGTAGAACCTTAAGAGACTGAGGTTTCACCTTACATTCACACCCCAAGAAACAACTATCGGTCTCTTGGCAACAAATTTCCAAACAATTAGCACACATTACAACCCAAGTCCTCAATCCCTTTTCATGAGAAGAAAAGATTTTAATAAATTCTTTATCTGGTAATCATAGCCTTCAACAAAACAGAATTCAATGAAACCAAGCACCTCAAGCCTCATGCTTGCAACATAACTAGCATTATGCCTTCTCATTACTCACTTGTGATTTTAAATTATTTAATAACGAAAAAGAAAAAGAACATCCGAAAACATATTTTCTGGCCACTGAATTTTAAAAAAAAAGATCATTCATGGTAGAAGACGTTATATGAAAATGTTTCAAATACATACAAATGATTTGTAAAAGTACTGGGTTTTAAGAAAAGATATGTTTATTTATTTTAAGGTCGTTAAGAATCATACACATCATACGAGTCAATATGCATTGTTCATAATTGTTTCACATTGACTAGCTGGTTCATCCATCATAATATATTTCCAATTTCGGTAAAAATAAGATCATGTTCACTAGGAGAACTTCGTTCCCAATTCTATTCTCTAGCATATTTCAACCGGTGACTCTCAACTGTCACCCAACCAATAATCCCATCACTATAGTGATGCCACAATCTATTTATAGCTATTCAAGCAATAACCACATATAACAACACGAATAAACTAAACATTATGAGTTTGGGGAAATCACAACCCATTTACAACCACTACCAATATCCACCAATTGCTCTTTATTTATTTTATATTTACATCACAATTTTCACCATTAACCCCATTTCGGAGAATCACACACAATCAACTAAAAACAATTACCAAGTAATTTTCACGACTTGTCACTCCTCTGAGTGACACACACACACACACTCACTAACACCACAATTACTAACACCACGTAAAAAAAAAAATCATCACCCTATACTTGTATAGTACACCACATTTTCTAAAGTCAATGCCATGGTATTTACTTTCAAAGTTAAGACACGTTTCCCTACCATACTAAGATTATGATGTCCTAGAAGGTCAAACCGAAATTCAACACCTTTGATACACAGGCTTACATCATAACAAACACTCTCACCATTAATGATGGTACTACGCCTCTAATTTAAAATTCTAACAAAATCATACTTTCAGTACTTCAGTCCAATCACTACTATAACTGCTTCATCCCTAAAAGTAATTTAACTCAGAAGGTCATTCACCGTAGCTTACCCAATGAAATTAAAATCTACTTCTCACAATTTCTCAAGTCACAAAATAGAAACACCAACCATCATATCAAACCTTTCAATAAAAACCATACAACTCAAGATGAAAGAGTACACCAGCAAATATTCATTCACTTTAAAGAATTTCCAAGTCGACAATAGTCACTCCAACACAATTTCTATAGCTAACCAAATTACAAGGGTACTTCGCACCATTTTATTTCCTGACAAGGAGTCCACCGAATAACTTCTTATAAGATGATACCTTTACGAACGTCATGGAATAAAGTTGAAATAAGGTATCTTCCACTAGTAGGCATAACTATATATCTTTTAATTAAGAAAACCACTTATCATTAAAGTTCAAATACATCCAATTTAAACCCCATAATCATAATCGATCATCCTACCAACAACACAATTTCTCACCATTCTTATAGCAAAAATAAAGAATCAATATAAGGAGCTCACAACTCTTAATTCAAGGATACAAAACAATTTTTGTAACTGAAGGGCAAGGGCTACAAAATAACTCCCATTTCAACTGCATGAAAACACCGTCGTCACATACACCAAACTTAACAAAATACTCACATACACTTCTCATATTCACAATTTCTATCCTTTAGGTAAGAGTAATGCTAAGAATTAACACCAATCACTAGCAGTAGACCAAACACAAATTTCCATGAAAAATACTCACCCACCAACTCCTTTCCACACAATAGTTAATAAACTTACCACCAATAACTACCAACAACCTCCATAACCTATCAACATTAACTCACCTAGTTTTACTCCTACGTGATGTTCACCAAAAACCTCCAATAATATGTTGTAAGTTCATTCTGGGCTCTTTCACGACTAGGTATATGACTAAACCATATTTCAGCACCCCAAGTTGACAAGCTAACTCACATCAACACCCATTCATTAAATTCAACACACCATGGAACCTACCCCAAAATTAGCACACAACACTGCACTAGTACTACGGTGATTCACAATGCCTAACCTATACTTAACAATAATCCACTAACACCATCCACATAGTACTAAGTAACGTTACAATCCCTTAGGCCAACTAACAGTTCCTATCTCCTATCAAGTAGGCACTTCACAAATTTATTCTATTTCATTGCCATTATTATTATTATTATTATTATTATTATTATTATTATTATTATTATTATTATTATTCCAGTGAAACAACTACAAGGCTAGCATGATTCACGTCAAAGTCACATCAACCAACAATCACACTGTCATATTTAACTTCAAAAGTCTGCCTGAAACCAATAGTCAAACCATTCCTATATAAGATTTCCAAAAGTAATGATGCAAGGCATATTCCAACCATTCATTCTGAAGGCACCGCTAACATTCCCACAAGCGTAAGGCATATCCAAGTCACCCAAGAATAAGTTTCAAGACTAAAAACAACAACAAAAACATCCTCCACGCTAGCTTCTTCCTCTAAGGAAATAATCTAACTAAGAGAGATACAAAATACCATCACCAACAAATGCTCTCAATTAAAGCCAAAGGTAAGGCATCGTCCTCTTTTACCAAGGGGAAACCAAGTACCCTTGAAACCAAGCTAACTCCAAACACTCAAGATGGGACAAACATAAAACCAACACAATGGTAATACTACACCGACCCACTAGCAACTTGAAATCTCCTCTATGCCCACGGTATAATGGAACACTAAGTCAAAAGCTTAAGCTCCCAAAAGAAAAATTAAGATGACTCTTACTTGAGGAAATCTCCACAGTTACACCTCGATTGGTGACTTACTTGACATGAATCAACCTCATAAACAAGCTACAATAACCAAATTTTATCTTCATCTCAATATTTGAAACTATGTCATCATAAACACTTTCTAAGCCCAATCAAAATACTCACATATACCCTCAACCATTACAAACTTCTAACTTAAAGTCAAAGTAGCCACAAAAATTAATATCAATGACTCCCAAACTATCAAGCACAGATTTTTATGAGGATGCACCAATCCGACTTCACCAATCAATCCAATCACACTTTAGTCACACTCTCCATTAAACCATAACAATCTCCCAAGTTAACTCCAAGAACTTCTTCTAAGAACATTTATCATTCCATCATGACCTCTCATATAAAAACTACACCACTCAATTGACAATACACTTTTGTACTCAAACACTTCAATAATCAAGCATCTAGACCAATTACTTATGCACTACACCATAATTTCTGGAGAGCAACCAATTCTAGCACTCAATAGCTCACCCGTTAATAACAAATCACCAAGCG
The DNA here is from genome assembly GCF_004153795.1 of Camellia sinensis. NCBI lineage: Eukaryota > Viridiplantae > Streptophyta > Magnoliopsida > Ericales > Theaceae > Camellia > Camellia sinensis. The sequence continues at coordinate 1,001,738 of NW_021025858.1, forward strand.
TCATGTCACCATCTCCACTACTAGAGACTCAACTCCACTATTATAACCTCTTTCACTTATTATCCACAGTTTAATTTACGTCAAAACTCTACATCTAACTCACTGTCTAAAAAAAATTCTCGTCCAGATTCCAGATTAGCCAAATTATCAATCAATCAATCTTCATTCACCCATCATAATCCCTATTGTGCCATAACCACTCACACTGCCACAAATGATTCGAAAGTATTACTACCTCTCAAGACATGCCAACCACCACCAGGGCAACCCTATGCCAATTCACAACCAATGCTAACACCTAACCTATGTGACACACACCAAGGTGCCCCATTCAAGATTTCCATGCTCTACACACCATCTATACAAGCATTTACACAAATATATACTTTCACATAAGACCATCCACATTGTCATGCCATCAAATAAAGCACATACATGCTACCCTCGTAAAATACTAGCTAGTCCCATGGTAGTCAAGGACCTCCAAGTGGAAAAACAATTGATCAGATGCCTTTCCAAAAGGATCTCGATGAGTGCAACGAATAGAAGCTATATCTCAGAAGTTTACCTCATACACATATAACCACATATATAAAAAAGGCACACAAGGCACATAAACATCCTATCTACGCCTAGGAATCCCATTGTGACAAAAGTCACTTCCCACGAGCCTAAAGTATTCGAACCTAATGCTCTAATTCCAATTTGTAACGCCCTGCTATTTCATACATGAATCCATCGCAACTAATATAACAATTTACTCCAAAAGTCAACCTGTTCACTAAACTAAGGTTCAAGTTTACAATTTCCATGTTTATATGTCCACAAAACCTTGCACCCAACTCCAAGTTCAACAAACAAAATGACAATTACAAAAGAAGAACCCTCTGGGTATACAAGACAACAACAAAATAGATCTAGCAGTCTTAGTACAAAACTATAAGTCTTTACAGCTAAATATTATCAACTGTCAATCCCCACATAGCTTACTTTAAGTCACCACTGTAGTTGTACAACATTATTTCCTGAAAAACAAAATAGGGGTGAGCTATATGCCCAGTAGGAATACATTTAACCAAGTATTTAATTACTTGAGTAAACTTATGGCATCATTGAGACAAAATAATCTAAGGAGTTATGTACACAGGTTACCTTCATCAATTATGTAAATGTCATGACACATCAATCACATTCTGGGTCCTTACGACAAAACAATTAAACAATCACATCAATGGAAAACAAACCATGAGTCCCATGCAAGAGTCCAACACAAGTTGCTTTAGTTTCAAAAAATCCATCCCCACATTTGTCGGTTATTATACAGCGGGGAGTGGGCATCTCAAGAAAACCATCCGTTTTTCCACTTTTGTCGACTATTATACAGCGAGACTGTGTGGACACCCAAAAACATATTTTCCGCATTCGTCCAGCGATAAGCCTAGACAGGGCATTTGGGAACCTTTTAAACTCCCCGCACGTGTACCAACACAACATCACATTTTCCCAAACCAACTCTTAACCGGACTCTTGCACACTTAACAGTTCTATCACATTTTAATTCCATCAACAAGGATCCATCATCACAATAGATGAAACACCACATAATATTCAAAGAATAATAACATTCAAGTGACAATTCCCTTACCATATCAACATCCACATCTTCCATCCCTTGATTACTCATAATATTCCATTCAATTTAGTGTTTTCCACTCAAATTGAGAATTTAGGGTTTTACCAAATTTGGGAGTTTTTCTTCTTCATCATAGATATGGGTTTTAATAACATTTATATACATATTTTGTAAAAGGGATTTAAGAAATTTCAAGCAATACCAAGTAAAATGGTTTATTCATGTGAATATGGTTTTAATCCAACAAGATCTTCAAATTAGCTCATAAGTCACAATAATTATAGCGATCCCGATTTTTCCTTCATTGTTTAATTGTATTCCGGACTCGGTTCCGTAGATGTGTTGTTGTCTTATTCCAATTTCCATCCTTTACTCTTTGTATATGAGTCTTGGGTCGTGTTGGGCAGGTTTGAAATAGGTTGGTTGTGTTTGGAAACCAATGGTTGATGTCCAGATTTTGGGCTTCACGCTCGAGCGGACCTGTTTGTATATCAGTCCAAAAAATAGCTTTTGGATCACTTTTTTGGACCAATCTCTCTCTTTAACTTTTCAAAGCTTATGCATGATTATACAAGATTCATCTCATTAAGTAAGATACATGTACATCAATTAGAAGGTGACTAATTATTGATGAATGCACCTATATATACAATGTATAGAAGACTAATGCTAATACATTGAATGTGATGGATTCATTATGAATAAATTTTAGAGATGCATTATGTATCTATTATGAATATGTAAGACACATTAATCTATCCAATGAATTCATTAATATAGAAGATGCATTATGTATCATGAATGTGTGAGATACACTAATCTATTTAATGGAGTTCATTGAATGAATAACTTGAGAGCTTTTCACTCTAGACTACAACTTCTCTATAAAATCATCTAGATCAAGTGATCTTCTACCTTGTTCCCTTTATATAAAGTGTGGGGTTTGGCTTGCTCTTCATTTTGATCCGAAAATTATTGGGTTTGGTGCACCTTCGAAGTCCTTCATCTTCTCCATTTCGTCTCTCCATTTGAGGTAGGGATTTCCTTGCTCTTTTTCAATGCCTCGTTCATAGATAGACATGTGGTAGTTTTGTATTGCATGAAAATCATATCCATGTGGGATTTGTTTGAAAATCATGAAGGGGAAACCTAGGGTTGGTTGTTTAAATATGAGTTTGTTAACATTGGTTGTTGTGTGGGCTAATTGGGAAGTAATCTAGCATGATTATTGTTGAAAGAAGAGAAAACCCTAAATTATATTTTGATTTGATAAATTAAAATGGAACATGGTTGGACAATGTTTGTAAATTACTATTGTTAAAATGGGTTGTATAAAAGTGTTAATGGCTTAGGGATTAACTATGTCATTGGGGTTATTTTGAAATGAGTGTATTGGAATGAGATGAGTCATGGCTTTGTTATCCATGGAATTGGTTTTGTAAAATGAAAAGAATGGATTTGGTTTTGTGAAATGGGAGAAGTGTTTTTGGAATAAGTGGTGGAACACGTTGACTTGGAAAATTATGAAAGTTGATCTTGAAAATGGAAGATGAAATGTTAACTCTATGTGAGTCTTGGAAAATAAATATGAGTATTGAACTATTGTATCATGAGTGTTGAATACATACATTTGGGGGTTTTATCTCTAACTATCGTACCAGTGTCGTTGTTGGGTTTAAGATCGCTTGAGAGTTGAGTCTCTTTTAATAGGTGTACTGAATACATACATCTAGAGGTTTTGTCCTTGGTCATCGGTGGAGGATGACATTGTTGTGTTGAATCGTTGTGTATGTATTACACTTATTGGTTGTGCTTTGTTATATTGAGATGGTTGGTGTTATATACTAGGCTTAGAATGAGGGGTACCAGTGCCTTCCAGCTAGCGCTTGGAGAACTTGGACTAGGTACCATTACCTTCCAGCTTGTGTCTGGAGAATGTGGATGAGGTACCATTACCTTCCAGCCCGTGTCTGGAGAATATGGCTAGTCATTTAATCGTAAGGTGTATCCTTAACTTATCGTGCTTATGGCAGGTAGAGTAAAGCTTTTATCATCATTGTCTCAGTGTATCTGAGTATGTCATGAGTTACGATGGTTATGGTTTTGAAAGGCCAAGTTGCCTTATTTGTTGATTATCCACATGTTGATGATTTGTTATTTCCCTTTTTGCTAAAGGCATGCATGTATAGATGTGAATGTGTTGGGAACCGACATAAATAATATTTTATGTTATTTTGGAAAGTGGGAAGGAATTGAATATTTCTGAATATGTTTTGAAAAAGGGAAATTGGTTATAAGAACGGAAAATGGGGGGAGGTAATGGGCTTGGTGAAACTGTTTTCTAGAATTGTTATTGAAATGAAAGTTTGGGAAAGAGAGGTAATGAAAAGAAAAGAAAAGAAAGGTGAATCGATTTCAGTGTTGAATGAAATGGCTAATTTTGAGAAAAGTTCATACATATGTATATTTTGTATAAACTTCCACCTTACTACTCTAATATGAGATTGAGCATTCATGATCATAGCTATCTGTAAGTTGTTATTGTTGAGGACCATGTTGAGATCCCTACTAGACAATATGTTCATCCCACGTTGTTAAATCTTTTTCAGGTGATAATCAGGGTGTGCTACAAGATTTTGAATCTTCATATTTGTTGGTCACGGGGCCTCTTTTGTGTTGGCGGAATTCCATTTATGAAAAAGGGTTATACCCTTCTTCTTGACTCTTTAATGATGTAAGCCCAAGGGCAATTTATTTCGTATGCTCATGTTGTATTTAATTTGCATACGAATGAGAGAATGGTTATTCATTTCTACTAGTCGAACATTTGAGTTTATTTCCGCATGTGATCTCTGAACTTGAATTAAAGTAATGAATTTGGTAATGATTTCGAGTAATAAAAAGTGGGGCGTGACAATAATACTATGAAATTTCTCCAAAATAAAGAAATACTAGGGTAAAAGTATCCCTGCCTCAAGATTGGAAGCTAAGGATGAAGACCTATCTTGAAACACCAGTGGAATCTTAAAACAATCAGTAAAAGTCTTTATCCATGCTTGTCCTTGAACCTTCTTGAAAGATTTGGGGTGAATCCTTGGTAAAAAAAGAGAAATCAAGAGTTTGGAAGGTTAGGGTTTCGGGTTTGGAGGATGGGAGGAGAAGAGAGGGAGAAAAATAAAGTTTTGGAGCCAAAAAGTTACTTTATAATGTCTGTTAGCAACGTGGTCGCTCGAGCGAAGGAAGCTTGGCTCAAGCATAGAAAAGAAGCTTCCAGAATCTCTGAAAAGCGCGCAGTTCGCTCGAGCGAGCGAAGAAAATCTCGCTCGAGCGAGCATACTTCCAGAACAGAAACTCAAAATTCAAACAGGTATAACTCTCTTATTCGGACTCCGTTTTAGGTCGTTCTTGTGCCCAAATTGAAGCCCCGGAAACAAGATTTCCAATGGCTCTAACCTCACATTCAAATTCAAAGTATGGAAGGAGAAAACGGAAAAAAATTAAATGTTGGTAAAAAATGAAAACTCAAATTTGGGGCTTTTGATCTAATCTTGCCTAATCACTTTGTTAAAGCTTCAATCAAGGTTCCAAACATTACCCAAGGGTCCTCAATTATAATCTTTAGAGTTCACTTGCCAACCCATCAATACCAAGAGTCCGACAACCATACAAGTTTTAAGGTGACAAACACCACTTTACACCAATCGGATATGAATTAGAATCTGAGTCATTACAGTTATGGAGATCTCCCTCTATTTCTAATACTCCTATATTTGGAGGATGAACCCATTTTCATCTCAAATAGAGAGAGTCTTAGAGGATGGGTTGGAGATGAAAATTCTCATATATGAAGATATAGAGGATGGGTTGGATGTACTCTTAAGACCATAAATCATAGACACCTTTATACTGAATTGTACATCAAGTTAGTAGATTAAGGTTCATAATTTTTTGATATGAATATGAAATGATTCGACAACACAAATGTTAAATCGGTTAGGTTAGCTTTGAACCTAAGTATAAAATTAGGTTAGTTTTGAATCTGAGTTTATATTTATGTAATTAATAATTAATTACACATATCAATATTATTTTTTTCTAAGGGTGTCATGTTATGTAATTCCATCTAGCTAAATAAAGAAAGATTTTAAGGCTAATATATATTCTATATAAGATAATTTATTTTTTGTCACCTATTTTTTAGTTAATCAAGCAAGAATATACGATAATATGATATAATTTTTTTAATTTAGGAAAATGAAATTGAGTTGAATCAAATATTTTTCTCAGACTACAATCTTTAGAAGTAGATGATTACAATCTTTATACATATAGGGTTAGAATTCCATCACAAAATTAACCAAAAAATTTCAAAGCTCTAAATGTTTTCCACACAATTCAAACAACGCTTTTTAAATTTAAAAAAAAAAATGATTTTCTCTTTCGATTCCAAGACTTTTGACTGCTAATTTATAAAAACAAATTAAATTAAATTAAATTAATTAAAAGGTTATTATGGCCCCTATAATCCATGTTTCAAAAATTTGGAAATTATCAAAATACTCTCAACTAATGAAATACTAGGAATCATATAACTTAATGACTAGATGATTATCTAGCCTAAATAAATGAAAAAATTAGGTAGAAATTCCTCTATCTATTTGTGTACAAGTTTAAGGACAATAACAATTTGTTTGCTAGAAAAAGTCACTAAGATTTGAAATTTCATGAAAATAAGTATAAATTTTAACCCTAAACTTTTGTCCAGCATTTTCTCTTTTCTTACTGTAGACAAGTTGTATTTTAGAATGTATTGGAAAACTTTAAAATTTAATAACTTTTGACATGAAACTCCATATTTTGTGAAATTTATATTTTTTGAATCTTCTCGTCGAGATTTATCAAACAAGATCATGATGAATATTAAATTTTGAAAAGAAAAAAAATATTAAATTTTCACTGAGTTTTCTAACTAAAAGTTAGAGAAATTTCATTGACTTTTCAATTGTCTTGGCTTCAGTTAGTGAAATTTCACTGATTTAGACTTTAGTCTTTGTTCATTTCATGCAATTTGGCTAGAATTTAAGAAGTACAATTAGTAAAACTAAAAGAATATAACAATTTTTTTTAAAAAAAAATTATGATGCCGTTATTTTAATCGTATCTCAAATTGAATTAGTTACACAAATTTTGCAATTTTTTATTTTTCCAATGATTAATTCTCAATTAAGAATTTTATTATTTTAGAAATTGTAGTCAAGTAATAGTGACACTGACTAATAGTAAATTCATTGAATTAGTCTATGAATTTTATTGTCATTGACTACAACTTAGTGAAATTTCACTAACTTGGAGAATAGCAAAGTCATTGAAAATGTCATATTTTCTTGCTTCAAAATTTCGTATTCATCATGGATCTTGTTTGATAGATTTCAGTAAAAAGATTCCCAAAATATAAATTTTTGGAATATTTTGCGGACTAAATTATTTGGTCACTAGAGTAGTCGTTGATTAGTTGTTGAGAAAATTAAATGACGATTAAATTTGTTTTAGTTGCCGAAAGTCACCAATTGGCTACTAAACTTTATGTTGACAAAAGTTTACAAATAAAATATGATTTTAGCTTTCGGAGACTAAGATTTTTAGTCACAGATAAGTTTTGTCGCAATAGTATTACATTTAGGGACCAAAGCATTTAGCTGCCAAAAAAATTATTTTTCATTTTATTTTATTATTTTTAGCTACTAGCTATTTAGTCACCTAAAGTCTCATTTATTTTTTTCTACTAAATATTTAGTCATTAAAAATATATATGTATATATATATTTTTTTATTTTCTTTTAGCTACTAACTATTTAATCGCCTAAAGTCTAATTTCTTTTTTTGGCTACTAAATGTTTAGCCGCCCAAAAAAAATTATTTTTCATTTTATTTTTTTTTAGCTACTAACTATTTAGTCGCCTAAAATCTGTTCTTTTTTTTCCAACTAAACGTTTAGTCATAAAAAATCTTTGGTTTCTTTCTAGCTACCAAATATTTAGTTGCTAAAAATATTAATTTCCTTTTTGGCTACCAATTGGCTAGTTGCCGACTTCACTCTTTTTTAGCTACTAAATGTTTAGTTGCCAAAAACTTTATTTAGAGTTTTTTTTATTATTAATTTCTCCACAACCTATATTTATTCCGTGCAAGTTGAAGCGTGTATATAAACAAAACAATACATATACCCATTATGTTATCAACCATTCCACAACTTGTATCCATTTCACTTTTAACCATAAAAAAATTTAACTTTTAATGTCAAATTCCATACAAACCAAATATAATCCAACCTAAAATAATAATTCCATACAAAACAGAGAATTATACAAAAACCAGTCCTCTATACACAGAAAAGAAATATCCACTAGTAATCTATACCATGCCAATAGTAATTTGTTCCACGCCAAAAGTAATCTGTACCACACCAATAGTAGTTTGTACGAATAACAATAATCCACACAAAAATAGAGGATGACAAAATAGCAGATTATACAAAAAGAATTTCCTCCGTAGATAAAAAAAAAAAAGAATATCTAAAATTCCATGCAAAAACCATCTATAACAATAATTGCATCCATTTGTATTGACTGAAAAACATTGCTATTTTAAATTATAAAATAAAATTATATAAAACTCGAATATATATAATCTTTTAAAAATTGTCTAATTATATGTTGGATGACCAAAAATGTTTGCCCCTTTCGAAACGCAAATTTTTAGTTAAGTTTAAGGCACTTTCAGCTCTAACTCCCAAATTGCTTGTCTTAATTACATCCCGTTTGTCTACCCAAGTCGTATTTGTCACGTGGAAGCTTTCGGTAACATGCCCAGAGTGGGTTAGGGGCAGTTTTACATTTTTGCCCCCCGAATGCCATTTTTCAACTAAGTTGAAGGCAATTTTGACTCTTTAAATCTGAACCTACATGTGCTAATTACATGTCTTCTGTTCACACAAGTCATGTTTTTCATGAGGAAGCTTCCGGTGGCATCTCCAAAGTGGTTTGGGGGGTATTTTACATTTTCACCTCTAAAAGCTCTTTTTTGAGTAAGTTTAAGGCATTTTCGACTCTTAACTCCGAACCTACGTTTCCTAATTACGTGCCATCTATCCCTACTAGTTGTATTTGTCACAAGAAAGTTGTCTGTGACATTCGTAGAGTGGTTCGGGGGTTGTTTTACAATTTTGCCCCCCCAATGCCCTTTTTCGACAAGTTGAAAGTGTTTTTTACTCTAAATCCCAACCTATGTATCCTAAGGACATGTCGTCTGTCCACACATGTAACGTCTCGAAATAATTAACATAAAACCCAACTCATAACCATAAATCAATTGATTAATAAACTTATATTCTCCATTCATATTATCTACGATCATTACGAAAAGTGGCATATGAAATCCACATTCATAAATCCTAGATTTTGAATCTATCGCATATGACATTGATACAAGAATAAAAATGAAATTAATATTAAGGGAAAATTACCAATACCACCCTCGAGGTTTGACTAAAATACGGATTCTCCCCTGAGATTTGAGAAATTACATCCCGCCCCCTGAGGATTGTATTTGCATAACAAATTGCCTCCTCATTTGTTATGCAAATATAAACCTCAAGGGGCAATTTGTAATTTCCCAAGCCTCAAGGGGGAATCTGTATTTTAGTCAAACCTTGAGGGGGTGTTGGTAATTTTCCCTAATATTAAATAGAGAAATGCCCTAATGGCTTCCAACGCCCGAGGCTTAAACAAACAATTAAATCAAAACATAACCAAAAAAGAAGCCTTAAGCTCCAAGTCCTCCCTAGCTACACCCTTAGCGGAGGTATATCATCAGCACCTGAAAGTTATTTTCTACATAAGGTGAGTCAAAACCTAGTAAAGATACTCTAACACATTATATGAATCTTAGTAAAATTATAGGGTAAATGCACAATGCATGCCATTTTCCACACATTTCCCGTTTTACATTTCAAAACTATGCAATGCTAGATTATACATCAATTCATGAAAAATAATCATTTTATACATAAAATAGGGTAGTGGATACAACACACTGGGAGTCTCTAGGTACGTGTCTACAACTAGGATATACAAGCACTACCGAAGCTATTTTACAGTTGCTAACCAGAAGGATCGGCACCTAACCGTGCGGGTTTCTAAACTTTCACCAAGGACACACAGGCCAACATAACAAAACCATAACTACACGTCCTAACTAGATTCACCATGGTATTCACCCATATTTCTTAAAAACCATTACATTTACAATGTTTTATGTATAATGATGCTTAATGCACAATGGATAAGAAATTAGTTTTAATTCAACTTAATCTTCATGCAATGTTAACAATAATTAAGACTATCATTCACCGATAGCCCAAAACAGTTATTTCTATTCAATAGATAAATTCCAATCAAAATACATTTCCATCAATTTCAATGGAAGTGATAATACATATCCAATTGCACCATCATCATCAACATAATCATTATTCCAATTTCACAATATCCAACATCATTTTTCATTTCCCCTTTTACAATTTCTAATAACCAAAATTTGGGAAAAAAAAAACCCCATTTTCTTTCCACAATCAATTTTGTGAAAAGCTTTCCACCATTTCAACACAACTCATTCACAACCATATTCCTACAACCTTTTTCAAGAATCAATTTGGAAAACCCCTCTTTTGATTTCAAACCAAACCCTAGGTTTTACCAAAATTTTCCAAACACATAACCCTTTTGAAAAGATAAATAATTAAGCTAAAACTCATAAAAATAGTTGAAGAAATCCCTACCTCAAAGAAGAAGACACGAAGGAAAGATGAGTAGAACTTGACGGTACCAAAAATGCTTGATGCTCTGATCAAAATGAAGCCATTGACGTGCCCAACGTTTTTCTCCAAAGGAGTAGTGTGAGGAAATGCACGGATTGAGAATATTTGGGGTAAAAGTTCAAGAACTATAAAGAGAGGAAGTAGATCTAGGGTTTTGGAATGTTTAGAGAGAGAAAGAGATAAAAAAGTGAGCAAAAATGCCTTCCTCTCAGACTGATATATGCACAGACCGCTCGAGCGAAAGAATGGTCGCTTAAGCGACAAACACAATAAGTCATACAACTCGAGCACACAATGACCCCCTCTCAGTAGTTCAGACCTGTAAAAGCTCGATCGAGTGTGAGAAAAACCGCTCGAGCAAAGAATACAAACTCTCAGTAGTTTTGTAGACTGTAAAAGACCGCTCGAGCACAGGAATGGTCGCTCGAGCGAACAAGCAAAATTTTGGGCAACAACTCTTTGAAAAATCAACTTACCAACCTATTTTAAAAGCAACCAAAACTCCCAAAAGCCAAACTCAATAAACAACAAGATGGAAATGAGTTGAACAATAGTTAAATACACGGGTTCTCAGATCCAAAATCAATTAAATCAGTCAGGTCGAAACCTGAATCATTATAACACAAGTTGCATTTGGTGTCGATTTTGCATTTTTGCCCCCCAACAGCTCGTTTTCGCCTTTTTTCTCACATTTTTGTCTATAATTCTCTAATTGTACGTCCTATCAACGCACCGTTTTTTCATACAAGTTTGTTTAATCTAGAGAGAGGTGGCTGTGATGATGTTCAAGCAAATTGGCAGATGTTTGGCCTTTTTTCCCCCAACGACTCATTTTTGCCTTTTTTCTCACATTTTTGTCTCTAATTCTCTAATCATGCTTCCTATCGACATGCTGCTTGCTCTCATCAGTTTGTTTAATCTAAGGAGAGGTGCCCATGATGGTCTCTGGACAATGTAATGGTTGTTTTAGATTTTTTCCCACATAAATTTGAAAGAAATTAAGGAGACTTTCCCAATACCATAACTAGCAACTAGGAGAAATTTAGTTTGTAGCACCACTATCCTGCTGGATCAGCATGCTCTCCACCTCAGATCTAAGTCCTTGCATCTCCACTTCTCGTGGTTGTGCTATAGCATTTGATCTAGACTCAGAGGAAAATGGTTTTGTGCCGACCCCAAATCCTCTTAAATATCCCTTATTCTTCCCAAGCACCTCTCTTGATATTTCCTCTTGCGTCATCGATGTTCCAAGCTGGGAAGACTCGTTCCGCACCTCATCATATCTCTCTATCATTGACAAATATAAATGTATATATATTGTTAACAAAAACACAATAATTAGTATAAGTGTCCAAATGTTAAATACTTGTATGTAATTCACGGCATATGGGATCAATCCACTCGTTTCTCTTTTTGGACATATAAGTCATCTTGTAGAAGTCAAAAAAATCTAGCACGATTCCACCATTCTCCTTCGCCTGTAAAATTCCAAATACCAAAAAGCAAAACACCCTTTTACTAGTGTGAAAGCATATTTAATTATGTGGCTGAAATTTATAAAAATCAATGGACAACATCTCACCGCAATGCTCATCGCCTCAGGAAAAGATCGAGACCTACTAGTGTGATTGTATAGTAGCTTACAATATCAATGTGGCATTAATCGAAATATTAAAGAAAACCTGAACAAATGCAATTGAACTATCAAAATAAAAGTGTAAAACCCTAAAATGATTTTATCAAAACCCTACATCGTCAAAAATAAAATAAAACCCTAGATCCATGGTGGTGAAATAGGGAAATAATAGCACAATCTCCTCCACACATAACATGGTGGATCAAGTCATCAAACATCATTCTATAATCTTTTGCCACTAAATAGACAAACAGGCAGAGTAAGAAGGGAAAGTAATGATATCAACTAAGATTCTCAATGGATAGCATCAATGGTGACTAAAAAATTACAAATTTTTCTTCCAAGAAATAAAAAGGCTAATGAAGATGACAATTAACTTCCAACTTGTTGACGAATCATTTGATATAGAAGATGAATGATTATTAAGTTATGCTTGTACCCATGTTGAATTCAAATTTAAATCTAAAGAAATTTTTTATTATAAATCTACAAATAAATCTTATAAGTAGAAATACAAACAAAAAATAGTCACCCAATTCATGTGACGCCCCAAATTTTGATAATATAATACAACGATACACCAGGATTTAACTAGCGGATACACATTATTTTTAAGCACAAAATACAAATAATTATACTAAAAGAATATATTAATAATAGTTGCAGATAAAATTCTTCAAGTCTTTAAATGCAAATCAGTTCCTTAATACAAAAAGATTATCCCAAATACAGGAAATATACAATCTAATCTCTAAGGCAGCCATGGTTCCGTAAAGCTTTTAGGGATTCTGTTCTCAGTGTAAAACTCACCTTCACCTGGCATAAAACGCCATGAGCTTGGAATGCCCAGTAAACACACACACCCCAACCCTTTTCCCATTCCAAATACACAAGTAACATAACGGCACGATCATAACATACAACGAAATCAATAATTAAGCAGAGTTTATAATTAAATTTCAGTTCTCATGAATAATAGTCAATCTTAGTTAGTTCTAGGCAACTCCCCACGGAATGTAGTTCCTACCCAACCACTAACTCTGATCACAGGCAATTCTGACTCCCCCTTGGTTAATACAATACCAATGCATCGCTTACCGTACAATAACCAATGATGCCCACGCACCTAGGTTACATACTCGAGTGGTGATATCACGATCTGCCCCAAGAAAACGGGCTTCCAGGGATACTCTTCCTGTGTGAGACCCTTACTGCCATCCTTATGCCTCCCATTTCTATTAAGCAGCCAGAATACCTCCTATGCCATGATAGGGTTCGAAGACACACTTGCGCAAGACTTCAAAAAAATGGAACACATTCCACTATATCATACTCTTGAATCCATCGTTCATTATCTCATAAAATTTAATACAATGATCGTAACCCATTACCATCCCATTTGATTTCCTCTCTATTAAGTGCATTATGTTCTCAGTTATAGTAAAGCATGATCAGTATAATTACGAATCCAAACTAAACAACAAGTAATTTATTCGTGGTAAAGCAAATTCACAATTTATCATAGTGTAGACGTCCCCGAACGCCCCGGGAGGGTGAGTCCCGTTCTGTTCATTTGGGGTCACTACATCTCAGGACTCTCAAATTGTCATGGTTCTTAATCTGAACCAAAGAGTCCAAATCCGGCAAATCGTTTTGAGAAAAACAGATTTTGAAAGAAGTGCCAAACATGGACTGCTTTGCCAGATACAGAGTCGCCACCTAAATATTTTATTTTGGGGAATTTAGGAAACCCTGACTCGTTTGCCTAAGGCCACGTGTCCGTCATCACCAAAGTTGCCTCGGCTCGGGAACTTGGGTACGATTGGGGAAGGTCGCTTCGTGAGCACCCCCGCTCGCCCGATCAAAGATCGGCCTCTACTAACCATGATATCTAGTTTTGAAAAACTTTGTGTGTTCTTATTCCGGTTATTAGCCTAGATTTACTATGTGATGCGCACAGCATACAAGTATAGACCGGGTCGCCTGAATTGGAACAAAACATTTCATGTTTATTTTTGAAAGATGGTTTGCTACTCGCAAGTAGGCTTAAAGATGTAGATTTTGCCACCCTCAGGCGGGCTTAAGAAAAGATGGTTTTGCCACTATCTAGTGGGCTTATAATAGACATTTGATGAATTGTTCCAATTCAAATAACCCAACCTTTACCCACAGGCATTCAGGCAGTTATATCACATAAGCAATTAGCCTCATGGTAAGCATGCTATTCATGGCAGTCACTCACACGTATGCAAGGATGCTAAAGCATAAAACTTACCGAGTACTCCAAGCCAAAACAGAAACCGATTAGAAATCCATGCATGATCCTAAATATGCTGAAATGCCTAATGCAACACATGCAAAAATGCAACTATAGCAAGCTCGGCTATTCTAAACATGGCATATGAGATGCAACAGCTAACAAGTATTCAACTTTGAAATTGAAATACAAATGCAGTTAGTATGATGCGCCGAGCCCGGTGCATGCAAGACAGATGAATGAATGTGAACATGCTATCATACTGTATGCTAATTGAAACATGCCCTAATCTAACCATCGTAAGCGGGTAAATAAAAGGGAGAAAGACGTGGGGTTGGAAGACATACGTCCCACACACGCACACTTATTACAATTATGCCCTCGCACGGAGGGTCCGAATGAATAGTACAGTCCAAATAATACAGATTCCTAATTAATTTACAAATTAACTAAGAAAAATAATAAACTGGCATGCAAGCCAGGGACTGCCTTGACTCTTCTTCAGATGATGGATGATGCATGTCTGGGCTGCCTTGCGCAGAAATCCACTGGGATGCCCCAATTAGCCTCTGTTTTGCAATTTATTGTTTGAAAGTGCGCCGAGCCCCGGAAGACTGCTGATTCTTGATTTGCTGCAACAGAGAGCAGGAGAGGGGCATAGCAATGTATTTTCACAGATGTATGCATGCCTCGATCCTCGTGCCACCAATCACGCATATCGATGCATGATGGCCGAAGAGTCGATTTGCATTACTCAATATAGAATGAATGCACATGAAAACTCAACTAAAACCTAACTCCATCATGGATAATCTGGAGTGTCGGTAACTGGGGAATTGAGACACGTTCCGTCACTCGGAGTACGAAACGTACCTCGTTTCCCGTGCTCGGGCTAACTCCTATCCCAAACATAATGCAATATGCATGATATGCATGAATGCAACTAAGATACAACCTAACATACACAATGCTATGAAATGGCATACACGATGCACGAGATAACATGGCATACACAATGCGCTAACATACAACCTAGCATACGCAATGCTATGAAATGAAATGGCAGACACAATGCATAATGGACTTACACCAACATGAGTGGACCTCAGCCACACTCACATAAGAGGCCATAAGATGAAAATGAGACAACTCGGAATGCGCGCACACATGCACGCAAACCGAGAACCGACCCTAAGGCACCAAATGCCACTCTAACAAGACATGGCAAGGCATGAAATATGATATGCAAACATGCAAATATCAGCGCTAAAATATGACCCGAAACAGCCCCGAATCATGACAATATAGCCCCGATGCATGAAATGGTCCCGAAATGCAAGATTAAGCACATGAAATGACTTGTAGCTACATCAAGCATGCATTATTTGGACACGGAATGTAAAGACAGAGTCAAGACGGCCCTAAAATAAGCATTTTTACAGTTTTAAGCAAGACCAAACAGCAAACACAAATAGGGAAAAACTACATGCAAAAATAGCCCTAAATGTGGGATAAAGAAGCAAGTCACGGCTGCAGGCCTCAAACAGATGAGGGCCCTTCAATAATGTTGAATAGGGGCCCAAAATATGATATTTTACAGTTTATAACAAACCCCAAAAACCAACACAGGTATGGCTAAGCTCTCATGCAAGAAATGGGCCAAAAGAGGGACAAAGAAGCAAGTGGTGGTTTCTGGCCTCAAACATAAAGGGGCCCTTCAACAATGTTGAAGAGGGGCCCAAAATATTGCACTTTACAGTTGATGGCCGGACCCAAAACAGTATGCAAGAATGCTCAAAATGCTATGCAAAATAAGGCCAAAAAGAGAGATATAACACAAAGTATATAAAGGATGCCTCAAAAAATGAAAGACCCTCAATGAAACATGAAGAGGGGGTCAAAATAAGGTCATTTGTAGTTCGGACCAGAACCCAAAAACAGAAGCAAAAGAGGCTAACAAATCATGCAAAAATATGGCCAAAAGAGAGATATAAAGGAAAGTGATAAATGAAAGCCTCAAACAATAATGAGCCCTTCAACAATGTTGAATAATGGCTCAAAATAAACCACTTTTCAGTTCATGACAGAGCTCAAAACAGTTTATACATAGGCCAAAAATACTACACAAGGAATAGGCATACAAGAGGGGTAATGAAGCAAGTGCAACAAGGAGGCCTCAAACAGTGAGAGGCCCATAAACAAACATGAAAAATAGCTCAAAATAAGCCTAGTTTCAGTTAGGGTCGGAGCCCAAAACAGCAAGCAAGAATGACTTAGAAAGCATACAAAATAAGCTCAAAAACAGGGAAAATGGTGCTTACCCTTGTAGACCAAGTCTTGACAGCCTCTTGGCTTGAGTTGCAGCACTCCTAAGCTCGAGTTGCAGCACTCCTAGGCTCTGAAGAACAACCTCAAGTGGCTGCAATGGAGGTTGGAGGTATGGTGCTAGGTGGTGGTGTAGAGAAGGGTGTTGGACTTGAGAGGTTTTGAGCTTGGGAGTATGGAGAAAGAGAGATACAAAGCAAGAGCTTAGGGGGGATTTTTTGTGACCCTAATAAAAGAGCTGGGGCTGCTGTTATATAGGCAAGAAGGAGGGAAAAAAGGGGGGAAAAAATGGAGGGAAAACAATCAAGTTTCCCCCTAAAAATGCACCCCCCCGGATACATAATCTGGGGGGAAAGCAGATGCATATTTGCACTGTACCTGATGCAAGGAACATGGCCGGCTGCTTATCTAGGTTGCAAGTGGCCGGCCGGCTACTTCCCATGGCCGGCCGACCAAGGGTCAAAAGGTTCAAGTATAATTAGTGGCCGGCCACCACAAAAAGAGAGCCTCTGATGTGTGCACAACACAACCCTGTGGTTAAACACTGGAAAAAGTGAACCAGAAGAGAGAACAACCCACTTTTAGGAGGGGTTCAAAAGGGTCAGAAAGGATTACTGGCCGGCCACCAAATATTGGTGGCCTCCCAGATGTGTACATCACAAATATGGGGTTTAGGGTTCAAGAAAATGGCCCAAGGGTGTTCAACATTGGCTTTGAAGTGGGGAAAATCGGGCGACAGAGGGCGATGAAGGAATAAAGTTGGCTGAAAGAACAATTACTGGCCTCCCACCCCACTAAGACCTTTCTAATGATAAAACAGAGGTCCCCGCCAAAAATGAGCTCAAACCGATGCAAAATGAAGGTTCGGGGGCCGAAACGCGCAGTTCGGGGCCCTAAAAACTAACTGCTAGGCACCGGGAGTGGTGTTTGACCACGAAGTCGGTCTCTCGGACCACAGTGTCCCTCAAAAGGGAGCAAATAATAAGTATGCCAAAAACCGAAGCAAACGGAGATGGTTAAGCGGTCCCGAACTGAGGCACACGGCCAACGATTCCGAAAAATCGGAAACCGGACTCCAAACGGGCAAAAATGGCCTACGACCACAAAATGTAGCCTACGGCCACTAAGAGATGGTCTACGAGACCTCTCCCTCCCTTCGGGGAGAAAAACAGAGAAAATCGAGCCTGGTTCGCAAACTGAGGCAAAGCGCAAAAGAGTCCGGAAGTCCGAAGGCAAGACCCACAGCCGAGACTGTGAAACTTCTGAACGAGCACAATATGCAACATCACCAAGTGCTCAATCGGTGACGTCTGAGTCTTAAGGTCGGTCAAAAATGGGGTGTCTATACATAGATTACATATCGAGACTAAAACATTCTAGAATATAGAATATAAGAGTTGCAAACCAAATAAGAGCATACTAACAAAAATTTCCAGATTTCTAGATTTGAACCAGTTTGAAAATAATTATGAAAAAAATAATTTTATTGGCCCTAAGTACTTGGTCTCATGTGGGTTTGTAGATAAACAAGTCTAGTTTCAAACTCAATTTACAAAAGTAGGATAGGTATTTTTGATTTTATGATAATTCTTAATTACCAAGATCTCTCCAAATTCGTTGACCATTACGCAAATCGGTTTTTCTCTCGAACCCCTCACACTCTTGAGTTGAAAAAAAATTTAGTTAAAATATAACACCAAGATTAAGATTTTTACGCAAAAGTGGCCTTGAGATTATTTTTCTAGAATTTTATAAAAATAAAGAAAGTTGACTGTTTTTCTAGTTCTATGAGTAACAAACTTAGAAAATTTGTTTAGGCTATAAAAATACATCATTGGGTCCTACCAAAATTATCACATACTCTAGGCATACCAAATATTACACCATAAAAACATATTTCGATTTTATGGAGTTTTGATAGGAAAATAAATTCAAGAGAGGGAAAAGATTTGCTGTTGGAAATTTAAGAAAGAAAGAGAAGCATGCCATTTCTTGATTAATACACATTTATACAAGAGTGTAGGCCTAGACTATAACATATATATACAAAGAGCATGTATTAGGAGGGGAAAAACAAATGGTAAAAGAACTTGAGAGAAGAGGTGATGTAGGTTTACCTTTATTGTACAAGACTCAACACAATTCTTCTTTTTCTTCTTCTCTTCTCTCTCTCTCTCTCTCTCTCTCTCTCTCTCTCTCTCTCTTTTTTTCCAAGATCACTCTCTCTCACTCCTCTAGTGCATGGCTGAAAATGTGTAAAATGAGGGGGAGAAATGTGCATTTATATAGAGAAAGGATTGGGAGGTTTCCTAGGGACCAAGTTCTAAAAGTGTAATTTGTCAAAGTTGCCATTAAGGCCCTTTCATCCATCAGATGGTCAACTACTTGGGCTCCAAGAAATATAGACATATATATATATATATATATATAAGATATTTGTATTTATAAACATAAAATAATAGGCATAACTAAATTAATTAAGAAAGTATTACAATTAAGGTTTGGAATGAAATAAAATAGAAGTATATAGGGACCAAGTCTAAATTTATGAAACCTTGATAGTTAGTGTACAATAGACTAACATTAGAAAATAGTTAAAATAATAAATTTGGGTCCTGTTAAATTAAAGCGCAAACAAATGCGAGAAACCGAGCAAAAACGGCATTACTGGGAGTTAAGATTTTTAAGGTGATTAATCCATAATTATAGGGTCTAATAATTAATAATAAGGTTTCAAAGGTGATTATTAATCTATGGGATCGATTAGGATTTACTCGAATTAATCCGCGATGCTTCCCAATTCTAGGGTTTAAAACGCAATTAAGCAAAAATTCAAGGGCTTTATTGAAATAAACTCAAGGTTAGCTATTTAATGGTAATTAGAAAAATTAGGGTCTCTAAAATTCAGCTACTATTTTCTGCTTCAGCAGTTTCGACCCATATCAATAAGATTATACCATTAAAATTTGGGCACTGCTTTCAACCTATTTAAAAGAAATAAAAATCAAATGGATGAACATTGATGTGCTTGATATTATCAATAATACAACTTCAATCGACAAAACAAGTATTACCAACAATCAATGGAATCAGATACTTGTAGTACTCAATCTAAAATACTAATCATGATTCCAAAATATTGAAATATGTTTGAATTTCCATATGCTAGACATTGTTTGTGACAGTTTGTTTCAATTGACTGCTCAAGCGGAGATCAAGTGCTCCCAATAGTTTGTTTTGTAGGTCTAGGGACTGCTCGAGGGAACAAGTAGTCGCTATAGCGAAGATTGCGAGCTCCTAGTATCTCGTTTTGTAGTTAGAGATACTAAGAAGTATCATTCACCGCTCAAGTGGTGAAAAGACCGCTCGAGCGGTCTGCGGGAATTCAGCATTTTAAAAACCACTATTTAGATCATTTTATTCACTTTTCTTTTTCTTTTCCTTCCTCTCCCTCTTTGTCTGGAAACCCTAGTTTTCGCTCTCCACATATCTCTCATTTCACTAATTTTCCAGTCAAAATGACTTGCTAGAGGTGGAGAATACCTAAGGATCCTCCTTTCTAGCGATTGGAATTGGATTCTACGAAGGATTTTTCAAAATAGTCTAGCCTTTTTGTTCTTTCTTGAGGTAGGGTTACTGTTAAGTATCTCTTTGTTTTGAAGATAATTATGTGGTATTGCTGTGAATTTGACACTTTATTTAGATGATTAAACAAAAGTTAAGCTTATATTTAAAACAAGGGGATTTTAACCAAAATCTATTAAAATTTCAAATAAATTCTTATAGACTATGAATATTGGTGTTAAGTAGTATCACATACATAAAGAGGGGATACAAGCCCAAAATTTGTTAAAACCCTAGTCTTGATTTGGGAAATATGATGCTTGGATGGAATTGGATTTCAAACCTCGAATGGTGTGGATAATTAGAGTTTGGAATGTATTATTAATGTGTTTTAAGTTAGGATTATGGACTTGGAAAATTTATAACCCATGTATTTTATTCTCATGTTTTATTGAATACTTGATTACTTGGGAATGTGATAAGAAGATGAGGTAAATAAAGTGTGAGTCCGGGTAAGGAGTTGGTTTTGAGAACAAGGTGTTGTGTTGGTACTGTAGACGTCCCCGAACGCCCCGGGAGGATGAGTCCCGTTCTGTTCATTTTTGCGGGTCTACTACAATTCAGGACTCTCAAATTGTCACGGTTCTTAATGTGAACCAAAGAGTCCAAATCTGGCAAATCATTTTGAGAAACAGATTTTTTGAAAAGAAGTGCCAAACATGGACTACTTTGCCAGATACAGAGTCGCCACCTAAATATTTTTTATAGGGAATTTAGAAAACCCTGACTCGGTGCCAAAGGCCACGTGTCCGTCATCACCAAAGTTGCCTCGGCTCGGGAGCTTGGGTACGATTGAGGAAGGTCAGCTATGAGCACCCCCTCTCGCTCGATCCGAATATCGGCCTCTACTAACCGTGATATCCGTTTTTGAAAACGTTATATGTTCTTATTCCATTTGTTAGCCTAGAATTACTATGTCATGCGCACGGCAAACAAGTATAGACCAAATCGCCTAAATTGGAACAAAACATTTCATGCTTGTTTTGAAAATGGTTTGCTACTCGCAAGTAGGCTGAAATGCAGATTTTGCCACCCTCAAGTGGGCTTTAGAAAAGATGGTTTTGCCACTATCCAGTGGGCTTAAAACTCAAAGTTTTAATGCATTATTCCAATTTAGGTAATTCAACCTCCATCCACAGGCATTCAAGCAGTTGTAGACACCCCATTTTTGACAGACCTTAAGACTCAGACGTCACCGATTGAGCGCTTGGTGATGTTGCATATCGTGCTCGTTCAGAGGTTTCAGAGTCTCGGCTGCGAGCCTTGCCTCCGGACTTCCGGACTCTTTCATGCTTTGCCTCGATTTGCGAATCAGGCTCTGTTTTCTCTGTTTTCTCTTCCCGAAGGGAGGGAGAGGTCTCGTAGATCATCTCTCAATGGCCGTAGGCTATGTTTCGTGGTCGTAGGCCATTTTTCCCGTTTGGAGCCCGGTTTCTGGTTTTTTGGAGCCATTGGCCGTGTGCCTCGGTTCGGGACCGCTTAACCACCTCCGTTTGCTCCGATTTTTGGCATGCATCCTATTTGCTTCCTTCTGAGGGACACTGTGGCTCGAGAAACCAACTTCGTGGTCGAACACCACTTCCGGTGCCTAACAGTCAGTTTTCGGGGCCTCGGGTTGCGCGTTTCAGCCCCCGAACCTCCATTTTGCATCGGTTTGAGTTCATTTTTGGTAGGGACCTCTGTTCATTGTTAGGAAGGTCGTAGAAGGGTGGGAGGCCAGTAATTGTTCTGACAATCAGTTTTATTCCTCCATCGCCCCCCGTCACCCGTTTTTCTCACTTGAAAGCCAATTGTGACCACCCTAAGGCCACTTTTTCTGTTTCCCCCCAGATTCTGTATCCGGGGGGGGCCCATGTCGGGGGGGGGGAATTTTTGGGGGGGAAACTTAAATTTGAATCTCCCTCCCTTTTTCTCCACTCTTGTGCCTATATAACAGCACCTCCTACTGCATTTCAAAGGGTTAGAAAGTTTTGGTTCAAGTCTCTTGCATTCAATCTCTCTCTCTCTCTATATTCCAACCATCAAAACCCCTCAAGCCCTACACCATTTCTACACCATCTCCAAGCCAACCAATCCACACTCCATTCCAGTAGCTTCAAGGCCATTTCCAGAGGTCAAGGGCTCCCAAACTTGGTCCAAGAGTTGTTGAAGACATAGGCTACAAGGGTAAGTCTCCTTCTCCCTCTCTCTTGCCTATTTTTGCTCAATATATTAGCTCCTCTTGCTTGCATATTTGGGCTCCGACCCTAACTGAGAATACCATTATTTTCAGCTCCTTTTCATGTTAGTTTAAGGGCCTCTCCCTGTTTGAGGCTTCCTTTTTGCACTTGCTTCTTTACCTCTCTTGTATGCCTCTTTCTTGCATAGTATTTTAGGCTCATTTGTAAACTGTTTTGAGCGTGGTCATAAACTGTGAAGTGACTTATTTTGAGTCCTTCTTCGACATTGTTGAAGGGCTATTCACTGTTTGAGGCTTCCTTTTGTCACTTGCCCCTTTATCCCTCTTTTGGCCTCATTTTTGCATGTTTTGTTAGCCCCTTGTGCTTATATTTTTGGGCTCTGGTCCAAACTGTAAATAGCCTCATTTTGACCCCCCCTTCATGTTTTATCAAGGGACCTTTGCTGTTTGAAGTTCCCTGTTTGCTCTTTATGTTTAAACCTCTTTTTAGGCCTTATTTTGCATAGTATTTTAAGCCTGCATGTGCACTGTTTTGGGTTTGGTCACTAACTGTAAAAAACCATGTTTTGGGCCCCTCTTCAACTTTGTTGAAGGGCCCTCCTTTGTTGAGGCCAGAAACCATCACTTGCTTCTTTATCTCCCTTTTGGCCCATTTCTTGCACAATAGTTTATCCATACTTTTGTTTGTTTTCATGGTTTGTTATAAACTGTAAAATACCATGTTTTGAGCCCCTATTCAACTTTGTTGAAGGGCTCTTCTATGTTTGAGGCCAGAAACCATCACTTGCTTCTTTGTCTCCCTTTTGGCCCATTTCAAGGTTATCAGCACAGAATTGCCCAGGCT
>NW_021025858.1:1033513-1044628 GCF_004153795.1 Camellia sinensis
TATAGCCCCTTTGCATTCTAGCTTGTAGACCTTGAGTGTGTGAGTCATAAGCATGCTGTAGTTGGGTTGTTTTAGTGGTTTGGCACCACTTATAATGCTATTTCAGTCCATAACAATGGAAGTGAAAGTGTGCATAGCAATGCTCGTGAGACATGCATAGCAAGGCAAATGCAAGAAATGTACGCTTCATGCAACATTAAGATGCACATTTCATGCCAGGGTGAGAAGTGCACATTCTATGCAAGCAAGGTTAAAACGTGCTCCATGCAATGTACATACTCTATGCAAAAGGATCAACGACGTACATCCAATGTGACATGTATATTCTATGCGACAACAAGAATAAGTATAGTACAAGATGCATTTATGCACTATGTGTGATGATCTACTTGCGAGTAGCAAACCATTTTTAAACAAACATGAAATGTTTTGTTCCAAATTTGGGCAATTTGGTCTATACTTGTTTGTTGCGCGCATAACATAGTAATTCCAGGCTAATAATTGGAATAAGAACACATATTGTTTTCAAAATCGGATATCATGGTTAGTAGAGGCCGGTCTTCGGACCGGGCGAAAGGGGGTGCTCATAGCTGACCTTCCCCGATCGTACCCAAGCTCCCGAGCCGAGACAACTCCGGTGATGACGGACATGTGGCCTTCGGCACCGAGTCAGGGTTTCCTAAATTTCCCCATTTTAAAAATATTTAGGTGGCGACTCTGTATCTAGCAAAGCAGTCCATGTTTGGTACTACTTTTTCAAAAATCTGTTTCTCAAAACGATTTGCCAGATTTGGACTCTTTGGTTCAGATTAAGAACCGCGACAACAAAAATCGCGAGTCTGAACTGTAGTAGCATGAGCCCCCTCCGTGGGCGCGTCTACACACCCCTCGAACTAGGGGCGAAAATGTCCGATGTGCTCGAAGAGCCGAAGATGGATCCTTCTGCAAATCGATACAACAGCCACTCTCTTGGATACGGATGGCTTCGAGATCCTAAAAACCATTTGGCATGGACTTGTTACACTTTTTCCCTTTGAGAGGCTCGCTGGGCCGAAAATCCAGAAAGGGCGGCCCAGGCAAAAGTTAGAGCAAGAAAAGAAGAAAAAGAACAAAAAAAGAGAAAAGAACAAAAGAACAAAAAGGAAAGATGCAAAGAAAAGAAAAGAAAAAAAAAGAAAATCAAAAAAGAAATGAAATGAAAAGAAAAGAACACAAAAATTGAAAAGAAGAAAAATATAGCTCGCAAGGTTGAAAACCCGCAAAGGGTGGCCTTGGCAAAAGTTAGAGCGTAAAAGGAGAGGTTAATACCCTAGTGTACCTTAACCTCGAACTACGTAAGGCTTGATTCCCATCTTTGGGATACATAGGCAACTTCATTCTGAAGTCCAGCCGTAAAACACTCCAAATTGATTGTGCCCATGTAATGGTTTTAATCATCTTTGCTTTCTCTGTATCCGAGAATTTGGTTGTGTTCGTCACTCTGAGGACTGACTACAATGCGCCGCGGTGCTATCCAAACAAGGGGCAACTTTCCGTTGCCATTCAATGCGCTGTGGTGCCATTCAAACAAGGGGCAACTTTCCGTTGCCATGCCGTGTCCTTTAGACCAGGGGCAATTTTCCATTGCTATGGGTCCGAGGTTGTGCATCTCAAGAGTAGGTTCCGTGCTCGTTGAGCAGTGGTCGTTTGCAAAAATAGTTTTTGAGAATTTTTACTGAGGTTGACTAATCTTCTCAAAAAGTACCCCATTTTTCAAAACTGGACCATTTCTTGGACCCAAAAAAAGAAACGTTTCAGTGCTCATAACCTAACTTGCATGATTTTGAATCAGAAAATTGAACAAGCGCGTTAATCTAACTCTCATGTTGGTCAAAACTGTTTTAGTAGAAAGCCAAAAACAAAAAATGGTCAAAATGATGAACTAGGGGCACAGTTGAGTCAGGTGTTCTGTCTTTTCCTCTTTGTCAAAATACTTGCCAGAAAGGGCACTCTACTTGTCGGAAAGGGCACCGTATTCGCCAGAAAAGGGCACAACAAAGGGCAGAAAGCTCTCACATCCTCCAAGCAACGAGGTATCAAGAAAAGTGCGAAGCACGAACTAGAAGGGGGCAAGATATTCCACTCCATCATCTGGACAGATCTTATCACGTCCAAACTCCCCAACAAAGCATCATCAACTGATGTTAGCTGCAGATTTGCTACACACCTAGTTGTAGCGCAACCTTTCCGTGGGAGGAATTCACTAGCTGTGAGCGGAAGAAAGAGAATCTAACAGAATGCTAGGGGCACAAGCCCACAATTTGTTGTTTATCCATCAACCACCCAGGGGAGGGATGAAAAATGAGAGATTGAAGAATAGAGAGATGTGCGCTGAGAGGAAAAGCGAGAAAAGGGTTTTGAGAGAAAAAACAGAGCCTGAGGGCCGAGTGATGTGAGAATCACAAATAAGAAAAGGGTGGGAAATAATTCCCGGAGAAACTGGCTCCTCGCGTACGGAGACGTCTCTCGTCTTTGTAACATGTCTGTGTGTCATGTCTCTTGTTTTGTTTATCTCGATTCTTGCCTTGAGTCGTTCCGAGCGTGTCTCGATGTGTTTAGGTTGTTTTACCTTGTTTTTCCTTTGTTGAGTGGTGTTTAGGTTGTGTGCCTTTTATTTTCGTGTTGAGTTGTCTTGCTGTGATCAATCGTAGGCTCAATACCTGGTCGAAAACTCATCTCTCAATTTCAAAAATAAAATAGTTTTGTGCTCAAAAGTGCTGTGCCATTCTTCACGTTTGTGCAAAACAAGATTCGTTCTTTCATAAAACCGCACGGTTCGACCCAGGTCATGTGAGAACAGTAAAACCAGGACCTATCTGAAGCTATATGGGTTCCAGACTACAAAGCAAAAGAAAAGAGGGAAAATCGAAGCATCTGAGTGTGTTTCACCTTCGGCAAATTCCGTGATTGTACTCTGGATGTACCTCCTAAGGCCTTGTCACTACTCTGAAGCCTAAGTGTATCTCGGCCCCAAGCTTAAGCTTACTCCAAGTCAGAATGGCAATTAAGGCAGTAGCAGATGTTATCTCTCTCTGGTATGAACAGGATGTGCCCCTTTTGAGCTGAGTGTGTTGCAAACCCCTCCGAAAGGTAAATCAGAGGTCGTGTTTGAATTTGGTCTCGTTAAGGCTTGTATTCCCTTATTCGGCATTTTGTTTTAAACATGCATTGTCACGCACGCTCCATTTGCATCATGATGCATGTTCCAATTGCATTGTTATGCACCCACTTCACTTGCATCGTGATGCACGTTCCAATTGCATTGTTATGCACCCACTTCACTAGCATTGTTATACCTATTCACTGCATTGATTATGCACATCTATCTTGCATTGTTATGCTCATTCATTGCATTGTTATGCACCAATTCACTTGCAATTATCATTTTTTCTCCTCGCGCGTGCGACGGCTTAGACCTCCTTTGGTTTAGAGCATTTGGAACACGTTCCAATGCCCGCATCTTTTATTCTGAAACACCGGGATATGTCCCTACGTTTCTCTCCCTTTCCGAAACACCGGGATACGTCCCTACGTTTCTCTACCTTTTTGAAACACCGGGATACATCCCTACGTTTCCGTTTCTCTCTCTTTCTGAAACACCGGGATACGTCCTTACGTTTCCGTTTCTCCCTTCTTTCGAAACACCGGGATACGTCCCTACGTTTCTCTTTCTCCTTCTTTTCCGAAACACCGGGATACGTCCCTATGTTTCTCCTACCTTTCCGAAGCACCGGGATGCGTCCCTATGTTTCTTCTTCCATTTCGAAACAACGGGATACGTCTCTATGTTTCTTCCTTCTCCCCGAAACACTGGGATACGTCCCTAATCCTTGGGATACGTCCCTAATCTTTGGGATACGTCCCTAATCCTTGGGATACGTTCCTAATCTTTGGGATACGTCCCTAACCTTTGGGATACGTCCCTAACCTTTGGGAGGCGTCCCTAACCCTTGGGATGCGTCCCTAATCTTTGGGATACGTCCCTAACCTTTGGGATATGTCCCTATGTTTCTTCCTCTTCGGTTAAAAGCGTTCGGAATACGTTCCAATGCTCACACCATTTCAAAACATCGGGATACGTCCCTATGTTTCTCCCTTCTTTCCGAAACACCGGGATACGTCACTATGTTTCTCCCTCTTCCGTTAAAAGCGTTCGGAATACGTTCCAATGCTCACACCATTCCGAAACACCGAGATATGTCCCTATGTTTCTCCCTGTCCCCTTTCCCCACACGATTTCAGTGTGTTTGGAATTCATCTTAGGTTGCATTGTCATGCACACTTCTTCACTTGCGTTGTCACGCACATTCCACTTGCATTGTTTCCAATTATCAAACCGGCTTCACGTAGCGTATAAGTCCAATTATCAAACCGGCTTCGCGTAGCGTATAAGTCCAATTATCAAACCGGCTTCGCGTAGCGTATAAGTCCAATTATCAAAATCTTCCTGCATATCATGTTGCATTTTGCCCTCCCCTTGCCTGCGGGCACGCCTGCGGGCACATCTCTGTTTATCTCACCTGTTTGTCTAAGTCTTCGGCCTTGTCAAAAATGGGTCGTCTCTGGGCTTTGACATTCACTCCCGTCACTTGTGACTTTCGAGTTCTGTCAAAGAGGGACAACTGTAGACACCCCATTTTTGACCGACCTTAAGACTCAGACGTCACCGATTGAGCGCTTGGTGATGTTGCATATCGTGCTCGTTCAGAGGTTTCAGAGTCTCGGTTGCGAGCCTTGCCTCCGGACTTCTGGACTCTTTCATGCTTTGCCTCGGTTTGCGAACCAGGCTCTGTTTTCTCTGTTTTCTCTTCCCAAAGGGAGGGAGAGGTCTCGTAGATCATCTCTCAGTGACCGAAGGCTACGTTTCGTGGTCGTAGGCCATTTTTCCCGTTTGGAGCCCGGTTTCCGGTTTTTCAGAGCCGTTGGCCGTGTGCCTTGGTTCAGGACCGCTTAACCACCTCTGTTTGCTCCGGTTTTTGGCATGCATCCTATTTGCTCCGTTTTGAGGGACACCGTGGCTCGAGAAACCAACTTCGTGGTTGAACACCACTTCCGGTGCCTAACAGTCAGTTTTCGGGGCCTCGAGCTGCGCGTTTCGGCCCCCGAACCTCCATTTTGCATCGGTTTGAGTTCATTTTTGGCAGGGACCTCTGTTTCATTGCTATGAAGGTCGTAGAAGGGTGGGAGGCCAGTAATTGTTCTGACAACCAGTTTTATTCCTCCATCGCCCTCCGTCGCCCGTTTTTCTCACTTGAAAGCCAATGTTGACCACCCTAAGGCCACTTTTTCTTGCCCCAAACCACATATTTGTGTTGTACACACCTGGGAGGCCACCAATATCATATGGTCGGCCAGTAATTCTATGTGACCCTTTTGAACCCCTCCTAAAAGCGGCCTTTTCTCTCTTCTGGTTCACTTTCTCCAGTTTTTGACCACATGGTTATGTTGTACACACATGGGAGGCCCTCTTTTTGGCATGGCCGGCCATCAATCATGATTGACCCTTTTGACCCTTGGCCGGCCGGCCACCTAAACCCTAGGAAACCGGCCGGCCATGATCCTCTCTCCAGGTACATCACAAATATGTATTCTGTTTCCCCCCAGATTCTGTATCCGGGGGGGAAATTTTTGGGGGGAAACTTGAATTTGAATCTCCCCCCCTTTTTCTCCACTCTTGTGCCTATATAACAGCACCTCCAGCTGCATTTCAAAGGGTTAGAAAGTTTTGGTTCAAGTCTCTTGCATTCAATCTCTCTCTCTCTATATTCCAACCATCAAAACCCCTCAAGCCCTACACCATTTCTACACCATCTCCAAGCCAACCAATCCACACTCCATTCCAGCAGCTTCAAGGCCATTTCCAGAGGTCAAGGGCTCCCAAACTTGGTCCAAGAGTTGTTGAAGACATAGGCTACAAGGGTAAGTCTCCTTCTCCCTCTCTCTTGCCTATTTTTGCTCAATATATTAGCTCCTCTTGCTTGCATATTTGGGCTCCGACCCTAACTGAGAATAGCATTATTTTGAGCTCCTTTTCATGTTTGTTTAAGGGCCTCTCCCTATTTGAGGCTTCCTTTTTACACTTGCTTCTTTACCTCTCTTGTATGCCTTTTTCTTGCATAGTATTTTAGGCTCATTTGTAAACTGTTTTGAGCGTGGTCATAAACTGTGAAGTGGCTTATTTTGAGCCCTTCTTCAACATTGTTGAAGGGCTATTCACTGTTTGAGGCTTCCTTTTGTCACTTGCCCCTTTATCCATCTTTTGGCCTCATTTTTGCATGTTTTGTTAGCCCCTTGTGCTTATATTTTTGGGCTCTGGTCCGAACTATAAATAGCCTCATTTTGACCCCCCCTTCAGGTTTTATTAAGGGACCTTTGCTGTTTGAAGTTCCCTGTTTGCTCTTTATGTTTAAACCTCTTTTTAGGCCTTATTTTGCATAGTATTTTAAGCCTGCATGTGCACTGTTTTGGGTTTGGTCACTAACTGTAAAAAACCATGTTTTGGGCCCCTCTTCAACTTTGTTGAAGGGCCCTCCTTTGTTGAGGCCAGAAACCATCACTTGCTTCTTTGTCTCCCTTTTGGCCCATTTCTTGCACAATGTTTTAGGCCTGTTTTTGTTTAGATCCGTGGCTTGTTGAAAACTGTAAAGTGCTTCATTTTGAGCCCCTCTTCAACTTTTTTTAAGGGCTCTTGGCCATTTAGGGCCAGAAGCTGCTACTTGCTTCATTATCTCTCTTTTGGGGCCATTTTTGCATGTTAACTTAGCCCTATTTGTGTTCACTTTTTGGCCTTGCTTAAAACTGTAAATATGCTTTTTTGGGACTTTCTTGATTCTGTCTTCACACTTCATGTTCGAATAATGCATGCTTTGCATAGCCATAGGTCATTCCATGTACCTAATTTCATGTGTTCGGGTCTCATTCCATGTATCGGGTGCCATGTTTCCATGTTCTGGGGCCGTTTTGCATCATATTTTGCTACTGAAATTTTCATGCTAGTATACCACATTCCATGCCTTGCCATGTCTTGTTAGAATGGCATTCGGTGCCTTAGGATCGGTCTTCGGTTTGCGTGCATGCGTGCACGCATTTCGAGTGTCTCATTTTCATCCCATGGCCTCCTCTGTGAGTGTGGCTGAGGTCCATTCATGTTGGTGTAAGTCCCTTGTGCATTGTGTATGTCATTTCATTTCATAGCATTGTGTATGCTAAGTTGCATGTTAGCGCATTGTGTATGCCATGATACCTCGTGCATCGTGTATGCCATTTCATAGCATTGTGCATGCTAGGTTGTATATTAGTTGCATTCATGCATGTCATGCATATGGCATTGTGCTTGGGATAGGAGTTAGCCCGAGCACGGAAAATGAGGTACGTTTCGTACTCCAAGTGACGGAACGTATCTCAATTCCTGGTCGCCGACACTCCGCTCGGGCTGCGCGTTTCGGCCCCCGAACCTTCATTTTGCATCGGTTTGAGTTCATTTTTGGCAGGGACCTCTGTTGGACTCGGACCTCGTCTAAATGATGAAATGCAAGATATGTAACTCAATAAACCTATTGCTCTGATACCACAATTGTCACACCCCAAATCCGGGCATGACCGGCCGTGGCCCACAGGGACTTAGCCCAAGGCACACGTAAGCCTAAACACGAATCCAATCACATTGAACAACTGAACAATAGTCTAATAATAAATAACCAAAACTCAATCCAGACATGCCACAATTATAAGTGGCAAAATCAACCGTAATCAAAAGCCATCCAAACTTATGGGATATAAACAACCTGTTTGCATTCATTCATCTGTATTGCATGCACCGGGCTCGGCGCATCATACTAACTGCATCGTATTTTCAATTCCAAGTTGAATACGTGTTAGCTGTAGCATTTCATATGCCATGTTTAGAATAGCCGAGCCTGCTATAGTTGCATTTTTGCATGTGTTGCATTAGGCATCTTTGTATAGTTAGGATCATGCATGGATTTCTAATTAGCTTCTATTTTGACTTGGAGCACTCGGTAAGTTTTATGCTTTAGCATCCTTGCATGCGTGTGAGAGACTGCCATGATAGCATGTTTACCATGAGGCTAATTGCTTATGTGATATAACTGCCTGAATGCTTGTGGGTGAAGGTTGGGTTATTTGAATTGAAACAATTCATCAAATGTGTGTTTTAAGCCCACTAGATAGTGGCAAAATCATGTTTTCTAAACCCATTAGAGGGTGGCAAATCCACGTCTTAGCCTACTTGCGAGTAGCACCATCAAACCATTTTCAAACAAACAAACATGAAATGTTTTGTTCCAATTCAGACGATCCAGTCTATACTTGTATGCTGTGCGCATCACATAGTTATCTAGGCTAATAACCGGAATAAGAACACATAATGTTTTCAAAAATAGATATCATGGTTAGTAGAGGCCGATCTTTGATCGGGCGAGCGGGGGTGCTCACGAAGTGACCTTCCCCAATCGTACCCAAGTTCCCGAGCCGAGGCAACTTTGGTGCTGACGGACACGTGGCCTTAGGCAAACGAGTCAGGGTTTCCTAAATTTTCCAAAATAAAATATTTAGGTGGCGACTCTGTATCTGGCAAAGCAGTCCATGTTTGGCACTTCTTTTCTAAAAATCTGTTTTCTCAAAAACGATTTGCTGGATTTGGACTCTTTGGTTCAGATTAAGAACCGTGACAATCTGACAGTCCGAACTGTAGTGAGCCCAAATGAACAGAACGGGGGTTCATCTCCCTGGGGCGTTCGGGGGACGTCTACAGCAGTTATATCACGTAAGCAGCTAGCCTCATGGTAATCATGCTGTTATGGCAACACTCACACGCATGCGGTATGCTAAAACACGATTCTCGGGCCACCAATCACGCATTTCCATGCATGATGGCCCAAGGGACCAAGTATGCATTTTGATTTCAAATACAATGCACACACACAAACCAAGGCCCAATCCCTATCACTAGATCAAGGGACAAGGCATGCTTGCTAGATGGCATGCAACCTAGGCATGCAAACTAGTATCCTATATGAACATGGGGGAAGCATGCAACAAAATGCAATAGAGCTAAGCATGTGTCAACAATGCAAGTAATGAGCATGCAAACATTATGCAACCAAAGCATGCAAGCATGTAGCAATGTGATCACATTTGAACAGCATGCGAAAGGTGGACTTAGACCAATATGGACAAGCCTCAGCCTTGTCTAAATAGGAAGCCAAAATGCTAAGGAATGGAGGCAAATACACACACAAACAATGCATGCATAAATGGCCCAACGCTTAAGCATTAAAGAACATCTTTTAAGCACACTTAAAAGAGGATAATCATGGACAAATGGCATGCACATCAAACTCTAAAAATCATGTTAAGATGATACCAAATCCAACTACCAATGCAAGCAAGGCATGCAACCAAGCCCAAGAACTTAAACTATGGTTAAATGACACATGAAGCAAATGACCAAAGTGGACCAAAACAGTCCCAAATCATGTTAAGGCAAGTCCTAAAAACCACCTAGATGGCATCTAAATGATCTACACATGGAGGCATGCACAAATGCTTAAACATGGAGCATACAACACCACCTCTTAGAGGCATCAAAGAGGCATCAAAGGCAAGCATACAAGCATGTTATAAGGACTGAAATAACATGATAAATGGTTCCAAACCACTGAAAATGATGCAAGCAATGCACACTACACACTCACACACTTGGGGCTAACAATCCAAGATGCAAAGGGACTATGCAATGCATGTCTTGGTCGACCAAAACAGCCAAGGACAGACCTTAAGCATGGCAAGAAAAGCATAAAAGCTTCATAAAGCTAGGCCTAAACATGCTTGAATAAGGGCTCAAAGCATAGGACATATTAAGGCTAAAACAAGGCATTACAAGGCATGTATGCTAAGCAAGCATGTGTGCCTAAACCAACATAAAACAGTGCTATAGCATGACAAAATAACACTAAATAGCAGCTAAGATATGGCCAAGGTTTACAACCTAAGACATGTTAAGGCATAACAAGGCATTACATGGCAACTATGCTAAGCATGCATGGGGTACCAAAACCAAGTAAAAACAGAGGCATAACATGACATATTAAGCATAAAAAGCAGCCAAGTCATGGTCAATACACAAACAACCCCAAAGCTTAAAACACCCTTAACAAACTATTTAGAGCACTCAAAAACAAGACTTTTCTATGTTATATGTTAAGCTCAAAAATAGTTGCAAATATGGAAAAACAAGCTATGAAAACAAGACTTAAAAGAGGTAAAAGCTCACCCTTGAAGCATAGCAGCAAATCAGCAACTTTTGGACAAAGAAAAGACTTCAAATCACCCCAAAAATGACCTTCAAGGACCTTAGCTCAATAAAGAGAGTAGAGAACTAGGTGTTTGTGTGCAAAAGTGCAAAGAAAATGCACTTTTGAGCACAAACAAGCCCTAAACCTTAGAGAGAGAGGCAGAAAATGTAGGGAGAGAGAGATTTTTTTGCTCCAAGTTGTATATCTCTTTTTCCTCTCTCTTCCCTATATGAGAGAGCTTGATTGATATAGATATATATCATTCTGCAGCTCCTCAGAACAACCACGTCCAGGCATGGGCTGAGGTATGGCCTAGAATGACAGCTGCCAGCTGTCTACAGAAATATCTGTTGAAAACCACACTTGGCCGGCCGGCCATCACATTTGGCCGATGGCAACAGAACACAGCCGGTGGCCTCAAGCCATGGCCGGTGGAGTGTGGGGATGTCCCAAAAGCCATTCCCTGCCCTCCAAAGCAAAAACACAAGTGTTTGGTGCAAAACCAGACACAAAACGGTCGAGTCGAGAGATCCTGAGGCAAGGCGCGTAGCCGAGGCCTCCGGAAACTCAAGACGAACACAAACATGGATGATCACCGAGTGTTCAAACGGGGATGGTTATCGACCATTTTTAAATCCATCGGCAAATAATGAATGGCCGGTCGGCAGTATAGGTGGCCGGCCGGCCAAATATTCCTGCAGAACCTGTTTTTGACAGCAGCAGAGGGCAGACAGTGCATGGCAAGGAAATTCAAAGCAAT
>NW_021025858.1:1079859-1106467 GCF_004153795.1 Camellia sinensis
CTAATGACATCTAAATAGTATGCCATTAGATTATCCCAAAGGTAGATCACAGTGATACTATTTGTGATTATTTAAACATGTGTTTATCTTAACTAATTGTCAATTATTGATTACTCTTAGCATTAATATAGTGAACATAAATTATTGATTAAAGTTTTATTTCGCTATATTCGTATACTTTGTTTCGATTTTCAATGAAAAAGATTTCTCAAAAAAAAATAAAAATAAAATAAAATATGTTCAGTTTCATCTTGATGTCTTGAATTTTGACTTAGTGTTATTATTTGAGAAATTTACTGCTATTATGATTCAAGTAGTATAAAAGAATAAAAGATTTTTCATAAAGTATAAAACGATCGAACAAATAAAGTTTAGGTTTTTTTTATGCATTATACTAAATATTAAGTTTTAACTTCCTTAAATTGATAATGCTAAATAATGTGAAAGAACGTTTCTGAACTGTTAATAAGTTTTTTGCTGGGACACTTATGGTTAAGCTTACCAACACAAAGTTTGATGGTATGCATGAGATGTACGAGCATGTCATTGAATTGTCTAACTTGACTACTCAATTAAAGAATTTAAGAATATTTGTGAATAAGTTTGTTTTTGTGCAATTATTTTGAATTATTTATCTTTTCAGTATGGGTCAATTATATATAATTCTATGAATAGTAGGTAGAAAGTTAATAAATTGACTAGTATGCTTATTTAAGAAGAGATAAAACTTAAGTAATTGAGATATCATTTATTGATCTTGTAATTCAAGAAGCCGAAAAGAAAGGGAGAATGCTTATAAAAGGACATATAGAAATAGCCACATAAAGAAAATGAGTCTTCTCAAGATTTTCAGTCTCATAAGAAAGAAAATGGCTACTTGTGTTTTTAATATGGTGCAAGATTATTTTTAAACCAATTATGTTAAAACTCTAATTGAATTATTGGGTCTTATCGTTTATTTTTATTTTATTTTTTTGGCATTGATCATTACTTAGACTTTGTTCAAATAAATAAATAAATTTATGTTCATTCTAATTTTGAAAATTATTTATTGATTTGTCCAAACTTAATTAACCTTGATGGTTATTTTCAAAAATTTGAAATAAAGGTTTAATTTATTGTTAATACCTTTTCTGTTAATTTTGGTATTATTTATGATGGTTTGTATAAATTAAAGTTTAATAATTTCTCAAAAATTTAATTTATCTTGCATCATTATGTTGGTCCTAAATATAGCTTGATAAGTAAAAACTCTTCAAACTCGTAGCATAACAAATTTTGTTGCTTTTAATGGGAGTGTTGGTTGCATTAAGGAAAAGCAATTCAATCACATTATGTAAAGTGCCACAAGATATACAGGGTTTCTTCATATTATCTAAATAGACATTAATGTACCTTTTTGACACTTCATGTTTGGTAAATAAAATTATTTTATCATTTTTATAGATGAATTTTCACTTCATGATTTTGTTTATTCATTGCGTAAAAGATCTCTAGTAAATTGATATCATTGATCTATACATTATCAAGGAAGAAAGGCAATTAAACAAAAATGTGAAAATCATAAAGATAGTGTAAAACACAAGTCTATTTGCTAAACTCTATGAAAGACATAATACTTGTGAATGCCTCAGCAGAATGATGTAACTGAGAAATATTATTATGCTATAATGAATATGACTAAGAGTATGTTAAATAGTTTCTAAATACCCATAACATTGTGGATGTATGTCGTTTATCTATTATTTTCAAATAAAATCGGGTTCCTAGTAAGGTAGTTCCAAACATTCATTCTGAACTGTGAACAGGAAGAAAACTGAATTTAAGACACCTGCATGATTGTGGTTATCTACGAAAATTAGAATTATTGATCCACATGAAAAGAAATTAGATTTCAAAATAATCAGTGGTTATTTTGTTGATTATCTTAAAAATTCAAAGGGTATTAGTTTTACTATCTTGGCCATGGTACAAGAATTTAAACCGATAAAATCAAATTTAATAAGAATGGTGAAATCAGTAGGAGTGATAAATCATGAAATATGATCATTCAATAAGTTTGGGTACAAGTATCATTATCCATAATTTGAAGGAAATTGTTATTCCTATAATTGTTAAACAATTTAATGTCTTGGAACAACAAATGAATAATCAATTACTCTATGATGTAATTATCACCAATGAAGAGTTGTAGAAGAACCACAAGAAATAATATTAAAAAGATATCATAAGGTAAAGAGATTTGTTATTCCGAATGATTATGTGTTATATCTATAACAATCTTATTATAATAGTGGGATAAGTAAAGACTCAGTTTTATTGTCACAAGCCATAGAAAGTATTGATTCAACTAAAGGAATTGATGTGATGAATGATGAGTTGAAATCAATGGACCAGAATGAAATTTGGGATTTGTAGACACCCCATTTTTGACCGATCTTAAGACTCAGACGTCATCGATTGAGCGCTTGGTGATAGTGCATGTTGTGCTCGTTCTGAGGTTTCGAAGTTTTTGGCTGAGTGCCTTGCCTCCGGGCCTCTGAACTCTTTGTGCTTCGGCTCGATTTGTGGACCGAACCTTGTTTTCTCTTCCCTGGAGGGAGGGAGAGGTCTTGTAGACCTTCTCTTTGCGGTCGTAGACCACTTTTCCCGTTTGGAGACTAGTTTCCAATTTTCAGAGCCTGCGGCCGCGTGCCTTGTCTCGGGACTGCTTAACGTTCTCCCTTTGGCATGATTTTTGAACCACACCTTGTTTCCTCTGCCTAGAGGGACGCTGTGGTCTGGGAGACCACTTTTGTGGTCGTAGACCACTTTTCGTGCTCGTGGACTAGTTTTTGGGTCTCCCAGCTGCGTGCCTTCGTCTTGCATCCGTTTTGGTTTGTTTTTGGTACAAACCTCATTTTCCTTGGAGGAGTTTGATCCGATTTAAAATCTTTGGGTTTGTTTTTTTGCGCTTGTTCTCGTCAAAAAGTTTCATGGGAACTTAGAAATTCTATTCTGGGTCGGCACCAACCTTCTTAAGGGTCGACCCTTACCTATTGGTGAAGTTTCTGGAAGTGTTACTGGAATATAGGGTTAGCACCAGTCTAGGGAGGGTCAACCCTCTTATATTGCAGAATCTGTGTGTTAGTTGCTAGAAAATAGGATCGACCCCCTCCTATCTAAGGGTTGATCCCCTTACTTGTGCCAGATTGTGCTTTCTACCTGAAGGGTCGACCCCCCTGCCCGAAGGGTCGACCCCTACGTGTTTTTTTTTTTTCAAATTTTGGGGTTCGAAAGGGCCCTACCTTTGGGGGGTTTTGGGCCTATTATTTT
Source organism: Camellia sinensis (assembly GCF_004153795.1). Taxonomy (NCBI): domain Eukaryota; kingdom Viridiplantae; phylum Streptophyta; class Magnoliopsida; order Ericales; family Theaceae; genus Camellia; species Camellia sinensis. Next base: position 1,083,175 of record NW_021025858.1, read on the forward strand.
ATTGACCTTAGGGATACTTTTCTACTACTATAAATAAACTCCAAGCATAGTTTCATTGGACTTTTCTCCTCTTTCCTCTCTCAAACCGTGAGTTCTCCTCTCTCTCTCTCTCTAAACTCAAGCTTTTGGCACTAAGATCTCTAGATCTACTCACCTAGAGTGATCTTTTCACCATGGTCCTTTGAGAAAATGTGTAGATCTCGTCCATGGCATCCTTTTGGTCCGAATGGTTCACGGTTTCGTTGCCATTGATTTTTGGGTCGGCATCTCTTGGCTTCAAGAGGTAGCGATTTCTAGTTCTCTTTCAATACCTTCGTTTATGGATAGATTTGTGCTATTTTCTTTATATAAACACAAAAGTTTATATTTTTATGCATATTGTGATGAATCACGAGATTAGAGGTTAGGGTTTGAAGAGAGTTGGGTTTATTTGTTGGGTTATGATCTTGGGTCATGAGCTTGGGTGTAAAAGTAATAAAAGGGTTGGAATAAAATGTGTTTTTGTGAAAAGCATTAACTTCTCTTAAAAACCCTAGTTTGCCTCATGAAGATAGTTAATGGTTTTGCTTCAATTAAGAGTAGAATCATGAAATTGAGGTGTTAAATTATACATGTACAAGTTCAATCGAAATTTTAAAGAATTTGAAAAATGTATGTAAAAGTTGCGATTGAACTCATAATGTTGATGTCTTAAATTATGTTATAATGTGAACCAAACTTGGGAGAAAGGAAATTACTAATGTTATGGATGGTATGAGCTTTGTGTTGAGCTTTGGGGGGTGGTTTGAATTCAAGGTGCCCAATTGCCCTGTCTAGGCTTATCACTAGACGAATGTGGGAAAAGTGTTTTTGGGTGTCCACATAGTCCTGCCGTATTGTAACCGGCAAAAGTGGAAAAAAGGATGGTTTTCGAAAATGTTTTGGATGCCCACCTCCTGCCGTATAATAGCCGGCAAATGTGGGGGATAGTTTTAAAAAGTTGAAAATGGTTTTCAGAAAAAGATATGATTTTTGAGAAAATGATTTTTTGGGAGTTCATTTCCCGCCGTACAATAGCCGGCAAAAGGTGGAATGTGCTATAAATTAGGTGCCTGCTATCCCGCCGTATCAAGCCGGCAAAAAGTGGAATGTGTTGTGAAGTGTGTTGAGGTCAGCGATGCTATACGTGACTTATGATGAACTTGTGAAATTCCCATTTGATGTGTAAATTGGTATGGAATAGAAATGCATGTAGAAATTATTTGAAAAGAATGGATAATGAAATGGTAATTGGATAAGGGGTTAATGATAAAGAACTCACCGGGTTGTTTGTATCTATAAGGAAAGATTAACAGTTTTGCTTTGTGATTAATTGAGAAATTGAATTAAAAAGGGTTTATTATCCTTGTGATGTATTGAGTTATAACTAATAATGCAAATGTGAATGTGATGTAATTGTTCTTGGATTTCTACATTAAAGAGTTATAGCAATAAAGGATTAACAGGTGGGAATGGAGTGTATGAGGGTTGTTTTGAGTATTAAGGGAGCATGAATGTGAGGTATGGAGTTATAATAAATGTAACTTCTAAAAAGGGAGAATGGGAATAAAAAGGAGGAATGTTAAAATGGAAATTTAATAAGGAATATTTTGGAATGGGTTAATAAATATAAAATGATGTGATTCCTTAAACATGTTTGTTTCCAAAAAGGATTTTTGGTTTTATGATAAAAAGGATGGTTTTTTATGGTTAAAGGTTTTCCTAAATGTTCAGATAAATTTTGAGAAAAAGGTACTCTACATATGATATTTTGAAATTACAGAACATTACTTTACTATATGGTATCACCTTGCATGCATGATCATTTCTATCTATAGGATGGTTATTGTTTTAGAACTGTGAGATTCCTACTGGGCAATTGTGCTTACCCCTTGTTGTTTCATTTTTTTTATAGGAAGAGAATTTAGATTGATTGGTTGAAGGATTAGGAAGTCCATGTAGATCTTGTGTGCAATCTCTTTGTATTTTGATGTTTGTAATTATTTATTTGTAACTCCGTAGTGGGAGCTTGGCATTTATTGTTATTGTTGTTGTATTCATCATGAGGGAGACATGTACTATTATGTTTCTATTACTCAAGGGTAATAGATCTTTTTTGTTTTTTAAATGGACCTAAATTTTAGGCTCTTGGTAATGTTTTCGAGTAATTAAAATTTGGGGCGTGACAACTTGGTATCAGAGCTAACTGGGTTTGAAAACCTAGAGCTCGTGGGAATTGGTTTTTACCACAATGGGTTAGCTTCGCTTGGTGAGGACATTTGCATGTAGGAAATAGGAGGTGTATGACATTATGTGTTGCATTGTGTGAGTATGGGTTGAGCTTCCTGGATAGTGCTTATAGCCGGCTAACTTGCTTTGAGATCTCATTGGAAACGCATCTGATCTACATGGTTTCCAGTGGGAGTTCCTTGGACGTTCTGGGATAAGTGGTTATCCTTGTAGACGTGACTCTGTTATGTGGTTGTTGCTTAAATTTTGTTTATGTGCTATGTGATTAGATGTTAGGTTGCTTTATTGTTTTGGGCAGGAAGAGTAAGTGTCTTAGGGAAGGGTTAGAGTTTGGTCGATGGATGTTAGATGTTGTTATAGAGATAATGAGAGCTATAAAGGAGTATAGTTGAGATAAGGCAAAATTTTAGGATGGTATGAGGTTAGTTTGAGTTATGTAGAATATTGTGAAAGGTTTAGAAAGGCAGTGTAAGAATTGGGTTTCATGATGATGAGGGTGAGAAAAGGGGTTTGTGGTATTTAAGTATTGAGTGACATGATTAAGGCATGTATAGAGTTCGTGAGTATGAAGGAAACTTGATAGTAAATGCTAGAAGTAGTTCTTGAGGAGGAATCTGGGTTATAATTTTTGTAATGGGTGTTGTATGGGTAATGAATGTTTAGTGTGATTTGGAATTGGTGTTGCCATATCGGCGCAAGAGTTATGGGATTGTTAGGAATAGTACTAGTGCAACGTGTACCTGAGGACTATGGTGAAAGTCTAGAAGTATGGGAATGGTGTGTGGAGCTCTATCTCGAAGTATTTGATCTAGGACAACCTGTGGATGTTTGAGCGTCAAATTTAAGTTTTATTGAATGGTTAACCGAATTGGTTGATATGGGAGTTTGGGTGACAAATAATCACTTTGGAATGCTTAGGTATGAGTAGACTAGCATGTTTAAGATGTGTCTTGGAAGGGTTTTGTAAGTGTGGAGTAATCCATATGTAATGGTGAGGCTTGAATGAGCCTTGTCTCGCATGGATGGAAATTCCTCGAGTTGAGGTAGGAACATCACTAATTTCTTGGTCTAGTCCGAATGTGAATGAAAAGTGGTAACGATGAATATGAATTGTGAGATGTGAAGGGATGTGTGCTGAACCCTAGATAGGGACAATTGGTGTTGGTTAGTATGTCAATGTTCGAATTGTGAGAGTAGAAAATTGGTGAATTGGATTAAGTCGCGTATGGGAGATGAACCCTTGTAGCTGCTCCCTTTGATGGGACGTGAGGATTGATTTGGGTTAGTTTGGTCTGTTTTGGTTCGATTTGCAACGAGTTTTAAATAAATGCTATTTGAAGTGAATTGACATTTAGTTAATTTGGGAATTGCTATGGTTTAGATAAATGGTGGTCCGGTCAAATAGTGCTTTAAGTGGTACTAGTAGACATGGAGTTTGTTTGTGTATGTATGTGGTTGATGTGAATTTGTGAAATTACCTTAATGGACTTAAGGTGTTTGAATGTAAAGCTTTGTGAGTGCACTTGTGTTAATGTGTGTTAATGATTATTTGTGCTGATGTTTGAAATGGGTGAGAACTCCCAAATTTTGGGGAGTCGTATATTTTTATTACTCCTCAGATGTACCGGATTGTTATGTTTGTTGTTTATTACAAATGTGTACGGTAAAGGTGTTGTGATGTCACCAGGTGTGTGACATAAATAATTGGCTGACGGTTGAAATTCATCGGGTAAATGTTGAGAATAGTTTGGGAAATGAACATTTTGTTTCTTTGTGTTGTGACCTGGGATGGCACGGTCAAGCTAGTGCTAAGAATTTAATCAAAGTTGTGTTAATGAATGGCTTGTTGATTGAGCAGAAACTAAATGTTAATTGAGGGTAAATGTAATTGTTATGAAAATTTTAGATTTGCAAGTGTACTTTGATGGTGAACGATGTAAGTTGGAACACCGTTTGAGAAAGAAAATTTTATATATACATATAAATGTGAATGGTTTTTATTGTCTTATCTTTGAATGTCGAGTTGTATAAATAATTGAAAATGTTGCTAAGCTTGGTGCGAATTGGGATTGTTGTGATGGACCATACATTGTAGTGTGCCATTGGCTTCTGTTAGTGTCGGCCTAGTTTTTGGTTTAATGGGGGTTTTCCTTCTCTTCCAAATCGGGTATTGGTCGTCCAATGGTAGTGGTGCGTGTTGTTGCCGGTTGAGGAGTTGTTGATTTTCCTTGGACGTACTAGTAATTGACGTTGTTCCTTGTCTCTTGGACTCCGATGAGTATGTTGGTCAAACGAGTGATCATGACCTCTTCCTTATAATTCTTCTTGATTGGATGTCCTCGGGGCTCTGAGATATTGAATCCGGATCTGGAAATCTATCCTAAGTGTGGAACAAATTATAGGTTAGAGGTTGTGTTTCCTATTGGGTTCATACTACCTTTTGTTTGGCCTTTTATTTCGGGGACGAAATTTCCTAAGGTGGGGAGTTTGTAACACCCGCATCCTTTAATCCATTGGAGAGTGTATTTAATTCCCTTATTTTCTTTTTGGGAGTTTTTGGAGTTGTTGAATGTTGGTTTTAGAGGAGTATAATCCGATTTAAACTCGTTGGGTTTGTTTGTTTGCACTTGTTCTCGTCAAAAAATTCCTTGGGAACTTAGAAATTCTATTCTGGGGTCGACACCAACCTTCTTAAGGGTCGACCCTTACCTGTTGGTGAAGTTTCTGGAAGTGTTGCTGGAATATAGGGTCGACACCGGTCTGGGGAGGGTCGACCCTTTTATATTGCAGAATCTGTGTGTTAGTTAGAGGAAAATAGGGTCGACCCCATCCTATCTAAGGGTTGACCCCCTTGCTTGTGCTAGATTGTCTTTTCTACTTGAAGGGTCGACCCCCCTGCTCAAAGGGTTGACCGCTACGTGTTTTTTTTTTTTTTTTTCAGATTTTGGGGTTCGAATGGGCCCACCTTTGGAGGGTTTTGGGCCTATTATTTATTGACCTTAGGGCTACTTTTCTACTACTATAAATAGGCTCCAAACATAGTTTCATTGGACTTTTCTCCTCTTTCCTCTCTCTCAAACCGTGAGTTCTCCTCTCTCTCTCTAAACTCAAGCTTTTGGCACTAAGATCTCTAGATCTACTCCCCTAGAGTGATCTTTTCACCATGGTCCTTTGAGAAAAAGTGTAGATCTTGTCCAGGGCATCCTTTTGGTCTGAATGGTTCATGGTTTCGTAGCCATTGATTTTTGGGTCGTCATCTCTTGGCTTCAAGAGGTAGCGATTTCTAGTTCTCTTTCAATACCCTCGTTTATGGATAGATTTGTGGTATTTTCTTTATATAAATACAAAAGTTTATATTTTTATGCATATTGTGATGAATCACGAGATTGGAGGTTAGGGTTTGAAGAGAGTTGGGTTTATTTGTTGGGTTATGATCTTGGGTCATGAGTTTGGGTGTAAAAGTAATAGAAGGGTTGGAGTAAAATGTGTTTTTGTGAAAAGCTTTAACTTCTCTTAAAAACCCTAGTTTGGCTCATCAAGATAGTTAATGGTTTTTCTTCAATTAATAGTAGAATCATGAAATTGAGGTGTTAAATTACACATGTACAAGTTCAATCGAAATTTTAAAGAATTTGAAAAATGTATGTAAAAGTTGCGATTGAACTCATAATGTTGATGTCTTAAATTATGTTATAATGTGAACCAAACTTTGGGGAAAGGAAATTACTAATGTTATTGATGGTATGAGCTTTGTGTTGAAATGGTTGTGTTGAATCTTGTTGTGTGTTATGTGAGTTGTATTGGGTTATGTTGTGTTGAGTTGGTTGAGTTAAGTTGTGTTGTGTGGAATTGAGTTGTGTTGAGTCGAGTTGGGTTATGTTGTGTTGAGTTGAGTTGGGTTGTGTTGAGTTTGGTTGAGTTGTGTTGGGTTGTGTTGTGGTTGGTACCAGCGCGGGGAGTTGAAAAATGATTTTTCGGTTCCTACGACCGTCCGTATAATAGCCGGTAAATGTGGGGGGTGGTTTGAATTCAAGGTGCCCAATTGTCCTACCTAGGCTTATCGCTGGACGAATGTGGGAAAATTGTTTTTGGGTGTCCACACAATCCTGCCTTATTGTAGTCGACGAAAGTGGGAAAATGATTTTTGGATGTCCACACAGTCCTGCCGTATTGTAGCCGACAAAAGTGGAAAAACATATGGTTTTTGAAAATGTTTTGGGTGCCCACCTCCTGCCATATAATAGCTGGCAAATGTGGGGGATGATTTTAAAAAGTTGAAAATGGTTTTTGAAAAAAGATATGGTTTTTGAGAAAATGATTTTTTGGGAGTTCACTTCCCGCCGTATAATAGCCGGCAAAAGGTGAAATGTGCTTTGAATTGGGTGCCCGCTATCTCGCCGTATCAAGCCGGCAAAAGGTGGAATGTATTGTGAAGTATGTTGAGGTTAGTGATGATATATGTCACTTTTGATGAACTTGTGAAATTACTATTTGATGTGTAAATTGGTATGGAAAAGAAATGCATATAGAAATTATTGGAAAAGAATGGATAATGAAATGGTAATTGGATAAGGGGTTAGTGATAAATAATTCACCGGGTTGTTTGTATCTATAAGGAAAGATTAAGAGTTTTGCTTTGTGATTAATTGAGAAATTGAATTAAAAAGGGTTTATTATCCTTGTGATGTATTGAGTTATAACTGATAATGCAAATGTGAGTGTGATGTAATTGTTCTTGGATTTCTACATTAAAGAGTTATAGCAATAAATGATTAACAGTTAGGAATGGAGTGTATGAGGTTTGTTTTGAGTATTAAGGGAACATGAACGTGAGGTATGGAGTTATAATAAATGTAACTTGTAAAAGGAAAATGGGAATAAAAAGGAGGAATGTTAAGATGGAAATTTAATATGGAATATTTTGAAATGGGTTAATAAATATAAAATGATGTGGTTCCTTAAACATGTTTGTTTCCAAAAAGCATTTTTGGTTTTCTGAAAAAAAATGATGGTTTTTGATCGTTAAAGGTTTTCCTAAATGTTCAAATAAATTTTGTGAAAAGGGTACTGTACCTATGATACTTTGAAATTATAGAACGTTACTTTACTATATGTTATCACCTTTCATGCATGATCATTTCAATTTATAGGATGGTTATTGTTTTAGAATTGTGAGATTCCTACTTGGCAATTGTGCTCACCCCTAGTTATTTCATTTTTTTTACAGGAAGCGAATTCGGATTGATTGGTTGAAGGATTAGGAAGTCCATGTAGATCTTGTGTGCAATCTCTTTGTATTTTGATGTTTGTAATTATTTATTTGTAACTCCGTAGTGGGAGCTTGGCATGTATTATTATTGTTGTTGTATTCATCATGAGGGAGACATGTACTATTATGTTTCTATTACTCAAGGGTAATAGATCTTTTTTTTTTTTAAATGGACCTAAATTTCAGGCTCTTGGTAATATTTTCGAGTAATTAAAATCCAGGGCATGACATGTTGTGTCTGTTGCTTGAGCGTCAATTCTTGCGCTCAAACGGATTGTGCATATATTAGTTCGTAATAGCAACATTTTACATCACTTTTCCATCTCTTTCTCTCTCTAAAACTCTCCAATACCCTAGATCTAGAGCTTCTCTCTCTAAAACCTACATTCTCTCTACAATTTCACCTAGATCCCGTTGGTTTCTCCACCCTACTTCCTTTGTTAAAAAGGTAGCGCATCTCAAGGGCTATATTTCTATCCAAATATAGTTGTGTTTGAGCATCTTTGGAGCTTCCTCTTTGCTTGGTCGACTCCTAACTTTGAGGTAGGGACTTTCTACACTCTTTTATGGGTTTGAGCTTAGTTATTTGTTGATGTGTAAGAAGTATTGGGATTTGAGACGATTTTGAACAAACCTAGGGTTTTGGTTTAAATTCGAAAGAGGAGTTTTTGAATGAATGTATTGGAAATGGTTATGGGAGGAAATATGAGCTTGTGTTGTGTTAAAATGATTGATTTTGGTGTTTGGGATGAAATTGGAAAAAAGAGAGTTTTGGCCTAAAATGTCTTGAGTAATTATTTTGTATAAATATGGAATTGGTATTGAGAATGTGAAATTGAATAGATGGTTATATAAATAGTGTAGCGAGATATGTATTATCTCGTACCTATGGAAAGTTGGATAATTTATCTGTTGTAAAGAGTGTATATCTGTTTAGAAATGTGTATCTTGGGCTATCGGTAGAGGATAGCCATGATTGTTGTAGATATTGCAAGAGGATTAGGCAAATTGAAACTAATCTCTTAGCCGTTATAATTGAATATGATTATGATGTGTATACATTGTATATGTATGATGTTTGGGAGGAGAAGGGGGGTGTACTTTATGTTTGGGAGAATAAAGGGAATCAACTCCATTAAACTAAGTTAGCTTGTGTGTCTAGGGTGAAAGTCCCGAAAACCGTGCGTATACATAGGTGTCGATTCCCATGAACGAAATTTTTATAAAATGGCAAGTGAATGTATTTGTATGATAATTATATTAGCCAGAGACCTGTGAGTTGTACCTCTGTTTGAATGATAAAATGAAGTGGGCATAACTAATGAGCCGAGAGAAAATGGATTAAGATGTAAGTTTGACGTAGCATGGTTTTGGAAAAAGTTGTAAAAGGTTTGTCATTTGGGCATTGAACATGTTCATCACATTGATATCTTTGTTAATATTCATATATTGTCTTAGATTATTTCTACTGGGCTTTGACTCACCCTACTTGGGAAACCAATTTCAGGTGCTGGTGACATGCCTCCTCTGAGGACTTAGCTTGGGAGGACCTGAGAGCTAAAGGCTCTATCTTGTTGTTTTGTATTTAATATTTGTACAAGCCTAGGGCTTTATATGTATGGAGCTTAAGACACTCTCTTTTATTGTAACCAAGCATAGTCTTGGAAAGATATAAGCCTGTAAGGCATTTATTTTGTTGATCATTAAGTTGGTATCACATGCTATACATTCAGGGTAAAGCTTATGAATGTATATCGCATGTGTCACTTTTGTAAATTAACTCTGATTAATGAAAGTCTATTATTTTGTGTTTGTCATCTTGTGTTAGTCATTTCCAGATGAATTATTGTAATTATTTTCGAGGCATTACAACTTGGTATCAGAGCGTACCGGCTTTGAATATTTTGGGTATATGGGAAGTGGTTAGTACCACAATGGGTTTGTCTTGCTTGACAGAGATGTTTTTATGTTTGTAGTGTTATGTGATAACATGTTTATGTGATTATATGGGTATGAGATTTAATTTTTAGGATGTTGGTTGAGTCCACGGGTTTCTAGGAGTCCTATTAGAAAGGCACTTGATCACTGTTATTTCTAATTGAAATTCTAGCAACGCTGCGGGACGATCATTATCCAGGAATGAAATTCGTATGTGTTGATGTAACTATATGTTTATGTGGAGTGAATTACTGTTGTCCACCGCATTAGGACGCGAGTGAGTAAGATTCAACACATCTATAAATGTGCTAATCTTTTATGATACCTTCATTAAGATGTCAGGATGTGGACGTGGTGGTGGTAGGCGCAGTAGGCCTAGAAGGCATGAGGTGCCTATACCGAATGATATTTCGACATAGGAAGAAGGGGTTGGTCAGGCCAATGTGGCCGAACCAGTTAGTCAACAGGCCATGGGTGCCTTAGTCCGCAAAATGGCTGGAGCTTTGAGGGAATCCATGGACATTCTCAGGGTTGAGAATCAAGTCCAGGCCCAAGTAGCTGAGGCATGGCCATCTTTTTTCAACCGAGAGTTTTTTTGGTCAAATCCGAATGAGTTTGTGGGTGATCCCAAGGAGCCACTGAAAGCAGATAAGTGGCTAGAACAGATGGTGAAGACGTTTGAGATACTTGGCATCGAAGACGATGGGCTGAGAATGACCTTGGCATCCTTCCAACTGAAGGGAAATACGGGTCAGTGGTGGAAGTATGTGCGTTGGCGCATTGGGGTGATTTGGGAGGCCTTTGTCAACGCCTTCCAGAACAAGTTTTTGCCTCCCATAGTTAGGGAGAAATAGAGGGATCAATTTTCACAGCTCAAGTAGTTGAACACACCGGTGGCCGAGTTTGAGGCAGCCTTTACTAGCCTCTCTAGGTTTACACCAGAGTTAGTGGTGACAGAGGAGCGCCGTTGCTTGGAATTTGAGAAGAGGTTAAGGACTGGGCTCTCTTTCAAGGTAGCTGGTTCGATGATTAGAGATTTCGGACAACTTGTAGAGTCGGCGACTCACCTTGAGACCGTGATGTAGATAGAGGAAGAGAGGATGAGGGGCTCCAGGAAGAGTTAGGATGTTCAGGGAGACCGCAAGAGGCAGAGGGGTCCTACCCCACAAAAGTCCCAGAGAGCTCAGTCAAGGTCCACTTTTCCAGTGCTGAGTTTCGGTTCTGGGAGAGGTGGTCAGGGAGATTTCACTTGTTACAAGTGTGGCTAGTTGGGCCACAAGTCTCCAGCTTACTCGCAGAGAGAAGGAGGGCAATGGTCTACATCATCTTTGGCTCGTTATCAGAGCTAGAGTCAAGGGAGACGGCGGCCGTTCACTTGTTATCAGTGTGTGCAGGCAAGGCATATGAAGAGATTTTTCCCTCAGTTATGTGGCACACCCGATGCGTCTGGGTCAAGACAGACACAGAGCCACCAGCCGGAACAGTTAGCATAGGCCTCAAGGGCCAATCAGGGAGCCTCTTCGACTTAGTCAGTGCATCAGGCTTATGCTCTGAGGGGTGAGTAGGTTAAGCAGAGACCTTCAGGGCGTGTGTATGTTGTTACCACGCTAGATTTAGTATCAGCGCCTTCAGTAGTAAGAGGTACCTAATGTGTCGATTGATACAAGTACATCACATTCATTTATATCCTCTGCATTTGCATCGGTTTTGGGGTTAGAGTTGGCTCAGTTAGTATCTCCTATCTGTGTAAAATCACCTATTGGTGGTGAGGTTGTTTTGAAGTAGGGGTGTCGGGGTTGTGTCGTAGAGGTTGCTGGTCACCGACTTTCTTTTGCATTTGTGTTGATTGATATGTCTAATGTTGACGTTATATTGGGTATGGATTGGTTGTTATCATATCAGGCTGTTATAGATTCCTACCGTCATAGGATTACTGTATGTACCCTAAGCGGTAATTGCTTTTATTTCTTGGGGGACCGGTGTAATGCCCCAACCCTTCACATGTCATCGATATTGTCTGCTTTTGGCTACGCCCGTACGGATTTGTTCCTCCTAGTGGGTCACCCATCTCAGAACTACTCCAGCCTAAGCACGCTTAACTACGGAGTTCTGCTAGGGATTTCACCACCCAGGAAAAGGCCTCGATGCTATATAAGGGTCCACGTTTTTACTTTAATAGCCTAGGAACTCCCCCTCCATTCCTAATGTGGGACACTGGGACCTTACAATCCACCCCCTTAAGGCTGCACTTCCCCATGCAGCAGCCTACTAACTCACAAGCCTGCCTACATACACCAGAGACGCTAGGGGCCCACACTCGGTACTCTGGAGAGTCGGCTCTGATACCATTTGTAATGCCCCAACCCTTCACATGTCATCAATATTGTCCTCTTTGGGCTACACCCACACGGATTTGTTCCTCCCAATAGGTCACCCATCCCCAGAACTAATCAGCCTAAGAACGCTTAACTGCGTAATTCTGCTAGGGATTTCATCACCCAGGAAAAGGCCTCGATGCTATATAAGGGTCCAGGTTTTTACTTTTATAGCCTAGAACTCCCCCTCCATTCTCGATTTGGGACACCGGGACCTTACAACCGGGTTGATAGTCTTATCACTGGTGTATGATCTGCATAAGCAGAGTGAACTTAGTTGCCTTCTTGCTAACTTCTTGAGTAATGAGTGAGATGAAGTCCGAGTTGAGTTGCGAAGGGTATTTTGTGAATACCCAGATATTTTTCCAGAGGATCTTACCAGTTTACCACCTCATCGAGAGATCGAGTTCTATATTAATTTAGTGCCTGACATGGCACCGATTTCTATGGCACCATACAGGTTTGCACCTGCCGAGTTGAGTGAGTTGAAGATTCAACTCCAGGAATTGTTCCATAAGGGTTTTATCTGCCTATTACTTCACCTTGGGGAGCACAGGCTTTTTTTTTCCAAGAAGAAAGATGGTGTGTTGTGGCTTTGTATTGATTACTGAAAGTTAAACCGGGTAATTATTAAGAACAAGTACCCAATGCCTCGTATAGATGATTTGTTTGATCAGTTGAAAGGGACTTGTTGTTTGTCTAAGACAAACCTGAGATTGGGTTATCACCAGTTGAGAGTGAGGGAGGAGGACATCCCAAAGACAACATTCCGTACGCGGTATGGCCATTATGAGTTACTAGTGATGCCCTTTGGGCTAACCAATGTACCAGCTATGTTTTATGGATTTGATTAACCGGATCTTCCATGAGTTCTTAGACTGTTTTTTGGTCGTCTTTGTAGACAACATCTTGATTGACTCACGCTCTGAGGATGAGCATGATGAACACTTGCGGGTAGTACTTTAGTTACTTAAAGCCCACAAACTATATTCCAAATTTGGGAAATGTGAATTCCGGTTGAAAGAAGTTAAGTTCTTAGGCCACGTAATATTCGGGGAAGGGGTGACTATAGATTCATCCAAGATAGAGGTAGTGCAAGATTGGGAACAACCTAAGAATGCTTTTGAGATCCGTAGTTTCTTGGGGTTGGCTAGGTATTACCGTCGGTTCGTGAAGGATTTCTCTAGGATAGCCTCACCATTGACGAGATTGACGAGGAAGGGAGTTAAGTTTGTGTGGAATGAGACTTGTGAGAGTCGTTCCAAGAGCTTAAGGTTAGGCTTACCACTGCCCCAGTATTGATTATTCCGGAGAGGGGTTTGGGCTATTCGGTATATTATGATGCCTTACGGGAAGGTTTGGGTTGTGTTCTAATGCAAGAGGGAAAGGTAGTAGCCTATGGCTCGCGACAGTTGAAAACACATAAGAGGACTACCCTACTCATGATCTAGAGTTAGCGGCGGTGATCTTTGCCTTGAAAATTTGGAGGCATTACCTGTATGGTGAGAAGTTTGAGGTATTTTATGATCACAACAATCTGAAATATGTATTTACAACAAAAAAGACTTGAATCTGAGGTAGAGGTTGTGGATGGAGTTTATAAAGGATTATGATTTCGAGATACATTATCACTCAGGAAAAGCCAATGTTGTGGCCGATGCCTTGAGTTGGAAATCAATTAGCAGTGTAGCTTATATTGCCTTCCGGGAATGGGAGATGTTCGATGCTATTGGGGAGTTTGACTTGCATCTTGGCGAGTTAGTTGAGTCTGCAGCTCCATTTTCGGTAGTTGCACAATCTACACTTGTGAACCTAGTGATGGAAGCACAGAAGGGTGACCTTGAGGTAGAATCCCTCTGAGAGAAGATCTCCAGTGGAAAAGTAGAAAGAGGCTTGAACGTGTACTCCGAGTCGAGTGTTAGATACCTTGGTCATCTCTTTGTGCCGGAGTCTTGCCGAGAGGAAGTACTCCGAGAGTTCCACCATTCACGCCTTGCAATGCATCTGAGAGGCACAAAGATGTATCACGACCTTAGTCGCCAGTTTTAGTGGAGAGGTATGAAGAAGGATGTGGCTGTGTTTGTGTCGAAATTCCTTGTCAACAAGTGAAGGCCGAGCATCAAAGGCCAGTAGGTTTGTTACAACCCTTGCCTATAGCCGAGTGCAAGTGAAAGCATGTCACAATGGATTTTGTTGTGGGCCTTCCGAGGACTCAGCGGGGTAGTGATGCCATTTGGGTGGTAGTTGACGGGTTGACTAAGTCAGTGCACTTTATACCTATGCGCGTAAGTGACTCGGTAGATTATCTTGCCAACCTTTACATTAGGGACATAGTGAGGTTGCACAGGGTCCCAGTGACGATTGTTTCAGATAGAGATTTGTGTTTCACGGCTCGGTTGTGGCAAAGCCTATAGAGTGCCTTGGGCATGAGATTGACCTTTTGCACTGTGTATCATCCTCAAACTGACAGGCAGTCAGAGCACACCATTCAGATTTTGGAGGATATGCTTCGAGGTTGTGTCCTTGACTTTAAGGGCTCAGGGGAGAGGCACTTGCCCTTAGTGGAGTTTGCCTATAATAATAGTTTCTAATTGAGTATTGGCATGGCACCATTTGAGGCCTTGTATGGTCAGCCGTGTAGATCCCCTTTGTGTAGGGCTGAAGTGGGTAATGCACCTATGTTAGGTCCAGAGTTGGTTCGGGAAACAACAGAGAAAGTTACACTTATCTGTAAGAAGTTGGCTACGGCTCAGAGTTGCCAGAAAACTTATGCCAACCGTAGGAGAAGACCCTTGTCTTTTAAGGTGAGAGACCACGTCTTTTTGAAAATATCACCTATGAGGGGTTTAATGAGGCTTGGGAAAAATGGGAAGTTGTCCACTTGGTTCATTGGGCCTTTTGAGTTCCTTGAGCAGATTGGAGAAGTAGCTTATCATTTGGCCTTGCTCCTACAACTTTCCGGCGTTTATGATGTGTTTCATATTAGCATGTTTTTGAAGTATAAGTCGGATCCATCGCTTGTATTGGATTGGACTAACTTAAAGGTAGATGAGGATGCCTCGTATGAGAAGAGACCGGTGAAAATCTTGGACACCCGGGACCAAGTCTTGCGAGGTAAGACAGTTCCCTTGGTTAAAGTATTGTGGAAATATCACGGGGTTGAGGAAGTAACTTGGGAACGCGAGTTAAAAGTTCATGAGAAATATCCGGACTTATTTGTTGATGTTTGAGCACAAAAAGCATCGCTCAAGTGAAGAATACATACTCCCAGTATTGTTGTAGACCTGCAAAAGTACTGCAGGTTCACAAAGACCGCTCAAGCACAAGAAGTGTCACTTGAGCATAGGAACAAAATTATGGGCATCAATAACTTGAAAAACAAGCTATAAACCTGTTCCAAACGTAACCAACACGTCTCAAAAGCCAAACTCAAAGAGAGATAAGGGGAACCAAGACATGAACAACTATATAGGACAATGAAACCCGGATCCGAAACATACAATGGGTTTAGTCTAAACCAGAAATGCTATAACCTCCCCCCTTAAGGAATTTCATTCCCAAAATTTAAACCAAACATTAAAACCAAGTTTAAACCAATTATAACAATGATAGTCATTCAAATTCACTACCATGATCCATTCGCTGGTCATCCATTCTCATGATAAATGAGTTTTCAATACTTAATATACAATTCACATTTCCAAAATATATGCAATGCTTATATTTTATTAACATAACAAAGTTTTCAATACATGTTCAAACATTAATAAATAGGTCCAAATACTTCTCACGGACTTCCGCCTCACGCTCTCATGTGGCCTCCTCAACCCCGTGGTGTCGCTACAACACCTTCACCAAAGGAATCGTCTTGCCTCGCAAGACTTGGTCTATAGTATCCAAGACTCTAATCGGTTGCTCCTTATATGAGACATCCTCATCCACCTCTAACTCAGTCCAATCCAACAAGTTTGAAGGATGCGGCTCATACTTCTGGAGCATATAGATATGAAACACATCATGAACCCCAAAACGTTGTGACAGCAAGGGCAAACATTAAGCTACCTTCCCAATCCGCTCAAGAATCTCAAAGGCCTAATAAACCTAGGAGACAACTTCTCGCTCTTCCCAAACCTCATCTAGGAGATAGCTTCAAAAAGACGTGATCTTCTACCTCAAAGTATAACGGTCTCTTCCTACAGTCGGCATAGCTTTTCTAACAACTCTGAGTCGTAACCAACCTCTTTAGGATAAGTACAATTTTCTCCATCGTTTCCCGGACTAACTCTGGACCCAACATTGGTGCATTACCCATCTCTGCCCAACATAAAAGGGATCTACACGGTTGGCCATACAAGAACTCAAATGGTGCCATACCAATACTAGACTAGAAGCTATTGTTATAAGCAAACTCCACTAAGAGCAAGTGCCTCTCGCACGACCCCTTAAAGTCAAGGACACAACCTCAAAGCATATCCTCAAGGATTTGAATAGTATGTTCTGACTGCCCATCAGTCTGAGGATAATAGACGGTGCTAAAAGTCAACCTAGTGCCCAAGACATTCTATAGGCTCTGCCACAACCGAGCCGTAAAACACGGATCTCTATCCGAAACAATAGTCACAGGGACCCCATGAAGTCAAAATATGTCCCTAATATAAAGGTCGGTTAGATAGTCTACCGAGTCACTCATGCGCATAAGTACAAAGTGCGCTGACTTGGTTAATCAGTCAACCATCAACCAAATGGCGTCATTAACCCGTTGAGTCCTCAGAAGACCCACAACAAAATCCATCATGATATGTTCCCATTTTCACTCAACTATAGGTAAGGGTTGCAACAAACCCGCTAGTCTCTGATGCTCGGCCTTCACTTGTTGATACATAAGGCACCTCGACACATACACAGCTACATCCTTCTTCATCCCCTTTCACCAAAACTGACGGCTAAGGTCATAATATATATTTATGCCTCCTGGATGCACCACAAGGCGTAAATGGTGAAACTCTCAGAGTACTTCCTCTCGGCAAGACTCTAGCATGAAAAGATAGTCAAGGTATTTAACACTCAAGTTGGAATACACGTTCAAGCCCTTCTCTACCTTTCCACTAGAGATCTTCTCCCAAAGGGTTTTTGCCTCAAGGTCACCCCTCTGCACTTCTATATCTCGGCTCACAAGTGTAGGTTGTGCAATTACCAAAAACAAAGTTGCCGACTCAACGGACTCGCCAAGACGCTAGTCAAACTCACCAATAGCACCCAACATCTCCTATTCTCGGATGGCAATACATGCTACACTGCTAATGGATTTCCTACTCAAGGCATTGGCTACTACATTAGCCTTTCTTGGATGACAATGCAACTCGAAATCATAGTCTTTCATAAACTCCATCCACCTCCTCTGCCTCAAATTCATATCTTTCTGTGAAAACAGGTACTTCAAACTCTTGTGATCAAAAACACCTCAAACTTCTCACCATAAAGGTAATGCCTCCAAATCTTCAAGGCAAAGATCATAGTTGCTAGTTCTAAATCATGGGTAGAATAGTTCCTCTTGTGTGTTTTCAACTAACGTGAGCCATAGACTACTACTATTCCCTCTTGCATCAAAATACAACCCAAACCTTCCCGTGAAGCATCACAATACACCGAATAGCCCAAATCCCTCTTCGGAATAATTGACACTGGAGCAGTGGTAAGTCTAATCTTAAGCTCTTGAAATGACTTTTCACAAGTTTCACTTTACACAAACTTGATTCCCTTCATCAGTAGTCTAGTCAATGGTGAGGCTAATCTAGAGAAATCTTTCACAAACCGACCGTAATACCTGGCTAACCCCAAGACACTACGAATCTCAAAAGCATTCTTAGGTTGTTCCCAATCTTGTACTGCATCTATCTTGGATGAATCTATAGTCACTCCTCCCCCAAATACCACATGGCCTAAGAATTTTGCTTCTTCCAACCAGAATTCACACTTCCCGAACTTAGCATACATTTTGTGGGCTCTAAGTAAGTACAACTCGCAATTGTTCCTTGTGTTCCTCATCGGAGGGTGAGTAAATCAGGATGTCATCAACAAAGAGAACTACAAAACGGTCTTGGAACTCATGAAAGATCTAACTCATTAAATCCATAAACACAACTGGGGTATTTGTTAGCTCAAAAGGCATCACTAGAAACTCATAATGGCCATACCGTGTATGGAATGCCGTCTTCCATCTTCCTCCCTTACCCTCAACTGGTGATAACCCGATCTCAGGTCTAGCTTAGAAAAACAACAAGACCCTTTCAACTGATCAAACAAATCATCTATACGACGCATTTGGTACTTGTTCTTAACAGTTACCTGGTTCAACTTTCAGTAATCTATACAAAGTCGCAATGCCCCATCTTTTTTCTAGGCAAAGAGAGTCGGTGCTCCCCAAGACAAAGTACTAGGGCGGATAAAACCCTTATCTAACAATTCCTGGAGTTGAATCTTCAACTCACTCAAGTTGGTAGTTGCAAATTTATACGGTGCCATAGAAATCGGTGCCGTATCAGGCACTAAATCAATAGAGAACTCAATCTCACGGTGAGGTGGAAAACTAGTGAGATCCACAAGAAAAACGTCCGGGGTATTCGCAAACTACTCGTGGCAATTCAACTCGGACTTCTTCACACACCCTACTCAAGAAGTTTTCCAAAAGACAACTAAGTTCTCTCCGACCTCGTAAATTACATACTGGCAATGAAGCTTTATCGGCTATGTCTCCCATGAAATAAAAACAATCATCACTCAAGGTACATACAGTAACCGTCTGACGGTAACAATCTATGACAGCCCGATACGATAACAACCAATCCATACCCAATATAGTATCAAAATTCGACATGTCAATCAACACAAATGCAAAAGAAAGTCGGTGACCTGTAACCTCTATCTCACAACCTCGACACCCTTGTTTTAATACAATCTCACCACTAACAAGTGACTCCACACTAAGTGAAGATGCTAACCGAGCCAATTCTAATCCCAATGCCGATGCAAATGCAGACGAGATGAATGAATGGGATGCACCTGTATAAATTAATACATTGGCAATAGAATTACACAACAAGAAGTTACATCGCACTACCGAAGGCACTAGCACTAAGTCTGGCATGGTAACAACATACACAAGCACTGTAGGTCTTTGCTTCACTTGCTCACCCCTTGGAGCATAAGTTTGATACACTGACTGGGTCAAAGAGGCCCCCTGATTGACCCTCAAGGCCTATATTGACTGGGTAGGCTGATGACTCTGTGCCTGCCTCGAACGAAATGCACCAGGTGTGCCACCCAACTGAGGGCAAAACCTCTTCATATGCCCTGACTGCCCACACTGGTAACAAGTAGGTAGCTACCCCCTCCCTTGACTCTGGCTCTAAGAACGAGCTACAGACGGTGCAGATTGTTGCTATCTTTCTCTCTGCGGGCAACTTGGAGACTTGTGACCCAACTGACCACACTTGTAACAAGAGAAACATTCCAAATTACCACTTCCTGAACTCGAACTCGACACAGGAAAGTTTGACCGAGACTGTGCGTCCTAGAACTACTGTGGGGTAGTCCTCCTCTGCCTCTTACTATCTCCGACTCTCCCAATGAACCCCCTGACTCCTCCTGAAGCCCCTCATCCTTTCCTCCACTACCTGAACAACGATCTCAAGATAAGTCGCTGCCTCTACAAGGCGTCCATAGTCCCTAATCATCAACCCAGCTATCTTGAAAAGAAGCTCGGTCCTCAACCTTTTCTCGAACTCTATACAACAGCGTTTCTCTGTGGCCACGAGTTTTGGTGCAAACCTAGAGAGGCTAGTGAAACCCGTCTCAAACTCAGTTACTGGCAAACTAAGTTGCTTGAGTTTTAGAAACTGGTCTCTCAACTTCTTCTTGGCAACGGGTGGTAAGAACTTGTCTAGAAGGTGTTGACAAAGGCCTCCCAAGTCACCCCAATGCGCCCATGCGTATACTTCCACCATTGACCCACGTCTCCCTTCAGTTGGAAAGATGCGAAGGTCACTTTCAAACCATCATCCTCGATGCCGAGCATCTCGAACGTTTTCACCATCTAGTCTAACCAGTCATCCGCCTTTAGTGGCTCCTTAGGGTCACCCAAAAACTCATCCAGATTAGACCAGAAGAACTCCCTCTTCAAGAAAGATGGCCCTACTTTAGCAACTTGGGCTTAGACTTGATTCTCAGCCCTGAGAATGTCCATCGATTCTCGTAAAGCTCTGGCCATTTCACTGGCTAAAGCGCCCATGGCTTGCTGACCAACTGGTCCGGCCACATTAGCCTGACTAACCCCTTATTCTTGCGCCTGAATCTCATCCAGTAAAGGCACCTCATGCCTTCTAGGCCTACCACACCTACCACTACCACATCCACGTCCTGACATCCTAATGAAGGTAACAAAAGAGATTAGCACATTTACAAATGTGCTGAAGCTAACTCACTCAAGTCCTAATACGATGGACAATAGTAATTCATTCCACATAAGTACCGTAACGCCTCCAAATTAAATACAATAAACCAACTCCAAACACAAGTACAATGTAGTATGAATAACATCAGAAGCATTCATTAATCAGAGTTAATATACAAAAGGTGACACATGCAATATACATTCATAAATCCTTCATCCTAAATCTACAACATGTGTTACAAGAGGTAATAAGAAATGAAAGCTAAACCGATAAAAATATGCCCTAATGGCTTACATCTTTCTAGGACTGTGCTTGGTTACAACAAAATGAGTCATAAGCTCAGTACAAATAAAGCCCTAGGCTTGTACAAAAGGTAAATACAAAATAAACAAAAGTGAGCCTTCAACTCCACAATCCTACCAAGCTAAGTTCTTGGCGAAGGCATGTCACTAACACCTAAAAATGATTTTTCACAAATAGGGTGAGCAAAAGCCCAGTAGAAACAATCTAGAACAATATATGAATCTTAACTAAGATATAAGTATGATATGCATACACAATGCCCACGGTAAACTCATTCGTATTCTTACAAGATCATAATATGCCAAGTGTCACATCTCAATTTGTTTTATCTTAATTCATTTCATGACATTTCATTTCACCTCAATTCATGAGTCAAACCCATTATTATCTAGACAACCTAACTGAGGCTACAACTCAGTGATTTCCTAATCAATATAACCATTACACAAACACTTCAATTTTCCATTTTACGAAAATTTCGTCCACGGGAATCGACACCCATGTCTACGCGTGGCTTTCGGGACTTTCACCTAGGACACACAAGCCAACTTAATTCAATGGGATCCATCCCCTTTCTTCTCCCAAACATGGAGTGCATCCCCTTTCTCCTCCCAAATATCATACATATGCAATGTATTTAAAACACGGTCATATTCAACGACAATAGTTAGAGATTAGTTTTAATTCACTTACTCACCCCTCAGAACAGGTGACTCTACACTAATCCCAATGCCGATGCAAATGCAGACAAGATGAATGAATGGGATGCACCCATATCAATTAACACATTGGCAATAGAATTACACAACAAGAGGTTACGACGCACTACCGAAGGCAGTGGCACTAAGTCTGGTGTGGTAATAGCATCCACATGCCCTGTAGGTCTCTACTCCACCTGTTGACCCCTCAGAGCATAAGTCTGATACACTGATTGGGCCGAAGAGGCCCCCTGATTGGCCCTCGAGGCTTGTATTGTCTGGGTAGGTTAATGACTCTGTGCCTGGCTCGAACCAAACGCACCAGGCGTGCCACACAACTAAGGGCAAAACCTCTTCATATGCCCTGACTGCCCAACCTGATAACAAGTAGCCGGCTGCCTCCTCTCTTAACTCTGGCTCTAAGAATGAGCTATAAATGGTGCAGACTGTTGCCCTTCTCCTCTCTGCGAGCGAGCTAGAGACTTGTTAACCAACTGGCCACACTTGTAACAAGAGAAACCTTCCGAATTACCTCTCCCTGAACCTGAACTCAGCATAGGAAAGGTAGACCTAGACTGTGCTACTTGGAACTACTATGGAGTAGTGCTCCTCTACCTCTTACTGTCCCCGACTCTCCCCATGAACCTCCTAACCCCTCCTAGAGCCCCTCATCCCTTCCTCCTCTGCCTGAACTATGGTCCCAAGATGAGCCACCGCCTCCACAAGGCATCCATAGTCCCAAATCATCAACATAGCTATCTTGAAAAGAAGTTCGTTCCTTAACCTTTTCTCGAACTCTATACAATGGCGTTCCTTTGTCGCCATGAGTTCTGGTGTAAACCTAGAGAGGCTAGTGAAAGCTCCCTGAAACTCAACTACTGGCAAACTAAGTTGCTTGAGCTTTAGAAACTGATCTCTTAACGTCTCCCTAGTAGTGGAAGGAAAGAACTTGTCCTGGAAGGCGTTGACAAAAGCCTCTCAAGTCACCCCAATGCACCTACGTGCATACTTCCACCATTGACCCACATCTCCCTTCAATTGAAAAGATGCCAAGGTCACTCATAGCCCATCATCCTTGATGCCAAGCATCTCGAACGTTTTCACCGTCTATTCGAGCCACTCATCCACCTTCAATGGCTCCTTAAGGTCACCCAAATACTCGTCTAGATTATACTGGAAGAACTCCGTCTTCAAAAAAGGCAACCCTACTTTAGCAACTTGGGCCTGGACTTGATTCTCAGCCTTAAGAATGTCCATGGATTCTCGCAAAGCTCCGGCCATTTCACTAGCTAAAGTGCCCATGGCCTACTGACCAACTGGTTCGGCCACGTTGGCCTGACCAACCCCTACTTCTTGCGCTAGAATCTCATCTAGTAAAGGCACCTCATGCCTTCTAGGCCTACCACGCCTACCACCACCACATCCATGTCCTGGCATCCTAATGAAGGTAACAAAAGAGATTAACACATTTACAAATATGTCGATGCTAACTCACTCGCGTCCAATGCGATGGACAATAGTAATTCACTCCACATAAGTATATAATCATATAAGCACATATTGATTTCCATCCTAAATAATGATCGTCCCACGACATTGCTAGAGTTCTTATTAGAAATGGCAGTGATCAAGTGCTTTTCTAATAGAACTTCTAGAAACCCATGGGCTCAATCAATATCTTAGGAATCAAATCTCATATCCATATAATCATATAAGCATGTTATTACGTAGCATTACTGTAACAAGCCCGCGGGGGGACCTCGCTACAGCTCGGACTCGACTTTCGCAGTCACGGTTCTAAATCTGAACCAAAGAGTCCAAATCCGGCAAATCGTTTTAGGAAAACTGATTTTTGAAAGAAGTGCCAAACATGGACTGCTTTGCCAGATACAGAGTCGCCACCTAAATATTTTATTTTGGGAAATTTAGGAAACCCTGACTCGGTGCCAAAAGGCCACGCGTCCGTCATCACCAAAGTTGCCTCGGCTAGGG
>NW_021025858.1:1108395-1181450 GCF_004153795.1 Camellia sinensis
TTAGGCGGTCCCGAACCGAGGCACACGGCCAACAGTCCCGAAAAATCGGGAACCGGACTCCGAAATGGGAAAAATGGCCTACGGGCACCAAATGTAGCCTACGGACATTGAGAGATGGTCTACGGGACCTCTCCCTCCCCTCAGGAAAAGAAACTGAGAAAACCGAGTCTGGTTCGCAAACCGAGACAAGGCACAGAAAAGGGTTCGGGAGTCCGGAGGCAGGGCTCACGGCCGCAACTCTGAAGCTTCTGAACAAGCACATTATGCAACATCACCAAGCGCAGGGCCTTTTGCCTTTCTGGCTCATGAAATGCAAGGAAATGTCCCGAAATGCAACATTAGGCACCCGAAATGACCTATAGCTATGCTAAACATGCACAATATGGACATGCAATGCAAAGACAAAAGCTAGACAGTCCCAAAAGATGCACTTTCACAGTTATAAACATGGCCAAACAGCAAGCATAGGTAAGGGAAAAATAGTATGCAAGAAAAGGGGGCAAAAGAGGGGTAATGAAGCAAGTGGTATAAGCAAAACCCAAACTGAAAAATTTCCTTCTACAACACTGAAGAGGGACCAAAAATATGAACATTTACAGTATATGGCAGCCTCAAAATCAGTATACAAATATGCTAAAAATGTGATGCAAAACAAAGCTCAAAAGGTGCTATAACATGAAGTATACAAAATAATCACCAAACAGAAAAAAAGTGTTAATGAAACATGAAGTATAGATCAAAATAAGACTATCTCTAGGCCTGCAAATCGTCCAAAAATGGAAGCATAATGGGCTGCCAAAGCATGCAAGAAAACGGTATTTAAGGAGGACATTGAAGCAAGTGCAACATGGAGGGCTCAAACAGGGTTGAGCCCTTAATGAGACATGAAAATGAGCTCAAAATAATGATCTTTCCAGTTTTGGTCGGAGCTCAAATGTACAAGAAAGAAAGGCTAAGAAATGTTGCAAAAAATGAGCTCAAAAGAGGGAAAGTGGACTTACCCTTGAAGATCAATTCTTTTGTTGCTTCTTGGGCCAACTTTGTTGCCTCTTAGCTTCTGGAATTCCTCTCCTTGCTCTTGGAATGGAGTGGTGGTGGTAGAGCTTGGTGTTGTAGTGTAAATGGTGGTGTAGGACTTGAAGCTTTTTAGGAAAATGAGAGAGATGGAGGAGGATTTGTCTCTTGAGGCTTGAAGAACCAATTTTCTAACCTCCTAAAGGGGAGGAGAGGTTCTCTTTATATAGGGAAACCAAAGGGGCAAAGCTTCTCTTGGAAGCTTTGACCAAAAGGGCCAAGCTTCTCTTAGAAGCTTGGAGCAAAAGGGCCAAGCTTCTTGGAGAAGCTAGGCAAAAAGGGTCAAGAGGTTCAAGCTTCTTGGAGAAGCTAGCCGAAAGGGTCAAAAGGTTCAAGCTTCTTGGAGAAGCTAAACAAAAAGGTTCAAAAGGGTCAAGCTTCTTGGAGAAGTTTTAAAAAGGGGTCAAAAGGTTCAAGCTTCTTGGAGAAGCTAAACAAAAAGGTCAAGCTTCTTGGAGAAGCTAAAAAAAGGGGTCAAGCTTCTTGGAGAAGCTAAAAAAAAGGTCCAAAAGGGTCAAGCTCCCTCAAGAAAAGGTCTCGGTTAGGAGAAGTGGCCGATTGATCAAAAATAGTGGCCGGCCATGAACTTTTAGGGTCCTCCCAAGTGTATAGATCACAGATATGTGGTCGAAAGTTGGCAACACTAACTCCAAGGTGTTCAACATTAGCCCGGAAGTTGGGAAAACGGGCGTCGGGAGGCTCCGAAGGAGAGATAACTGGTTGCTGCAACAATTGCTGGCCTCCCACCCTTCAGTGACCTTCCCTGTGATAAAACAGAGGTACCTGCCAAAAATGAACGAAAACCATTGCAAAACGAATGTTCCGGGGCCAAAACACGCAGTTCGAGGTCCCGAAAGTGGCATTCGACCTCGAAGTGGGTTTCTCAGCCCCCAGTGTCCCTCAAAAGGGAGCAAATAGGAAGTATGCCAAAAATCAGAGCAATAGGAGATGGTTAAGCGGTCCCGAACCGAGGCACACGGCCTGACGGCTCCGAAAACCGGGAACCGGACTCCGAAATGGGAAAAATGGCCTACGGCCACCAAATGTAGCCTACGGACATTGAGAGATGGTCTACAGGACCTCTCCCTCCCCTCAGGAAAAGAAACAGAGAAAACCGAGTCTGGTTCGCAAACCGAGACAAGGCACAAAAAAGGGTTCGGGAGTCCGGAGGCAGGGCTCACGGCCGCAACTCCGAAACTTCTGAACGAGCACATCATGCAACATCACCAAGCGCTCAATTGGTGACGTCTGAGTCTTAAGGTCGGTCAAAAATGGGGTGTCTACAATTACAAGAATACAAACATCTATATCAAGCGAGATTAACTCACTATGGTAAGAACCATTTCCCACATACCCAAACTATTCAAACCCGGTACGCTTTGATACCAAGTTGTAACGCCCCAAAATATTTACTATAACCCATACTCAACATCAATAAATGATCACAATGAAAAAGTAGTTATCTTTCATAGATTTACAATTAAGCTTTACAAAAGAGTGATATAATAAAAAGGCAAAATTAAAGTTAGCCAAATAAAAAATGCCCTAAAGGTTTACATCTTTCCAAGACAATGCTTGGGTACAGTAAAAGCGGACATAAGTCCAATACAGTTAAAGCGCTTGGCTTGTACAAAAATGAATATAGCAAATACACAAAAGAAGCTCTTGCTCCAAGTCCTCCCATGTTATTGCCTTGGCGGAGGCATATCATCAGTACATGAAATGTTTTTTCCCACATAGGGTGAGCCAAAGCCCAGTAGAAATAATCCAACACAATATATGAATCTTAACAAAGTTATTAGGTGAATGCATATGCAATGCTTGTGCCAAAACATTTTTATATCTCTTCCAAAACTACGTAATGTCGTAATAATGTCATAATCACTTCCTTTGAAATAAAAGGATAGGGTAGTGAATTACGCTCTGGGAATTTCAAAACAATACAACCTTTCCTAGAAATTTCGTCCGGAGGAAACCATAAACCGAGACCTATGTAAACGTAGGCTATACAAGCACTACTATTGCCATTTCATGGAAATTTCATCCGCAAGATTGGCTCCCATGTAAACACGCGATTTTTAGGACTTTATCTTGGACACTCAGGCAAACTTATTTGAACATTACAATACATGTTTCCCAGATTCACCCCTTTTTTCCTCAAAATGATAAACATTTCCAATGTATAAATGTGAGATAATGCTCAATACAAATGAATGAGAAAATAGTTTCAATTCTCCTAATTCACATGCAATTTCTACAACACTCATAGCTATCCTCCAAAGATAGACCACAACATATATTTTTAAATAGATAAACAATTATCAATAAGGGTAAACTCTCCAAATTATCAAGAGGTGAGTGATAATACATATCTAACTCCACCATCCTCATCAACATCAATCCAATTTCACAATTTCAATATCAATCCCATAATTTATATAAAATCAATATTTGAGGCATTTAGCGCAAAATCCATTTCCTTTCCAAAATCAATCCCAAATATCAAAATCAACCATTTATTCCCAACTTCCCAACTCAACATTATTTTTCATATTAAAATCATTTTAAAAGATCCATTTGAAAAACCCCTCATTTGATTTTTTTTTACCCAAAACCCTAGATTGTTCACAATCTTCCAAAATCTCAATATTGTTTAGAAATAATGAATAACTAAGTTAAAACTCATAAAAAGAGTGGAGATATCCCTACCTCAAGCTTAGAAGATGATTGAAGGAGGTATGAAAACTCAAAGATGCGAAAAATCAACTTGGCTCTAGTTAGAATGAAGCCCTTGTCAAGCTCTACCTTTTTAACAAAGGGACACGGGTGAAGAGATCAACGAATCTATATATATTCAAGGGAAATATATGAGTTTTAAAGATAGAGTTAGAGAAATTAGGGTTTTGAAATATTTACACACACGCACACACACACGCACACACAGGTAAAAAAGTGACTCAGAAAAGTGACTTTATGAACTGATATACGCGTAGCTTGCTCGAGCGCAAGATGTATCGCTCGAGCGAGCAGACACAATAAGTTTCACAGCTCGAGCGCAGAATACAAATTCCCAATAGTTTTACAGACAGAAGATCGTCGCTCGAGCACAAAAAGCGTCGCTCGAGTGAAGAATACATACTCCCAGTATTTTTGCAGACCTGTAAAAGTACTACAAGTTCACAAAGACCGCTCGAGCGCAAGAAGTGTCGCTCGAGCGTAGGAACAAAATTCTGGGCATCAACAACTTGAAAAACAACTACCAACCTGTTTCAAACGTAACCAACACGTTCCAAAAGCCAAACTCAAAGAGAGATAAAGGGAACCAAGACATGAACAACTGTATAAGACAATGCAACCTGGATCCGAAACATACAATGGGTCGGGTTGAAACTAGAAACGCTATATTTGTGCATGATGCAGTGGTTGGATTTAAATCCAAAACCTTTGGAAGGGTATTTTCAGGATATGTAAAAAGTAGAAAACACTCAGGCTTCTTTAGAGTTTTAAAATAGTGGTAGACTAGTGGTTAGGCACATGATTTCTCATCAACTATTAGTATTGTAATTATACGTATCTCTTAAATTGGTTTGTGATATGTATACAAAGTATCAAAGCTTGTATAGATAAATTAACGTGTACCCAAAATACAACTAAGTAAGAAATAAATACATATTTGACTAAAAATATAAATGATAAATTAGAAATTTTGTAAATATAAATATTAATTTATAGCTAGATTGTTGAGATCACAATCTTATCTTAAACAACAAACAATAAACAAGTCCTTTAAATATGTAGTGTTACACAAATCATTTTCTATCAACTTTTCAATTCAATTTTTTATAAACCGTATCTGTAATACAATTGAAGGTATGAAATTAATTGCATAATTACACTATTTTGTTTAATAATTCATCTCATAATACAAATTTATTGAACCAACTATTGCATATTATTGGTGTAAGAATACATTAATATCAATATGTAATATATTTTTAAGGCAAATTATAGAAATGCTATAGTTTACCCGTGATTTCATTTTGATCCCTGCACCTCTAAATGTATCAATTTTCCCCTGCAATTTGGTTTTTGGCTCGAAATGGTTCAATAGTTAACGGTGGTTAGACTTTTGCACGGAAATTTCACGTGCGCAAGGCGCGCAGGGAACAATTTTGACTTTCTTGACTTTCTTGAACAATTTTGACTTTCTTAAATGTTTTTGCAACAATTCAATTTGTTCTTTAATATCATCACTCAAATTTAACTCATTTAATAGATGTTTTATTTAATTTTATTATTTAATTATTATTATTTTTTTAAATAAATTTATTTAAAATTTTAATTAAAAAATTAACATATATTTTTATTGATATTTTATTTATTTAATTTTTAAAAATAAATTTATTTAATTGTGTAAAAATAAAATAAAATAAATTTTTACTTAATCTAGCAAAAAATAACAAAAATATTAAAAATATGTTTAATATTGCAATTACTTAGTAAACAATTGAAAAATGGTAAAATAGTCTTTTGCACATTTATCCTTATCCAGTCTGTCCAACCAAACATTAGATTCACTAAAAATAGTCTTTTCCAGACATCCAATCTCATTAGAAAATAAACACGGGATACACATCCAATCTAACCAAATAGTTCGGAAGATTCACAGTCCCAAGATTCAAGTCCGATAGATTATAATATCCCATTTTCTAATTGTTTACTACGTAAAAGCATGACAGTAAAAAATAAACATTTCACACATTAGTCTCATGAGATACCAATCCCATGGAAATAATCTCCCCCCTCCCTAGGATTGTTTAGTCTCACATATGAGGGATATGGAGTCCGGCCGGACTCCATGTCCGGCGGACTAAATTATTAATAAAAAATAATTTATTATTAAAATAGACATTTATAAATATATTAATAAAAAAATATAGACATTTATAAATTATTTTTTTCTTGTTTTTAATTTAAAATTATATATTGTTTTCACTTATGTTTTTCTCCCGAACAAAAAGGAGGAGTATTCTTGGAGATACTTTACTTTTTGCTTGGATAAGTGTTGGGTTTTGGGCATGGATATTGAGATGTTTTTGATACATGGATATTGGGATACTTTTGATGGTTGTTTAGATATATATTTGGTTATTTATTTGGTTCCACAGTTTTGGTTTGTATGGTTGTTTCCACAGGTGGATTGCTCAAGTTATAAGTATTTCATATTTGCATTCAGTTCTTGTGGTTTTGTAGTGGTTTTGTTTTTGTTAAAGTCGGGGTTGTTGATTGTGTTAGTTAGTGTGTTTTGGGTTTGTTTGTTAGGCAAATTGTTAGAATAGTTTTGTTCGCGATTTGACAAATGGGGAGATTGTTAGGACCCTACTTATTGTCAAATTCCGTGGACAATCTTGGGTTGAATTGAGTTGTAATTTTCTTATGTTTTTTGTCTTCCCGGCTCAAGCGGAGAAAGTGGCGCTCGAGCGGAGATTCCACCCTCATAGTATTTTGGCTTGTCTGCAAAATATACTAAGTGGTGTGTTTTTACGCTCGAGCGTGGGATCTTACGCTCGAGTATGAACCTTGGTTTGGAACACGCGATATAGAGTCCCCGCTTGAGCATCCATTCCTACGCTCAAGCGGACCTCACGATCTCAGCTTCTATAAAACCTCAAGTTGCTCCAAATCTAGGATTACGTTTTCTAGATCTTCTTTAAGGGTTTTAAGGTTTTCTTTTGGGGATATTTTTCTGGTTTTTCTTGATGTTTGATTGAGTTTTGAACTCATGTTCTTATAAGCACACATCAAGGAGTCACAATTAAATAAATTTATTTTTAAAAATTAAATAGATAAAATATCAATAAAAATATATGCTATTTTTTTAATTAAAATTTTAAATAAATTTATTTTAAAAAATAATAATAATTAAATAATGAAATGAAATAAAACATCTAGTAAATGAGTTAAATTTGATTGATGATATTAGAGAACAAATTGATTGTTGCAAAAACAGTCAAGAAATTCAAAATTATTCATGAAAGTCAAGAAAGTCAAAATTGTCCTGTGCATGCCTTGCACGCATGGAATATCTGTCCAAAAGTCTAACCACCGTTAACTATTGGACCATTTCAAGCCAAAAACCAAACTGCAGGGGCAAAATTAATACATTTAGAAGTGCAGGGACCAAAATGAAATCACGGGTAAACTATAGGGACCATTTCTGTAATTTGCCCATACTTTTATATATAAAGAGTTGTTGAGTCTCATTTCATGTGCCACAAATATCTTGCATAATGAAAATATAGCATTAGTCATTAGTATATTTTCATTTTATGAAGAAAATGTAGAATAGATCTTTTAAGAAATTGGGACGATATTATACCTTAATATTTCGATCAATATAGAAATTTCATAATCGTTTTGGCGATGTTTGTAGATCTATGCTTGTAAGTGTTTGTAGAGTCGCTTTCATAAAACTGCCAAATTACATAATTTATTATGTCATTTGTCAGTAATCAGCATATGACAAAAATTGATCAAACTTTTTATTTGATGTACGTACTTTCTGCATCATTGAGTTGCTGAGATAATGTTTAGGCATCATTTGATTTTTTTTCCTTGTAATTGGACTAAAATGTGTACATGAGGTACATTGTTTTTCTTGAACTTTACAATAGATAGGACAATTCCTACTTCGGTTTGTCTAACTTTGCATGTTGCAATAGATCTTTCGTAATTTTTGTTTCACCATCTTCTTATTTTTCTTCTTGCTCACAATGATAACTCAGAGTAATAAAAATGTTGTTATGAATTTCAAAATCTATTTCCCATCAACAATGTGATTTTTTCTGTGAAGGAAAAAGAAATACAATTATTGTCATGATGAAAGTGTTTTGCAAAGTCTTTGTTTGTTATTGAAAATGTTCATTGTGGACACTTATTTGTATGACATGTATGTATATATGCATTGAACATAAGTTGATAAAAGAACAATATATAACTCTATAATTTTTTCCTAACAAATATAACTATATTACTAAAACGATACATGTTATAAAATTAAAGTATTCGATGGTAGTATAGCATTACAGATTGACAATGTATGAATACAGTAACATATATAAATTTACATTTATCTATCTATACTATTATTAAGAGCCAACAGGAACTTTGGTGTCCTGAAGCCTCTCTTAGAAATTTTTTTCCATTTTTCCCAAAATGGCCATAACTTCTTAAATAATTATATTATTTTTACACTAATATCAATATATAGTTAAGGGTAACCCAATAAATTCAAACCAACCAATTCCACTACCCACGTTTCCAAACTGCACAGCAGTTCTAAATTAGTTTCAACATCTTTGAATTCTGTTTCGAACAATTGAAACCTCGGGAGAGAGAGAGAGAGAGATCAGATCTGGTGAAGGAGAGATTAGTAGCAATTGTGCACCAATAAAAACCTAATTGTACTCAAAGAGAAACGAAGACGTTCAATCTCCTCAAATTCAACACCATCCAAAGACAATTCTTCAAGAACAGGGCATCCATCAACAACCCTCTCGAACGATTCTCCATCGACAAATCCAACATAATCCAAATAAAGGAGCTTAAGTTTCGGCCAAAAAATCGAATCCGGAACATTCAAACCATAGTGCTGGCTCAACAACAAATCCACAAGCGTTGTGGAGTCAAAAAGACCAAGAATTGACACACCCGTGCTCTTCACATTGAAGAACAACGAAAGCCCTGTTACATTTCACTTTAAAGCAATAGATACCCATTCATCAATGTTGGAATAGCCATAGTCATGATGACACTGGAGATGGAGTTTGTGAATAGTTGGGATGTCCATGAGAGTGACTGTGAACAAATGGCTCATGAAATTGATGAAATTGGAATTGGTGGTGTTGTTGTAGGGATTCAAGAGCAGAGAATCGTCGATGTCGATGGTGGGATTGGGGATTGAAGCAAAGAGGTTGTTCCATTTGGTGGATAAGATGGTTGTGCCGGCGGCGAATTTGGTGGGGAGTTTGGAGAGGATGTGACAGAGAATTGATTCTGGCAAATTACTGATTCTGTGTTCGCCATTGTTATCGACATTGGCTAGGGTTTCATGGCGAGTTGGTGATGGAGGGTTGTGAAGGTGTTTATGGCGTTTTAGAGCTGTATCCGTGGGAGGTTTTGTTTTGGCCCAGAAGTCGTGATGAGGTATAATTGTTTTGATGTTATTCGATACGATATGATACTACTGAACCATTTGATATGCTATTTAGGTTGCTTTGTAATGAAATGTAAAATAATTGTTAGTGATTAGAAACATTAAAAATAATTGTATAGATTTTTTATAAATATATTATCATTGTGAGTATATTTTTATTTTATTTGACATAATTTAGAAGTATATGAGAATGTGTGTATATATATCATATTAAATTCAGAAAAAAAAAATTATGCAATTGAATATATAAATAAATAAATAAAAACAAATTGAATGAGGATGTATTAAAATTTTTATCAATTGAGTTTCCAAATGAGTTTGCACATGCATCGTGTGTGCCCGGTCGCTAATATATCTATATATGTAGACACTGACATATAGAAGATATCAGAAAAGTAATATGTGAAACCTTTTTCAACAATATAATACAGGTAATAATGAGAAGTTAATTATTTATAATTAAATAGTTAGTCATAACATAGATGTTTAGTGTTACATTTATATATATATAAATAAATATTAAATAAATCGAG
Source organism: Camellia sinensis (assembly GCF_004153795.1). Taxonomy (NCBI): domain Eukaryota; kingdom Viridiplantae; phylum Streptophyta; class Magnoliopsida; order Ericales; family Theaceae; genus Camellia; species Camellia sinensis. The sequence continues at coordinate 1,118,218 of NW_021025858.1, forward strand.
TTAGCGAGCCGAATTTTAGTATTTTTAGACTTATTAAAATTTTAACGAGTTTAAATTTGAATTTATTAAAAATTTAACGACCCAAGTTAAAGTAAATTTTTACAAATCAAAATTCAAACTTATTCACGAACAACTCTGCCCGTTTCCAGCTCTAATTTAAGCAATACAAATACCCCTACCAACCACTAGCAAGAAATAATATTTAACTTTTCAGTTTCAAATTTATCCTCCAAGTCCCTCTGCTAATTAAAACTGCCTAGTTTGAACAATATGATTTTTTTTAATAACAAATATATATATATATATATATATATATATATATGTAAATCACTACATGTTTGAATTTATAAATTTTTTTTACTATGATTTTACTTTTTATTTCTATTTAGATTATTAGATTATTAGATATTAAATATTAATGTAAAAGTATAATTTAAATATAAAATATGAAGAAATTCTAGTATCTTTAATTACCAAAATTGAGAAAATATGGAAAATGAACAACAAAATTATGAAAAATCAAAATTGAAAAACATATTTAAAACATGAAACCAACGAAAGTGGTTCTTATTTAAAATTTTGATATCATACATTGGTTATTAAAGTACCATATAAAATACTATAGTTCAGAAAATTTAATCTAATTTAAAAGAAAGTTTATGAAGATAACTTGTGAATTTTTGAGATGCAACACAAATCTCTATTTTAAAAACGTATGTGCTTTCTCCTGTCTGGATTTGAAAAAATGTATATAACTTTATATATAGCGATCCCGATTTTGACCCGACATTTGTGGTAGTCCGGACTTGGATCTATGGTTTCTGTATGTTGTTCATTTCCTTTTCCTCTTTATTCCTCCTTAAATTTGGTTATTTGGATGTGTTGAGTGCGTTTGAAATAGGTTGGTTGCTTGGTTTTCAAACCTTGTGTTGCCTAGAATTTTGGTCCTCCGCTCAAGCCGCCCTTCTTGTGCTCGAGCGTGGTTTGCAAACTCTCAGTACTTTGCATGTCTACAAAAGTACTGGAAGGGTGTTTTCCATGCTCGAGCAGCGTTTCCTACGCTCGAGCAGGTGGGCGCTCGAACAGCCTTTCTTGCGCTCGAGTGGTTTGTCTGTTGTCTACAAAAGTACTGGAGGTGTGTATTATGCGCTCAAGCGGAACAACTTATTGTGTCTGACGCTCGCGTCAACTCTTGCGCTCAGCGGACTGTGCGTATATCAGATTGCGAAAATGACTTTTTACATCACTTTTTCAGATCTTTTCTTCCAAAAACCCTAAAGTGAGACCTTCTCTCTCTAAAATACATTCTCTCTCTACATTTACACCTAGATCTAGTGATCTCTACACCCGTATGTCTTTATTAAAAAGAGAGTGCGTCTCAACGGCTTCCTTTTGGTCTGATTAAAGTTTGATTTCAGTGTCTTTGAAGATTCTCCACCTCTTCCTTTGCTCTTCTAAGCTTGAGGTAGGAATATTCTACACTTTACTATGATTTTTAGCCTAGTTATTTGTTGTCATGTATAAACGGTGGAATATTGGGGATATTTTTTGGATGAACCTAAGGCTTGGGTGTGGAATGAAAGAAGGGTTTTCAAATGTAGTTGGTAAAAATGGTTTGGGTGTAGATGTAAAGGTTTGTTGTTGAAAAAGGGTTGATTTGGACACTTGAGTTAATATTTGGAAGAATGAGAGTTGTGCCCTAAATGAGTCAATTTGTGTTTTGTGTAAATAAGCACAATTGATTATGATAACATGGAATTTGATAGTTTGTTGATATAAATGGTGGGGCCGGATACACATTATCTCGCTCCTATGGAAACTTGAATAAATTATTTGTCTTAAGATTGAATATCTGTTTAGAAATATCTGTATTGGGCTATCGGTGGAAGATAGCTATGATTGTTGTAGAAATTGCATGAGGATTAGGTGAATTGAAACTAATCATTTAATTGTGTCATTGAATATGATGGTATGTTAAGGCATTGAATATGTATAATTGATAGTCATTGAATATGACAGTACTTTTAAATACATTGTATATGTATAATGTTTTGGGGAGAGAAATGGGATGTACTCCATGTTTTGAGAGGAGATAAGGGATGGACTCCATTGAAATTAAGTTGGCCAGAGTGTCTAGGTGAAAGTCCCAAAATCTTGTGTATACATAGGTGTCGATCCCGCGGACGAAATTTTCATAAAATGGTAAGATTGAAGTGATTGTATGATGATTGTGTTGATTGAGAACCATTGAGTTGTAGTCTCGGTTGGGTTATTCAGAGGATTATAAACTTGGCCCGTGAATTGAAATGAAATGAATTAACTTGACATGAATATATAAGAATGGATTGAATGTGAATATCGATACCGTATGGTCATGTGGAAAGTACGTGTTTTGTCATGAATATTGAATATACATTTGACACTTATATCTTCATTAAACCTCATATATTGTGATAGATTGTTTCTATTGGGCTTTGGCTCACCCTACTTGGGAAAAACATTTTCAAGTACCGGTGACATGCTTCCTCTAAGGACATAGCTTGGGGGGACCTAAGAGCTGGAGGCTCTATTTAGTTATTTTGTGCTTAAATGTTTATTCAAGCTGAGGGCTTTATATATACAGAGCTTATGACTCTTTTTTATTGTAACCAAGCAATGTCTTGAAAAGATGTAAGCCCGTGGAGCATTTATTTTTTTGATCATTAATTGATATTACATGTTATAGATTCAGGATGTATATTTATGAATGTATACTGCATGTGTTATCTTTCGTAATATAAACTCTGATGAATGAAAGTATTTTATTTCTTTTATTCTTCCGTTCACGAGTTGGATTTATTATATTATTTTGGGGGCATGACAACTTGGTATCAGAGCATACCGGATTTGAATACTTTGGGTATATGGGAAGTAGTTAGTACCACAATGGGTTTGTCTCGCTTGCTAGAGACTTAAGTGTGAATGATATGTGCTTATATGATAACATGCTTATGTGATTATATAGGTATGAATTTAAATTTCTAGGATGTTGATTGCGTCCATGGGTTCCTAAAAGTTCTATTAGAAGAGCACTGGATCACTGCTGTTTCTAATTGGAACTCTGGTCTACAAGACAGTCATTATCCAGAGATGAAATTCGTATGTGTTTATGTGAATACGTACTTACGTGGTGCACCGTATTAGAACGCGAGTGAGTTAGCTTTGGCACATTTGTAATTGTGCTAATTTCTTTTGTTACCTTTATTAGGATGTTAAGACGTGGACGTGGTGGCAGATGTGGTAGGCCTAGACGGCAGGAGATGCCAGTACCGGATGATATTCCGGCACAGGAGGAGGGTGTTGGTTAGGCCAACATGGCCGAACCAGTTGGTCAATAGGCCATGGGCGCTTTAGCCCGCAAAATGGACGGAGCTTTGCGGGAATCCATGGACATTCTCAAGGCTGAGAATCAAGTCCAGGCCCAAGTATCTGAGGCAGGGTCATCTTTCTTGAAGAGAGTATTTTTTTGATCAAGTCCGTACGAGCTTTTGGGTGATCTTAGGGAGCCACTGAAGGCAGATGAGTAGCTAGAGAAAATGGTGAAGACGTTTGAGATGCTCGGCATCGAAGATGGGGCTTTGAAAGTGACCTTGGCGTCCTTGCAGTTGAAAGGAGACGCGGGTCAATGGTGAAAGTATGCGCAAGGGTGCATTGGAGGAACTTGTGAGGCTTTTGTCGACACCTTCCAGGACAAGTTTTTGCCTTCCACAGTTAGGAAGAAGTTAAGAGATCAGAGATCAGTTCTCTAAGTTAGTGCAGTTGAATACACCTGTGGTAAAGTTTGAAGCCACCTTTACCATCTTGTCTAGGTTTGCACTCGAGCTAGTGGCGACTGAGGAACGCCATTGCTTGGAGTTTGAGAAGTGGTTGAGGACCGGGCTGATGGTTAAAGTAGCTGATTCGATGATTAGAGATTATGGACGCCTTGTGGAGGCAGTCGCTCATCTTAAGACTGTGATGCAGATGGAAGAGGAGAGGGTGAGGGGCTCTAGGAAGAATCAGGATGCCCAAGGGGACAACAAGAGGTAGAAGGGCCCTAACCCCCAGCAGTCCCAGGAAGCACAGTCGAGGTCTACCTTTCCAGTACCAAGTTCGGGTTCTGGGAGAGGTGGTCAGGGAGATTTCACTTGTTTCAAGTGTGGCCAGTTGGGCCACAAGTCTCCAGCTTACCCGCAGAAAGGAGGAGGGCAGTGATCTGCACAGTCTTCGGCTCGTTCTCAGAGCCAGAGTCGGAGGAGAGGCTAGCCGCTCACTTGTTATCTGTGTAGGCAAGCGGGGCACATGAAGAGGTTTTGCCCACAGTTGGGTGGCATACTTGGTGCATCTGATTCGAGGCAGACACAGAGCCATCAGATAGCACAGTCATCACAAACCTTGAGGGCCAATCAGGGAGCCTTTTCGGCTCAGTCAGTGCACCAATCCTAGGCTCCGAGGGGTGAGCAGGTAAATCAAAGGCCTACAGGGCATGTGTATGATGTTACCGCACCAGATCTAGTTCCAGCACCTTTTGTTGTGAGAGGTACTTTCTTATTTTGCAATTCAGTTGCTAATGTGTTGATTGATACGGGTGCATCCCATTCATTTATCTCGTCTACATTTGCATCAGTTTTGGGGTTAGAGTTAGCTCAGTTGGCATCTCTTATCTATGTAGAGTCACCTATCGATGGTTAGGTTATTTTGAAACAGGGATGTCGGGGTTGCGACATAGAGGTTGTCGGTCGTCGACTTCTATTTGCATTTGTATTGATTGACATCTCTAGTTTTGATGTTATTTTAGGTATGGATTGGTTTTCGTCGTACCAGGCTGTTATAGATTGTTGCCATCAAAAGGTTACTATATGTACTCTAAGTGGTGATTGTTTTTATTTCATGGGGGACCGGGTGGATAGAGTTTTATCGCCGGTATATGATCCGTGTGGACGGAGTGAGCTTAGTTGCCTCCTTACTAGCTTCTTGGATAGTGATGTGATGAAGTATGGGTTGAGTTGCCAAGGGTGGTTTGTGAATACCCCGATATCTTTCCCGAGGACCTTACTAGTTTACCACCTCACCGAGAGATCGAGGTCTCTATTGATTTAGTGCCTGGTACAGCACCGATTTCTATAGCACCGTATCGGTTTGCACCTACTGAGTTGAGTGAGTTGAAGGTTCCACACCGGGAATTGTTAGATAAAGGTTTTATCCGCACTAGTACTTCGCCTTGGGGAGCACCGTCTCTCTTTGCTAAAAAGAAAGATAGAGCGTTGCGACTTTGAATTGATTATCAGAAGTTGAACTGGGTAACTATTAAGAACAAGTACCCAATGTCTCGTATAGATGATATGTTTGATTAGTTGAAGGGATCTTTTTGTTTCTCTAAGATAGACCTAAGATTGGGATATCATCAGTTGAGGGTAAGGGAGGAGGATATCCCAAAGATAGTATTCCGTACGCGGTATGGCCATTACGAGTTTCTAGTGATGCCGTTTGGGCTGACCAATGAACTGGCTGTATTTATGGATTTGATGAATCAGATCTTCTGTGAGTTTTTAGACCACTTTGTGGTCGTCTTTGTGGACGACATCTTGATTTACTCACCCTCTGCGGAGGAGCATGAGGAACACTTCCGGGTAGTGCTTGAGTAACTTAGAACCCACAAGATGTATGCTAAGTTTCAAAAATGTGAATTATGCCTGAAAGAGGTTAAGTTCTTAGGCCATGTGGTATTCGGAGAAAGGGTGACTTTAGACTCATCCAAGATAGAGGCAGTTCAAGATTGAGAATAACCTAAGAATGCTTTCGAGATCCGTAGTTTCTTAGGGTTAGCCGGGTATTATCGCCGATTTGCGAAGGATTTTTTCTAGACTAGCCTTACCTTTGATTAGGTTAATGAGGAAAGGAGTTAAGTTTGTGTGGAGTGAGACCTACGAGAAATCATTACAAGAACTTAAAGTTAGACTAACCACCGCTCCAGTTTTGATTATTTTGAAGTGGGGTTTAGGCTATTCGGTATATTGTGATGCCTCACGTAAAGGTTTGGGTTGTGTTTTGATACAAGAGGGAAAGGTTGTGGACTATGGCTCGCGGCCGTTGAAAACACATGAGAGGAATTATCCTACTCACGACTTAGAGTTAACGGCAGTGATCTTTGCCTTAAAGATTTGGAGGCATTACCTTTATGGTGAGAAGTTCGAGGTGTTTTTCGATCACAAGAGTCTGAAGTATCTGTTTACACAGAAAGACTTGAATTTGAGACAAAAGAGGTGGATGGAGTTTATAGAGAACTATGATTTTGAGTTGTATTATCATCCGGAAAAGGCCAATGTTATGGCCGACACCTTGAATAGGAAGTCAATTAGCAGTGTGGCTACTATCGCAGTTCGAGAATGGGAGATGTTGGGTACTCTTGGTGAGTTTGACTTGCATCTGGATGAGTCTGTTAAGTCTGCAGTCTTGTTTTCAGTGGTTGCACAACCTACACTTGTGAACCGAGTGTTAGAAGCACAGTAAGGTGACCTTGAGACAGAATCTCTCCGGGAGAAGATCTCCAATGGGAAGGTAGAGAAGGGCTTGAATATGTATCTCAACTAGAGTGTGAGATACCGTGACCATTTGTTTGTGCCAGAGTCTTGCCGAGAGGAAGCACTTCGAGAGTTTCACCATCGCGCCTTGTAGTGCATTCGCGAGGCACAAAGATGTATCACGACCTTAGTGGCCAATTTTGGTGGAGGGGTATGAAGAGGGATGTAGGGGTATTTGTATCGAGGTGTCTTACTTGTCAGTAAGTAAAGGCCGAACATTAGAGGTCAACGGGTTTGTTGCAACCCTTGCATATAGTCAAGTGGAACTGGGAGCATGTTACAATGGATTTCGTTGTGGGACTTTCTAGAACTCAATGGGGTAATGATGCCATTTGGGTGATAGTTGACCGGTTGACTAAGTCTACACATTTTATACCTATGCGCCGACTTGTATATTCGAGATATAGTGAGGTTGCACGGGGTTTCCGTGACGATTATATCGGATAGAGATCTGCATTTTACAGCTCGGTCGTGGCGGAGCTTACAGGGTGCCTTGGGCACTAGATTGACATTTAGCACAATTATCCTCAGACTGATGGATAGTCAGAGCGTACCATTCAGATTTTGGAGGATATGCTTCGGGGTTGTGTCCTCGATTTTAAGGGTTCGTGGAAGAGGCACTTGCCCTCAGCAGAGTTTGCCTATAATAATAGTTTCCAATTGAGTATTGGCATGACACCATTTGAGGCCTTGTATGGCCGACCGTGTAGATCCCCTATGTGTTGGGCCGAGGTGGGTGATGCACCTTTGTTGGGCCCGGAGTTGGTTCGGGAAACGACGTAGAAAGTTGCACTTATCCGTAAGAGGTTGGTTATGGCTCAGAATCGTCAGAAAAGTTATGCCAACCGTAGGAGGAGACCTTTATCTTTTGAGGTGGAGGATTATGTGCTTTTGAAAATATCACCTAAGAGGGGTTTGATGAGATTTGGAAAAAGTGGGAAGTTGTCTGCTCGATTCATTGGGTCTTTTGAGATCCTTGATTGGGTCGGAGAGGTTACTTACCATTTGGCGTTGCCGCAACAGCTTTTCGGGGTTCATGACGTATTTCACATTAGTATGCTCCGGAAGTATGAATCGAATCCATCGCACGTATTGGATTGGACTGACTTAGAGATGGACAAGGATGCCTCATATGAGAAGAGACCGGTGAGAATCTTGAATACCCGGGACCAAATCTTGCGAAGCAAGAAAATTCCTTTAGTAAAAGTATTGTGGAAACATCACAGGATTGAGGAAGCGACTTGGAAGCGTGAATTGAAAGTCCGAGAATTTTTTTCGTCTTCAGTGAATTTTTTCTTTTTTTAGTTAAATTTGTTTTTTCGGTTCATCTAAGCTAAAGTTCACTAAAGACCCAAAAAAAAAAAAAAAAAAAAAAACCATTGTTTGGTAACTAATCAAAAAAGTCACGTTTTTTTTCAATTTTTATTTTATTTTTAGTGATTTTATTTTTAAAATTTGTGTGAAATGTTTTTGCTTTTCCAGTCTATCTAGCATAAAACCATCTATGTAAAATCTATAAATAGAAAAATAAAAATAAATAACACTAGTTATCCATAAAATGAATTTAAAATAACATTTGCATTGGGGCATAGTTTGATTTACTCTTAAATTTCTTTTTTATTTTTTTATTCAAAAAATTGACAACTAGTTTGGTTAACAAAATGAAAAGAAAAAACACATTTTTTTTTTCAATTTTCGTTAATTTTATAAAAATTAAAATTATATAATAAAAGTAATATATATTTTATGAAAAGGATAAAGTACATTTTGTTTTTAATTATAAAAATTGGGTTGTTAGTGTGAGAGAGGGGAACAGAGTTGTGTGTATTTATTTATTTTTTTGGCGGGACTTTTTGCTTGGAGAAATGTAGACTGGCGGAACTTTTTACTTGGCGAAATTTTTGTATATTGGTAGGATACTATATGACGCTACTTTTTACCAATCATAAATATATATATTTCTATTATTTCTCAAACACTCATAATGTAATGAACTTTATTGTCAAAACCAATCACAATAACGAAAAATACCACATGATATATATTCTATCCATATATAAAAATTTCACCATTACTTGACTTGTAAACAAAAGCACTAAAACAATAATTGTACATTTAATGAGGCATGGGCAATGCTTGATTGTTTTTATTTTTTAAAAAATAGAGAAAAATTTGTAAGGGGAATTATTTCTGAAAATTATATTTGTAAAAACAACTCATTTTTTAGGAAATACAAAAAGTTATTTTTAAAATTTTTAAAAATGTTTTCACAAAATTGAAAACAACGGATTTGTGAACTTTTTATTAATATTATTTATGAAAATATAAAAAATAAAAAAGAAGAAAAGTAAAATTTGATTTTATTTGTTTTTGACCTGATTTCTGATGCTGGACCATCAACTACAGGTTTGATTGCCAAGTTAAGCATGACCCAATAGTTTGTGGGCCAAGTGTTTTAGATTCATTTTACGTGTGGGTTTCAATTGATTTGGGCCCAATAGGAGTTGAAGAAGCTGGCCCAAACTCAAATTTAAATTTTACCATAAAATTGTGTTATGGTTTTAAGGGATCTTCCAAACTCAAATTTATGGATGATCTTCCAAACAAAGTCATTAGAGCATCTCCAACGTTAATATGCATTTTATCTATTCAAATATTATTATTAAGTATACATTTTATTTTGTCTTTCAACTGTTTTATGTTTTTATTCCAACTATACTTTTTATTTTACCTATTCATCAAAATACTATTAATTTTATAAAAGGTCACATGAGTAATAAAGATAGAGAAAAATGATCATAATGATTAAATATATTTTACCTAACCTTTGAAGGCTAAAATGCCTAATCATATAACTATTGCATTGGATTTGAAAAAAATGAGTTATACTAAGTATTTTGACTAAAAAACATTATATGTCTAGTGGGTTAAGACAATTAACGGCGTTTAGCGGCGTTTAATGTTTAATTAAACGGCATTAAACGCCGTCTATACTAATGAGATGCTTTAAGAGGCTTACAAAACATGAGGTGCCAATATTGTTGAGGAAGGTGTAATATTTTTGCCAGAATTGGAAGATAAGAGATGGCCAACAATGGTATAATATTGGCATCTCTTTTTTTTAAGCCTCTTGTAATTCTGTTTGATTTTGAGTTTTAAAATATTATCTTTGAATATTTTACTTTTCATATATTTTTGTTTTTATTGATTTTTGAAAATATATTATTAATATTTACATTTTAGTTCCACTTGATCTAAAACAAAATTCATAAATATTTTATTTTTTAAATAACTATATTAGGTGCATATAAAAAGTAAAAAAATAAAATTAAAATATGAAAAAAATACTAAAAATAAAGAAATACAAAAATAATAAATTTTAAAAATATATTTAAAACCAAACTGCGTAGTACTCTTCTAAATTTTCAATTTTTATTCATTTTTTCCATCGAACAGTTTTGTGGGCCAAATGGTTTAGATTGAGATTTTTAAATTGGAGCAAAGCAAATGGGTGGGTTTGTAATGGTTTGGGCTGGAAACAGGTTGAAGAAGCTGGCTAAACCGGTCTAGTTAATAAGTGAGTCACATTTGGATGATCATGTGGCACCACCAGATGATCTTCTTCTCCTCCCGCGGTTACCGAGCCAGCCCTCCTGACCTCCGTAGCTATAGCGATACTGACACGCTGCCTTCCGCGACCCCACCGCTTTCCATATCAGGCAACCTCCTAGACTTCCTCGATGCCCTGAGCATGTACCAGATGTTCCTGGTGGGCCACGATTGGGGCACTGCTATGACTTAGTACTCTCTCTCTCTCTCTCTCTCTCTCTCTCTCTCATCTTCATTCGCAAGATTTACTCCATATTGACTCTCTAGTTTCTTCTCACTGTCCAGGCATCGTCGTGGTGCTCACTGTCCGCCCAATCTTGGTCTTCTTCTTCACTACCGAAACAGGCCTAACTCTCATCTTCATGCCTTTTCTGCAGATCTGTGGTAGTGGTGATGAAACTCCATATTTTATTTTATTTTTCTATCTGTTATTGTTGATGATGAAACAGATATTTTCAAACATTAATTTTTTTATTTTTTTATTTTTTTATTTTTGTGTGGAAGGAGAGAGAGATAGAGATTTGAACAGCTAGATTTTTTTTTTGAACAGATAGGATTTGGTTTGGCTTGCTATTGCAACAGATAGATGTTGGTTTGCCTTTGTATTTCACTGATAGAAAAAATTTGAACAGATAGAATTTAGGGAAAAAAACTAAACAGAGAGTCAAAAAATTAAATAGATAAAATAATACCTGAACCGATAGTCAAAAAATTTTAACACAAAAAGATAGAGATAAAATTGAAAATAAAATGTCATTTAAAACGACCAAAAAAGACGTTTTACCAAACTATTTTATAAAGGGTGGATCTCTCATCAACAAAAAATATCTACTGGACCTAATACGATATATCTTCCTTAGATTGGACTTTTTAACAATTTTGTTCATTTAAGTTTATCTCTAAAAATGAATTAGTCATTTTATAGTAATTATTAAATTCTCCCCCTAACAAATCGTATTGAATATAAGTAATTTTAATGAATATAAAACCAAATAAGTTAATATGACCCTATTGCTTAGTTTTAAGATTTTTAATATACTTAAATATCTTCATAATTAAAGATAAACCATTCTAAATACTTAATTTGAAATAATTAATAAAACAATAATATTAAAATATGAATCATGCGTATAGATACAGATCACATTAAGATTGGTGAGTGTAATTTTTTTGTGCTTCTTTATTCATGTTAACTTAGTTCGAAATGTTGAATTTGTCATTTTATATTTATTGTTAAACTTTTTCCACTAGTAAATCTTCTAAATATAATTAACTTTTAATGAATATATATAATGAATAACGTAACAGTTTGGTTGCAGGATTTAATATACTTAATTATCTTAATAAATTAATATAAACAATTCTAAATGTTCAATTTGCAAAAGTAAACAACGGAAATAATATTAAAATACGAATAAAAAATACAAATGCAATGTGAATGAATTGTAAACAAGAAAATTTTCAAATGATTTAATCAAATCAAACTATAAAGATGCATCGGGTTGCATAGAGATTTGGTGGGAATTCATAAATATATTCATGAGTAATCTTGTAACATTCTAATAAAAATTAAAATGTTTCCGGTTGTTCAGAAATTTGGTGAAAATTATAAAGTATATTCATGAGTAATGTTGTAACATTTTGTAAGAGGAGCTAACTTGAACTCACTAAATTTATTAAACCCAGTCAAAAAGTCTAAGATTGATGGGTCCGAATTTATCGCAAGTTCAAGATTGGTGGACCCGGTTTGATTGCCATCAAACGGGCTGAATTACTCTAAGCCTCGAAAGGGTTCGGATCCACGAACTTAGAGACTTACACAAGCCCAAATTCGAAAGGGTATTGAGCAAGCCTAGAGATCCGAGGCACTCGGGCTTCGAACAGATTCGATCGCAATCTATAAGTCGCTCCATTGGTAAGTCCTAGAACATTTGTGGACTTGGAGCATTCCGGGATTGACCCACCAGAATCATGAGTGAGGTTAGAGCCCGAACAAAGGGTTTGAGTCCCAAGAACGAGGGGTGGAGATGAATTCACTCATCAGTTAATTTAGCCTATATCTAGGTCGAGGTAGCATGACCCCGGGGGGTCCATGAGACTCAGAAATATTTAGCGACGGGAGGTCCTCTAGGATTGCCTCGGCCCCTTGGGATGATTAGGGATCATTGGTTAAGTGTAACTAAGAAGAAGGGTTTGCCGAGAGGTCGATCCCCTATTCGAGGTTTTCCTCATCCTCAGAGAGGTCACCTCTTCAGACAATGTGGTTATAGAGAATATTCCCCATGTGCCTTGCACATGGGCTCCATCCTACATCATAAAGTGTCTATAAATAGCACCCACCCATAGATTTACAAGAGATGAATTTTGGAGAGGCAACTCTTGGGAAAGAACTAATTTCCCTCATCCATTATCAACCTTGAGAGTGAAAGTGGGAGATCAATTGAAGAACCTTGCCATTATTTTCTCTCTAACTACTTTGCCTTCTTATTCACCCAATCTCTTATCTCCATCATCTCTTTACTTTTGTGTTCTTAGTTGTGACTATTGAATAATCTAAGCCTCTCATTGGCCCTGTTTGGTAGGGCTTATTTCCAGCTTATTCCAGCTTTTAACTTAATTTAAGCTATTTTGATGTGTTTGGTTCAACTTAACAATACAGCTTATAGCTTTTTGTATGTCAAAAATTAACTTATTCTTTGAGTGGGGGAGGAGAAGCTTAATTTATAAGTCAAAAATCAGCTTATGTTCACAGTTATAAGCTATAAGCTGTTAAACTATAAGCTATAATCACTTTCCCATAGCTCTACCAAACGGGGCCATTATTTCTAAAGGAATTCGAGTCTTCTTCAAAGATCTTCGAATTCTCCAACAATGTTCTAAAACCCTCTCATACATTTGGCGACTCTACTGGGGAGGCAGATTGGTTAATGGTCTTAACGAGATCTGGAATCCGCATAACTCCAGCAAGAATGGCGGGAGAAGATAAAGTCCACCAACAAGGATCCTCTAATGGTGGTGATGATATGACCATGGCTCCATATCAACCACTTTTACTCGAAGCCATTCAAGGACTTCAAAATACTTAGCAAGAGATTCTTACCACTCTTCAGAATCTCACTCACACCATGTTGGTGATGAGTTCTAATTTTGCACCGGCGCCAAACGAAAATCTAACTAGTGGTGGAGTTATCCCCGCCGGAGTGCAGAATCAAACCCAAGGAGAAGTAAGCCCCAGTCAGCCTGTGGTTTATGGCAACACAACAGCAGCAACACATGTCCAAACCACAGTAGGCGGGAGCAATTTGCCCACGCTCGGGCTCCATGGCGTGCCAAGCCAAGATCCAATGGCGACTAGAGGAGGTTCTGGTGTAATGAATGGCGCTTCGGCGACTGTTGGTGTCCAAAAAATATAAGGGGCATGATGGCGCAAAAGGGAGCTCGGCCCATACCTAATCTTGTTCCACCACTAGTAAATGTTACTCAAGTACCGAGTGGGCCTCCTTGGGTGCCGTCAACAAATTTGCAAGCCCAACCCAGTATTGCTGCGCCGTGCGGTGGACTTTATGGGCCTTAATTTAATGTCCCATCATCAACTGGCTTGTCCATAGGTGCTGATGGCTAGTATCATCAAGTGTCTTCATCAATGATGAATTCTCAACACCAGAATAGCCAAACTGCCCTTAGCTCAGTCTTTAGGTCCATAAGCCAAGTTCTGGGAATGCCACCATCAAACTCTCTCCTTCAACAGTTTCTCACTCTTGCCGATGTGCAAGCTATGTTTGATCTCGAACAGGGCAAGAGGACTTTACCCTCTTTGTACGACCCACCTTCTCAGCACTGATAAAAATAGCTCAGAACATTAGCACTCCCCAGGCTCAGTAGTCCGGATTTAAGGCCAGTCACAAGACTAGCTTCAAATCATCTCGTGGGCATATTGTTTCTGCTGCCTCTGCCCCAGACACCCGGAAGTCACAAGGAGGAGGTCATAGAGGCCAGAAGAGGAAGCAATATAGTGGTGAAAAGGGCAATGTTTCTCATCCATGTGGAATCGAGGAGGTAAAAGCTCTAGTTAAGGAATGGGTGGCCGACGGAGAGCTAAAATTGCCTTATATCGAGGAAATTCCATCAAAGAAAGACCGCGAGAGCCCCGAGTTTTACGTCTATCATCGCACATTGAAACATCCGACAGAGAAGTGTTGGACTCTTAGGAAAATCTTCAGAGATAAAGTCGAGGTAAACGAATTAAGGTTCAAAAAGTAAGGGACTCAAGACATCCGATAACAACCATATCCTTAGCACCGAGACAGTGGCAAGAATGTTGCTATGATAGCATATGAAGGCCCGATGATTAAGGCTATCGCCAATCTCGATGACGACAATTATTATCTGGACGACACCTTTGAGCCCGAGGGTGAACAAGTTTATTATGGAAGTGCTCTCGATCCAGAAGGCAGAGCCTTTATGGCTCATATCGAAGGTTCCTTCGATCCAGAAAGAGGAGAAGAATACTACGGAAGAGGAGGACACCATGTTTATGTGGCATCTTATTTTAAAGAGACCGAGGAGATGGTTAACTACGAGCCTCCAAGACTGGAGAAGGATCCGGATCACTATGCCAAAACCCTGCAAGACTGTGTAAAGTTCAAGCAATTCTTCAACTAGCTTGGACTTTCTAGGGAACAGAAATCACTAAGGCTATCATTAATATAGCCGAGGCACACCATGAGGAATGCATGTCGACTGAGGGATCTATCCCAAGATAGGCAAAAGAGAAATTTAGTGCCATTAATTTCTCCGAGACTGATCGAAAGTATCCCTTTTGTCACAACCGCCCGCTGTATGTGACTGCTTTTCTTAACGAGGTTGAGTTCAAAAGGGCCTTTCTAGAAAGTGGAGCCTTTATCAACATTATGACTCGCGCTACTCTAGAGAAGGTCGGAATCTCTGAAGAGCGCATTGTGAAGTAGCCAATAGTCATTCCTAGCTTTGGTGGAGAAAGGAGAGTTAGTATAAGATGCGTAACAACGAATTTAGCTGTTGAAGAGATTCACTTAGCATCCAAGTTCCATATTATTGACTCTGAAGCAAACTATCACATCATTCTAGGAAGGACCTGGATGCATAGATATGGAGTTGTACCATCGAGTTATCATCAGTGTGTTAAGGCTAAATGGGGAAAGAAGATGGTGACAATTCAGGCTACAGAAAGGCCTTTCGAAACTTATGAAGCCCACTATTCTGATGCCATCTACTTCACCGAATTGTCTATCGAAGAAAGTCCCACCACCTCTAAGCCTCGGGGGGTCAAAATTCCTCGTTGGGAGGATATCAAAGATGATAAGAGCCAAAGGCAGAATCAAGTAAGCGAACAATGCCTCAACCAGAAAGTTCACCTATTCCTCGAAAAGTCCAAGAAGAAGGCAAGATAGTGTACTATTTATGAAGGCGCAGGGAGTCAGTTTCTTTAGCAGCTGACTCTGGGTCAAAAGAAGAGCCTCCTGATGATGACATAATAATAAAGCCTGAAGTGGCCCCAGAATGCATACAAGACAGGCTGAAGCCTCAACCTGAACAACTTATTGAAGTGGATCTGAGTGATAGGCAAGATGCTCCAAGGCTGATATTCATAAGTTCGAGCCTTAGCCCAGAAAAGCAGGAGTAGTTGTTAAAGTTGATAACTTGGTACTCAGATGTGTTTTCCTGGTCATATAAGGAGATGCCTGGACTAGATCCCAACCTAGTCTCCCGTTATCTTGATATGTTCTCAAACTCCAAACTAATCAAGCAAGCTGCTCGAAAATATCATCCAGATCTCGAAGAGAAAATTAAGGAGGAGATTGAAAAACTTCAACAGGTAAGTTTCATCTGACCAATACAGTACCCCACATGGTTGGCTAACATAGTGCCAGTGAAGAAGAAGAATGGTCAAATCAGAGTATATGTAGACTTTCGAGATTTGAACAAATCTTGCCCGAATGATGAATTCCCTCTACTTTACATCGACACTCTTGTGGATGCCACCTCAGGACACCAGATGTTCTCATTCACGGATGGATTCAGCAGATACAATCAGATTAAGATGGTCAGGGAGGATGCAGAAAAGACTGCTTTTAGAACACCTCTCGGAAACTTCTTCTATACAGTCATGCCTTTCAGACTCTAGAATGTCGGAGCAACTTATCAAAGGGCTATGACTGCAATCTTTCATAATATGATCCATCATGAGGTGGAAGATTATGTTGATAATCTAGTGGTGAAATCTAAGAAAGAGAACGACCTTCTCCGAGACCTTGAGAAAGTATTCAAGAGATGCCAGAAATTCAAAATGAGGATGAATCCTCTCAAATGTGCTTTCGGGGTGACGGCCGGGAAGTTTCTCGGGTTTCTTGTACATAGGCATGGTATCAAGGCAGATGAAGAAAAGGTCAAATCTATAAGAGCAATGCCTCATCTGTATTCTCAGAAGGAGTTAAAAAGTTTCCTCAGGAAGGTGTCATATATTCAACGGTTTATCCCAGCACTTGCAAAGATCTCTGCCCCTTTCAGCTCTTTGCTAAAGGGAGATGCCAGGTACGAGTGGAACCAAGAGTACCAAAAGGCCTTAGAGAGAATCAAGGCGGCCTTGACCTCGCCTCAAACCATGATAGCCCCGCAGCCCGAGGTGCCTCTAATGTTGTACCTAACCTCAACCCCCAAGTCCATAAGGGCATTATTGGTCCAAGATGTAGATGGAGTAGAACACCCAGTGTATTACATCAGCCGAAAGATTCGAGGAGCAGAAATCCGATATACTTCGGTAGAAAGACATTGTTGAGCTTTGGTATTCACCGCCCAAAAGCTTAGAATTACTTCTTAGCACATCAGATTTAGATTGTTACCAGAAGTGATCTAATTAGATACCTTCTCAGCAAGCCTTCTCTAATCGGGAAGGTGGCAAGATGGTTGTTAGCACTGGGTGAATTTGATATCACATGTGTAGCTCCCAAGGCGATCAAAAGCCAAGCCTTAGCCGATCTCCTTGCCCAATTTCCAAGTGGTGACTATGAACCAATGAATGAAGAATTAAGAGGAGAAGTGCATGCAGCGATGGTTTCCGAGGAAAGCTTTTGAACATTGAGCTTTGACGGAGCAGGAGCCGGAGGGAAAGGTGGAACCGGGGATAATCCTTACAAGCAAAAGTGGGGAAAAAGTTATATTTGTCTTATAAACTAGACTTCCATTGTTCGAATAATGAAGCCGAGTATGAGGCTCTTATTTTAGGCTTGATAGTAGCTGAGAAGCACATTATCAAGAAGATTCGGATTCGGGGGGACTCAAAACTAATAGTGAAGCAAGTTTCATGACAGTTTGTCTTAAAGGAGCCTGCCTTGGCCACATACCGAACAACAGTCCAAAGACTTCTTGACAAATTTCAGAAGGTCGAAATAGATTATGTGCCTCGCTCTAACAACAAGCTTTTAGATGCCCTCGCAACGCTAGGGGCAAGAGTTGGCATTCTAGAGGAGAAGATGACCATTGTTATCAAGAAAAGAACAGAGCCCTTAGTAATACTTGAGAACAAAGACCTTCCGAAGAACTGGAGAGAAAAAGTCCTCGAACAACTCAGAAGCAAAGTTGGAAAATTGAATATAGCCAAGCTTGCTCAATTCATAATCATCCAAGGTAAACTTTACTTCTGAGGAAATACCAGATTCCTAGCCCGGTGTGTTGGCCAACAAAAAGCAAGCCTCCGACTACAACAGATTCATGAAAAATCTTGCGAGGACAAAGATATTAGTCTGTACAGAAGAATCCAAAGACAAGGTTACTATTGGCCTGAGATGGAGAAGGCCTCAAATCAACTACAGACAGAATGCCCCAAATGTTGGTCATACATCCGAGAGGATGAGATTTGCTTTGAAACCGATACCCCTGACTGGAGACAAGTCTACATTGACTATCTTAAGAAGGGGACATTACCGGAGAACCCGAGGGACATTGCACACCTCAAGAAGAGAGTGAGGCAGTACTTTCTTGATCAGAACAATCTTTACAGAAGAAGCATTGAGGGCACTCCCCTGAGATGTCTTTCCAAGGAGGAGTCTAATCTAGTCCTTGGAAAAGCCCACGAAATTGAGCATCAAGGAGAGGCTCGGTTGTTCAAGCAACTGATACACGTTGGGTATTATTGGTCGACCATGGAGTCAGATGCCTTCCATCATGTGAAAAGGTGCCAGACTTGTCAGAAGCACGAAAACTTAATCCATGCGCCGGCCGTAGATCTACATAGCATCCGACCGCCATGGCAATTTCACACCTGGGCTTTTGACCTTATAGAGCCTATCTTTTCACCATCCAAAGGATATAAATGGATCCTTGCAGCCACGGAGTTGAGCACAAAATGGGTCGAGGAAATCCCTTTGAAGAATGCTTCCGGGCCCGCAGTCGCAAACTTTATCAAAGAAAATATCATTTGCAAGTTCGGAGTACCGAACACCATCCTTTCTGACAATGACACACCCTTCATAAACAAGCATGTGAAGAGCCTCCTAGAGACTTACCAAGTGAGGCATCACAAATCCACACCCTATTTCCTGAATGGGAATGGGCAAACGAAGGCCATGAATAAGACCTTGATAAGAATTCTAAGTAAGATGATGGATGAATTTCGTGGGACTTGGTCTGAATAGTTGATAGTAGCCCTATGGGCATATCGCACCTCAAAGAGAAAGCCAACTTAAGCAACTCCTTACTCCCTTGTGTATGGATCTGAGGCAGTGTTACTTATAGAGTTGGAGACACCATCTGCTTGGATGGCTCTTGCCTCGGGAATGGTACTTGAGCTTCGAACCACCAGACTGGAGGCATTAGAGGAAAAGCAAGATAGAGCTGCAAAAGTCATGTAAAGATATCATGAGTCCATCGCCCGAGCCTATAATCGGACTGTGGTGCCAAGAAAGTTCGAAAAGGGTGATCTAGTATGGAAGATTGTAGACCCAATCATGCGAGGACAACCCCTGCCCAAGTTTTCTTCCAAATGGGAAGGGCCCTACAAGGCGGTTCAAGCAAGCTCAAACGGGTACTACAGACTCGTAAGGGTTGAAGATGGCTTCCGAAGAGGCCCACTTAATGGAAAGTTCATCAAGCGCTACTATCCATAAATAAACTCATCTATGTTAAATCTCGTTTTCATTCTTCTTGCTTTATCTAAAAGTTGTATTTCCCTTATGTTATGAAGAAGCTGATTTTCTTTATAATGTATGTTTGTTCCATTACTTGTGATGAATATTTTATACATTTGTCAAGAAAGTTGAAAAATTAATGAGAATATTTCAGCTTTTATGAACATGTGCATGTAATTGTTATTTCCATTGTATCATTCGAGATAAATGTTTTATTAAATAGAATGAGAAAACAGTAAGAAAATCTCCACAAACAAAACCTTTGTCATTCCATTGCATTGTCCTAGATAAAACATTTTTATCGAAAGGGGCCAGAAAGTGATGCAAAAACAATAAATCATTCTCCACTAAAAACACCCTCAAAGAAACTGCCCATCACATCTACATCCTAAGGATAAGCAGTAGAGTGTGCCTCTAAAGCCTTCAAGGCTCGGGCATAGCCTGGCTCAAGTTCACAAAGAATTGCCTTTGTCTCATCTATAGAGGTCCGATAAGAGGCGTTATAGCGATCCCAGTTTCACCCCGATCTTTGTTGTGTTCTGGACTCAAATTCCGTGATTGTATGTTGTTGTCTACATCTCGTTTCCTTTCTTTAATTCTTTGAAATGAAGTTTTGGGACTTGTTGGGGTGAGTTTGGAACAAGTTGGTTATTAGTTGGTATAAATGGTTGTTGCCCAGATTTTGCCCTCTTTGCTTGAGCGAGCCTTGTGTAACTTGCCCCTTCACTCAAGCAAGGTTTCTTGCGCTCGAGCGAGAACTGAGGGTCTTTAGGTTTCTTTCCTAGACACAGCTTTTCTGGGAAGATGTAAGTTATTCGCTCAAGCGAGGCTTCTTGCGCTCGAGCGTGTGTCTGCGCCTATGGCAGACCTGAAGCTTTGCATTCTATGCTTGAGCGACACTTCTTGCGCTCGAGCGAGGCTACCTGTTGTGTCTAGTCGCTCAAGCGACAACTCCTTCACTCGAACGAAGGTCGCGTATATCAGTTCGCAACTGAGTGATTTTACATCACTTTTTGATTTCATTTCTCCTAAAAACCCAAGATCGGATGTCTCTCTCTCTAAAACACACACACTCTCTCTCTACAAATAACCCTAGATCTAAGTATCTCTCAACCCTAGTCCCTTTGTTAAAGTGTTGGAGCATCTCAAGGGCTTTCCTTTGATCCGAGCAAAATCGAATTTGGGGCATTCTTGAAACTCTTCATCATCTCCTTTGATCTCCTAGCTTTGAGGTAAGGATACTCTATTCTTTAATATGAGCTTTAACCTAGATATTTGTCATTTTGTTTTAATGGTGGGATTTGGAAAGATTTGGGTGAAGTTAGGATTAAGGTTTTGATATTTGAAAGAGGGGTTTTCATATTTGGTACCGTATGTGTATGAGAGGTCTTGAACATGATATTGCTTGGGTATAATTGATGAAATTTGGTCTTGGGTGTAATATTTAGGAAAAGGAAAAATTTCCCTAATTTAAACAAAATAATTATTTTGTATAAATAATGAGAATTTGATAAGTCACTCACCTATGAGAATTTGATAAATTATCTGTTGATAGATTTATTTATTTGTTTAGAAATACCTGCTTTGGGCTATCGGTGGAGGATAGCTATGATTGTTGTAGAAACTGCATGAGGATTAAGAAGATTGAAACTAATTGACTAAATTATGTCATTGAATATGACGGTTTGATTGAACCATTGAATATGTGATTTGATTAGTCATTGTATATGACAACGAGTTTAAATACATTGTATATGTATTATTGTGTGGGAGAAGATAGGGGATGTACTCCATTGTGTGGGAGGAGATAGGAGATAGACTCCATTGGGAATGAAGTTGGCCGGAGTGTCCAGGGTGAAAGTCCTGAAATCTTATATATTTATGTGTGCCAGTTCCCTCAGATGTGATTCTGTAAAATGGCAAGAAATAGAAGTATTAAATTGTGAACCATTGAGTTGTAGTCTCATATTGGTTGCTTTGATAATAATGAATTTAGTTAATTGATTTACCCGAAATGGAATAATGGAAAGAAATTGAGATATTGGTTATCTATATTGAATAACCTTGAAAAGAATATGTGTTGGTTAAGAATATTGCACATTTATCTGATGCTCATACCTTAGTTAAATCTCACATATTGTTTTAGCATATCTCTATTGGGCTTTGGCTCACCCTACTTGGGACACCATTTTTAGGTACAGGTGACATGCCACCTCCAAGGGCATAGCTTGGGAGGCTTAGGGGCTGAAGGCTCCATTTTTGTTATTTGCTTTGTGTTAAGTGTAAATTCAAGCCAAGGGCTTTATATGTATAGAGCTAGGCCTCTTCTTTTGCTATAACCAAGTTATAAATTGGAAAGATGTAAGCCCGTAGGGCACTTATTTTGTTGTTAGTAGTTAGAGTTACATGCTATAGTTTCGAGATGAACATTTATAAAAGTGTAATGCATGTAATATCTCTTGTAACACAGACTCTGATGAAAAAAAATGTAACTCTTCTATAATGTTTGTAGATCTAATGAATGATTGATTTACATAATTTTATTGAGGGCGTTACACGAGCACAGACAAAACTTCTACCCCGTCGACTGGCGTTCGAGGCTATATCCAGGTGCTTCCGAAGCCAAGATAGATCCACTTGATGATGCTCTATTTCAAAGATCCCCTTATATGCTATCTCGACTATTTCTCGTTAAGGTCACATAGCCATTGCCTATCCAAGCTATATAGGATAGTGGCAAAAGACTCAAGTAAAGTTGTCTGAATGAGCAGACATTGGCAAGAAAAGGAAGCAAAGGTCACAGGGAAACTCAAATGCACAAGTTGTAGAACCGACGCAAACTCAGGAGCTATCCAATACTAGAGAAATGGTATTTTGCCAGAAGTCGGAAGAGAAACTGGGGCTGGAAAGGTATTAGTCTCAGGAACCTCCTCAATTTCTATTGGGTTAGATGAACCACCCTGAGGGGTAACTTCCGAGTGAAGTCCCAAGCCTGAAAATACGGGTCAATGAGGGGAAAGGCCAAAAGCATCACTATCAAAGTGGAAATTACTAAGATGTAGATCCAAAACATTCGAAGGCACTCGTGATAAAGAGCCTCTAGTAGTCGTTTTAAAGGCAGGTGTGTCCCCTTGAGAAAAAGAGCCATGAGGAGTCACAAAGGGAGTCGAAGCAGAGTCTGAGGCAGGTGAAGGCAGGACCCTGGTAGCGGCTAACACTGAAGAAAAGATAAGGAAGACTTATTAGGGGCAGGGATCAGTAAAGCCAATTGAGTAAAAAGTTCTCACAGATAGAAGTACATGACAAACTTCAAAAAGCAAGATTACCTGAGGGAGAATCATTACGCAAAGCCGATGCAACTGAAAGGCTCACTTGGTCATACAAGGGGCACCTGATCGATCTCAACGTCTAATGAAGCCAGAACAGTAGCAGTCATCCCTAAAGAAGGAAGGAAGGCCGGAGGATGAGAATCACCATAAATGCTAGAGCGAGTCTTAGAGACTTCTAGCACATCCACCTCCACACTACTTCCAGAGGCGCACCTCATTTCTATGCTACCTTTAGAAATGTGTCCCTCAGCACCACCAGAAGCACACCTCATCTTTACCAGAAGCACACCTCATCTTTGAACGGCCTCTAGAAGCATGTTCCTCAGAAGCACACCTCATCTCTACATTGCTTCCAGAAGCATGTGTTGTAACATCAATCACTGTGGCACCAGTCCCTTCAACAATCTTAGCACCAGAGCCATGGTTTTCAATAATCTCAACATCAAAATAGTGAGCCCAGATAACCTTGTTGCCAAGATGGCTTTCCTCCCCTAGAACTAAGCGATGAGGGAAATATCTGATCGATGGAGAGGCATCCTCAGTCACAATAGGACAGTGACGACGCATACGCGGGACAAGGTCACAAAAATGATTGGAAGACTCAACCTCATCATCATCATCTATAACTGCTATACGAGGGGTGTACATCTTCATGAGTCTTGTAAACAAAGGGAAAGTGTCATCTAGGTCTGAGTCCGGCCTAGTAGGGGCAGCATGGCCAATATCCACGGTACTGAGAACATCAGTAACTGCAGGATCAAAAGATGGAGTAGGGTCCTGTACAACAAGAAAAGTAAAGAGTGTTCATTTAAGAAGATATGGTCACGAGAGGAAAATTACTACAAATCCACGGAAGAATGTTCATTTAAGAAGATATGGTCATGAGAGGAAAATAACTACAAATCAACAGAAGAACTAACATGTTTATCTAGTACCTGACGGAGCGTTTTAGAAAGGCGAGGAGTAGAAGGACTGGTATCGGAAACCCGCTTATGGGCTATCTTCTTGAGGCGAGTCATCCGAGGACTAGAAGCCTTATTTAGAGAGACTGGCTCTAGAACAGCAATTGCCAAGTTAGAAGTAGATGTCCAAGCTGGAGGGACAGTCAGAGCAGATGAAGCAAAGAAGCTCTCATACATATGATCAGATTTCTAACTCTCAGGCAGCCAGAGAGAGGAGTCATTCTTATAAATCATCGGAGGCAAACATATAGTCGGTTTACTTTGGACAAACTCAATAAATGCATCAATGTTCTTCCGGTAATATCTCTTGAAAGAGGGGGCGAAACCCCTTACTTGGCTCAAACCCGACATTGTCAAAGAGCAAGATATAGAAACAATGGTGTACACAAGTCCACGAGTAAAACGCCCGTAGCTTTCCGAAAAAGACAATAAAGAAGGTGCTGGCCCCAGGGCACACTAGTCAAATTCAAATTGGCATGCTACTCTGTCTGGTCTATAAACAGTGCTATTAAGACCTTCCTCATGCCATACTGGTAACGAGCTAGGATGAACCATTATCAATATATCAACAAGATGCGCAAAAATGCCCTTTGGCAAGAGAAATGACACTGGTCAAGAGGAACCATGATAGATAAGTGGCGTTGCCACACCCACTGGTGGGCATACATAGCAGCGTGCCACAAAGCTCTGAGGATCATCCACCAAAGTATTCAGTGATAGGGTGGAAATGACACGTGACCATCGTGCGATCAACGACTGGCAAGTCTTCGCATTCTCAAATGTGTGAGACCTGTCATACCTGAGCACGGGGATAACCTCTTTATCTACTATCTCCCGAAGAACTTCTACCTCGAATACAGTCGGAGTAGGGGAAAACTTTGGGAACCTCTCAAAGAAGAAGCAGAGTAGGAACTGACTGTGGATGAAAGAGACAGGCTCTTACCGACCCAGAAAATGTACCATATCTCGATATAGCAAATCCAACCGGTAATAAAGGTTCCCAAGAAATAGTGGGGCCAAGGGGATCCAATCCCCTTTGAAGAATCTAACTACCAATGGGAGGACAAAAAGATTAAGAGAATCTGGAGGTGTGCTCAGAAGAATGAAGAAGGAGAGGAAGCAAGCCAGAAATTCCAGAAAATAGAGCCTAGAGCCATACATCGTGCCCACCTGGTACTCTTGAGAACCAGGGTCAACATCTCTCGCCAGGGGCTGAAGATCTCTGAAAAAGTGGCTGATCCATGCGGTGTAGGAGGCACAGTCCATCCTCACTCATTTGGTCCTCCTCGTTGAACCATCAAATACAGAGCTCCACCGACCACAAGCTTGAAGATTTTGTTTTAGGGATTGGATTAGAGAATCATCCTCAGAGGGTATCTGCTCATGGCAGAAGGCCTCAAAGCCATACATTGGGCCCAACCGGTAGCTCTGATACCAAGTTATAATGCCCCAAAATTTTCTAACATAATTAAGGTACATCAACCAACATTCATTAAAAGGATAATAACAATTCTCTAACCTCTACATCATTGATCATGAAGGTTTGTACAAAATAGTCCTACATGCGAATTATACATTCAATGCTATTAAATACATGAATCTATAGCATGTAGAACGTCAAATCCAAAAATGAATAAAATGCCCTCACGGGCTTACACATTCCAAGGCTTAAGCCCGGCTTCACAAAAGATGGTTTCTCGAACCCATACATGAATAGCCCTTGCCTTACAAAAATACAATCACAACAAAATAGAGCCTTGTGCTCAACAATACATATATCCACGCCCTAGATTAGCGGGTTCACCACGTCCTTTCCTGCACCAAAATCCCATAGGGTTGAGCATAAAGCCAGTAGAGAGTTTTTAACAAAGTATATGCATTTTATACAACCTTCCCAAAATGAAATGCACATGCCATGCTATGCCTTTTGAAAGAATATCACATTTACATCTTTTGAAAAACCATTATGCTCAATGATAACTTGAAATCTCAACAATTCATAAATTTTCAATTTACTTCCAGGGGCGGTAAATACGACTCAAGTAATCCCTAGGTTGGTACGCAAGTAGGCATAACTGGCACTACCAAAACCCCACTTTAACGGTTGCTAACCGGAAGGGCAGTGGTACCTCCTCCGAGCGTGTTTTCGGTCTTTCAAAACGGACACTCAGGCCAACTTAATCTATTTTATCTACACCTTCTATCCGAACTTACCAACATATTTACCCTAAAAAAGTTCCATGAAAACTTATTTCCTGACACGTTTTTCTCAATGCAAAAGTTTTCAAATCTAATAATCAAAATCTATCATAATTAAATGAATTAAGATGAAAATGCAACAATCATCAATGCAATGCAATATCCCTTCCATTTATAATTCCATCCCAACATTTAACCATGAAAACCAATATCACCAATTTCCTCATTTCCAATGTGATTTCACAAGATAACCATATTTCTATTCAAATTCATAAAAAATAACAACATTTCCACATATCTCGCGTTCTCAACAAATTAGTCATTTCAAGACTAATGCAACATTTGAGTAACAACTTTCATATTTCATGAAACTCATCATCATATATGCATATATATATATATAAGAAATTTCCTCATCCTTTACTCTTTTGGTACACAAAACAGTATTTATACAATGTCAACCATGCATTCTCAACATATTTTAAAAGCCCCTAAATTCTAGGTTTTTTTCATCACAACAACACACACACCCAAATCACTTGTAAGAATTTCTTCAAAAACAACTATTCCTCAATCAATGTAGTTTAAGGCCCACAAGAAATTATTTCAAAGAAGCATGACACCAAAACCACCCTCAAACTACCCACATTGTTAAATCAACATCAAGCTTTCAATATTAACAAAGGAGACTTCGAAATCAACAAAATCTTGCTAACATATATATATATATATATAACTCTAAGAAAGTCCTTACCTCAAGTTTGGAGAAGAAAAAGAGATGAAACCCCCAAAATCAACGGTGCCAAAACCCAATCTCCATTGCACACAATGTAGCTCTTGCTTAGCTCTTTACTATTTGTGAAGGATGATAGGTCAAAACCCCAATGGATTGGGATAAATCCAGGGTTTAAAATGTTTGGTGGAGGTTTTTAGAGAGAAGGATGAGCAAAAGTTTATTTTAGAGTGAGAGAGGGATATACAAAAGTGCTATACATTCTGCCCAAGAACAGGAAAAAAGTTGAATTTCGGACACAGACCGTCCCGCACGTGCGGCACTCATCCCCGCATGTGCGGAGCATGCCTCCCACACTTGCGGCCCTCACCCCCGCACGTGGGGCTCTTCCATTCCGCACCTCCTCCCGCACCTGTATATAATGCAGTGAATAACCCTGGACTTCCCCTGTTTCCCGCACGTGCGGCCTCACCTCTCGCAGCCGTACGTGTGGCCCAAGGCCCCACATGTGCGGCCTTGTCCGTCAGTCAGGAACATTTCCAACTCAACACTAGACACTCTGGATCCAACCTCGCACCTTCCAAAACATGAGAAACTTGACACAAAAATAAATAGAAACAAGGATTTTGAAATAAGTCTCCCAAAACAACAACCCAATGGTTAATCAACACCTCACACTAAAACCCGACACTGTAATGGGAGTAAACTCAACAAAATTCGAAGGGGACAAGACGAATAACAAACTCGATCATCACAACCTCCCTACCATAGAAAATTTCATCCCCGGAATTTAAACAACCACCCAAACAAGGACAATAAGCGATTCACAACCACGCCAAATACAATTTTAGATTACGGTATTTATTCTCCTCCCAAATTCACCATTATAGTCAAGGCTAGCTCACTAACAATAGCTATCGAAAATAAGCATATGTATGAAGTTCTCTAATAAAGTAGTAATAACCCATAACAATCTCATGCTTGAAACAACAATATACATATAACATGTGATTAACAACTTTGATACATTTCCCTCCAAGACTAGGGAATATTACCAATTAAAACAACTAAGCATTTTCAAACAAATCTAGATACTTGGAGCGAACTTCCGCCTCCCGTTCCCACGTTGCTTCCTCAACCCCATGGTGCCTCTACAACACTTTCACTAACAGTATAGTTTTGCCCCGTAGCACTTGCTCCCGGGTATCTAGTATTTGGACAGGCTGCTCTTCGCCAGAGGCATCCTCATCTACCTCCAAATCAACCAAATCAAGCACATAAGAAGGGTCGGGCTCATACTTCCTAAGAATAGACACATGAAATACGTCGTGAACCCCCAAAAGTTATGGTGTTAAAGCTAGCCGATATGCCACTTCTCCAATTCGCTCCAGTATCTCGAAAGGCCCCAACAAATCTCAGAGACAATTTACCACTCTTACCGAATCTCATCAAACCTCG
Organism: Camellia sinensis; assembly: GCF_004153795.1. Taxonomy (NCBI): domain Eukaryota; kingdom Viridiplantae; phylum Streptophyta; class Magnoliopsida; order Ericales; family Theaceae; genus Camellia; species Camellia sinensis. The sequence continues at coordinate 1,146,268 of NW_021025858.1, forward strand.
TCTTGGCGAGATTTTAAGGAACACATGATCACCAACCTCAAAAGATAAGAGTCGTCTCCTCTTATCGGCATAACTCTTTTGTCAGCTTTAGGCCATCGCTAACCTCTTCCTAATGAGAGCGACTTTTTTGGTTGTCTCTTTAACAATTTATGGACCCAACAACGGTGTATCACCCACCTCGGCCCAACAAACCGGTGATCTACAAGGTCGGCCATACAAGGCCTCAAGTGGTGTCATCTCAATGCTAGCTTGGTAACTATTGTTATAGGTGAATTCAATCAATGGTAGGTGCCTCTCCCAAGACCCCTTGAGATCAAGGACGCAAGCTCTAAGCATGTCCTCTAAAATCTGAAAAATACGCTCCGACTGCCCATCGGTTTGAGGGTGGTAAGCGGTGCTAAAAGTTAACTTAGTTCCCAAGGCCTCTTGAAGGCTTTACCACAGCCGAGCAATAAAACGAGGATCTCTATCCAATACAATGGTTACAAGAACCCCATGAAGTCGAACTATTTCTCTAATGTACAACTCTGCCAAGTGCTCAACTGAGTCGCCGGTGTGCATCGGAATGAAATGTGTAAACTTAGTCAACCTATCAACAATCACCCAAACGGTATCATTGCCTAGCTGTGTTCTAGGAAGTCCAACTAAAAAATCCACGGTAACGTGCTCCCACTTCCACTCAGCTATTGGTAAGGGTTGTAACAAACCCGCTGGTCTTTGGTGCTCGGCCTTCACTTGTTGACAAGTAAGGCACTTCAATACAATAAAGCGACATCCCGCTTCATTCCCCTCTACCAAAACCGACGACTAAGATCATGATACATTTTGGTGCCTCCCAGATGTATCATAAGGTGTGAGTGATGGAACTCTCGAAGTACTTCCTTTCTACAACATTCTGGCACAAATAAGCGGTCTAGATAACGTACACTTAAATCCGAGTGAATGTTCAAACCCTTCTCTTCATTCCTGTTAGAAATTCTATCTCGAATCGACTCTGCTTCACGGTCCCCTTGTTGCGCCTCTATGACTTTACTAATCAAGGTAGGTTGAGCACTCAAAGTAAATAAGGTTGCACTCTCACCAGATTCACCCAAGTGCAAATCAAACTTGCCGATATCGCCTAGCATAACCCATTCTCGAATGGCCACACTTGCCAAACTACTTACGGACTTCTGACTCAAGGCATTGGCCACTACATTGGCCTTTCCCAGATGATAGTGTAATTCAAAGTCGTAATCCTCCATAAATTCCATCTATCTCCATTGGTGTAAATTCAAATCTTTTTGGGAATACAAATACTTTAGACTCTTATGATCAGAGAAAACCTCAAACTTCTTGCCATATAAATAATGTCTCCAAATTTTTAAGGCAAAAATTATCGCTGCCAATTCCAAATCATGGATGGGGTAGTTCTTCTCGTGAGTTTTCAATTGTCATGAACCGTAGGCCACAACCTTTCCCTTTTGCATCAAGACACAACCAAGCCCATCCCAAGACGCATCACAATAAACAATGTAACCCAAGCCTCTTTCCAGAATTATCAAAACTGGTGCGGTAGTCAATCTAGTCTTAAGTTCTTGAAATGACCTTTCACAAGCCTCACACCACACAAACTTGACCCCGTTTCTAGTCAACCTAGTCAAAGGCGTGGCTAGTCTAGAGAAGTCCCTTACAAAACGTTCATAATAACCCGTTAATCCCAAGAAACTCCGGATCTCAAAAACATTTTTGGGTTGCCCCCAATCTTGCACCATCAATCTTCGAGGAGTCTACAGTTACTCCTTCTCTCAACACCACATGCCCTAAGAACTTTACCTCGGTGAGCCAAAACTTGCATTTCTCAAATATGGCATACAACTTTGCTCTCTAAGAAAATCAAGCACTACCCGCAAGTGAGCCTCGTATTCCTCCTCGGAGGTTGAGTAAATTAAGATGTCGTTCACAAAGATGACCACAAAACGATCCAAGTAGTCTCGAAAATTTTGGTTCATCAAATCCATAAAGGAAGCCGGTGCATTCGTCAACCCAAAAGGCATTACAAGGAATTCATAGTGGCCATAATGCGTACGAAAGGCCGTTTTTTGGATATCCTCCTCCCGGACTCTCAACTGATGGTACCCCGACCTCTAATCTATCTTCGAGAAGCAACAAGACCCTCTATGTTGGTCAAACAAATCATCTATTCAGGGTAGAGGGTACTTATTTTTAACGGCAACTCGGTTCAACTTGCGGTAATCAATATACAACCACAATGACCCATCCTCTTCTTCGCAAAAAGGGCTGGTGCTCCCCAAGGTGACGTAGTAGGGCGAATAAAGCCCTTGTCTAAAAGCTCTTGGAGTTGAATCTTCAACTCATGCAATTCGGCGGGTGCAAATCTATACGGCGCCATGAAAATTGGTGTCATCCCAGGCACTAAGTCAATGGAGAACTCAATCTCCTGGTGGGGTGGCAAACTAGTAAGGTCCTCAGGGAAGACATCCGGGTATTCGCAAACTACCCTTGGCAATTCAACACGGGCCCCGTCACTCTCACTATCCAAGAGAGTTGCAAGAAGGCCACTAAGCTTGCTCCCACTACGAGGGTCAAAAACTGGCGACAAGACCCTATTAACCCGGTCTCCCAAAAAGTAAAAACAATCACCACTCGAGGTGCAAACTGTAACTCTCTGACGATAGCAATCGATCACAGCTCGGTACAAGAATAACCAATCCATGCCTAGAATGACATCAAAACTCGACATGTCTAGCAACACAAAAGCAAACAGGAGTCGATGCCCGGCAATCTCTATCTCACAACCATGACACCCTCTGTCTAAATCAACTGCACCCCTAACTGGTGACTCTACTCTGAACGGAGACGCTAACCGTGCCACCTCTAACCCCAATGCAGAAACAAATGCAGTAGACATGAATGAATGAGACGCACCCGTATCTATCAACACTTTAGCTAAAGAATTACACATAACAAAAATACCTCTCACAATTGAGGATCCCGGTAGCTGCTCTGGCACGGTAATAGCATACACAAGCCCTTGTGGCCTCTGATTAACCTGCTCATCTCTCAAAGCATAGGCTTGCTGTACTAACTGAGCCGAAACGGCTCCCTGATTAGCTCGTAAAGTCTGGACTGAGTGAGCCTACTGGTGGCTCTGAGTCTGCCTCAATCCTGACGCACCAGATGTGCCTTCCAACTGCGGGCAAACCCTCTTCATGTGCCCCGACTGACAACACTGATAGCAAGTAAGTCCTTGCCCCCTATTCTGGGACTGACTCCGGGATCAATTGGGTGGTGGTGGTGGTAGCATTTGTTGTCCTCCTCCCTTATGTGGGCATGCAAAGGCCTTGTAACCCGATTAGCCACACTTAAAACACGAGAAGTTACTCGGTGCACTTTTCCCTAGACCTACACTAGGCAAAGGAAAAGTGTATCTAGACAGCTGTGGTTGGAACTGGGATGAAAAGGTATTCCTGCTTTTCTTGTTAGGTCTATAGTCCCCCTTTGACCCTTGGCCCCTCGACCTCGAACCCCGAAGTCTCTCCTCTTCGGCCTCCACTGTAGTCTCTATATGTGCTACCACCTCCACAAGGTGATCATAGTTCCGAATCATGTACCCTGCAACCTTAAACAAAATCTTGGTTCTCAACTTCTTCTCAAACTCAATGCAACGACGATCTTCCGTTGCCATCAACTCGGGTGCGAACTGGGACAAACTAGAGAAGGCCACCTCAAACTCAGCCACAGACATATTAAGTTGCTTGAGGTCTTGAAATTCTTGCCTCAACCTCTCCCTAGCAATGGGAGGTAGATACTTATCTTGGAAAGCCACCACAAATGCTTCCCACGTCGGCTCTACTCGACCCTTGGCGTACTTCCACCATTGGCCTGCATCCCCTTTGAGATAGTAACTCGTTAGAGTCACTCTTAGCTCGTTATCCTTAATGTGGAGCATCTTGAATGTCTTCACTGTTTGCTCAAACCACTTATCTGCTTTCTTGGGCTCAGGGCCACTGTAGAACTCATCCGGTTTGGCCCGCAAAAACTCTCTAATAAGGAAACTCGCCCTTGTCTCTATGGAATTCTCCCGGGCTTGGTTCTGTACCCTCAATATGTTCATTGATTCCCTCAAAGCCTCGACCATTTCTCGGGCTAGGGACCCCATTGCAGCTTGGTCCTTTTGCCTTTCTTACTTGGCCACATTAGCTTGGCCTGCTTGCCCGGCTGTATGGGCTTGGCCGAATCCCTCCTCTTGCACCGGGACCTCATGGACCGGTACATCATGCACACCCCAGTGAGCCCTACCACGCCTCTCGCATCTACCACCATGGGTTTGACCCCTTCTTGACATCCTAATTAAGGAACAAGATAAACAATTTAGCACATAATCTCAAATGTGCTTGCAACTTGTCTCACACATTTGACCACGACAATTTTATATATTTCTCTACCATACAAACAATTCAATTTCACTCCACATAAGTACTTAGTCACGTAAGAACATATGGATTATTCTTTTATGATGAGATTTGTCCCATGAAAAACCAAGAATTCTTAGTAGAATGAGTATTGATCAAGTACCCTTCTAATAAGACCTTAAGGAATTTAATAGGTACAAACAACATCCCAAAAGTCGAATCCCATACCCATCTAGTCACACAAACATGTTATCGCATAGTCACAAAAACCAAAACATCTCCTAATTATGTGAAATGAACCCATTGTGGTAAAACAACCACTCCCCAAAAGCTCCAAGTATTCAAACCCGGTAGCACTGTGTAGACCGCCCGAACTCGCTCCGTGCGCCCCCCCTTTTGGAGAGGGCGCGGATTCGGGTTTTTAGCTACTACAGTTCGGACTCTTGTCACGGTTCTGAATCTAACCCCGCAAAGTGCAATGTGACACTGATAAATCACCAAAGAGTCCAAATCCGGCAAATCGTTTTGGAAAATTGATTTTAATCAAAAAACGCCAAACATGGACTACTTTGCTAGATTTCAGAGTCGCCACCTAAATATTTTGTTTTCGGGAAATTTAGGAAACCCTGACTCGTGCCTAAGGCCACGTGTCCGTCATCACCAAAGTTGCCTCGGCTCGGGAACTTGGGTACAAGAGGGGAAGGTCCTGAAATGAGCACCCCCACTCGCCTGATCAAAGGATCAGCCTCTACTAACATGATATGTTGTTTTTGAAAGCACATGTGTTCTTATTCTGGTTTATTAATCTAACTTACTATGTGATGCGCACAGCATACAAGTATAGACTAAATCACTCAATTTGGAACAAACCATCTCATGTTTGTTTTTCGAAAATGGTTTGACGATGCTACTCGCAAGTAGGCTAAAACGCGGATTTGCCACCAAACAAGGTGGGCTTAAAACATGATGATTTGCCACTTTAAGCGGGCTTAAAACGCACATTTCGATGAATTGTTCCAATTCAAGCAATGAAGCATTCATCCACAGGCATTCAAGCAGTTATAGAAGTTAAGCACATAGCCTCATGGCAAGCATACTATCATGGCAGTCACTTACACGCATGCAAGGATGCTAAAGCATAAACACTTACAGTGTACTCCGAGCCAAAACAGAAGCTAGTTAGTAATCAATGCATGATCCTAGCTATGTCAACAGTGCCTAATGAAACACATGAAAAATGCAACTAAGTAGGCTCGGCTATCTAAGATGGCATATGAATGCAACACTCGATATCATGCTTTGAAACACGTATTCAAGAAAGTGTATTGAAATACAATGCAGTTTGTATGATGCGCCGAGCCCGGTGCATGCAATACGAATGAATGATGCTCGCATGCAAAGCATAAGTATGCTAATTGAAACATGCCCTAAAACTAACCATCAAAAGCTGGTAAATAAAAAGGAGAAATACATGGGGTTGGAAGACATTCACACACTCACGCACACTTATTATAGCATTGTGCCCTCTCGACGGAGGGTCCGAATGAAAGAGAGCTAACTAGCTACACTAATTAAGCTAACTATTACAAAATGAAACTGATTAACTAACAAGTTAACTAATTACAAACACAAATGAATAGCTAAACGCATTAACTATTTAAGTACATAATCAACGAGTTAACCATCTAAGCAAAGCAGTTAAAAGGAGCCTCGGGGCGAGGAATGCATGCATGCTCGGTTGCTTCTTCCTGAAATCCCATCGTCTTGCCACCGATTGCCTCTGTTTGCATTAGCTTTGATTCCTAAACACTAAACCAATTCCCAGACTGTTTCTGCTCTAGAACCAAAATCACTTTGAACCATCTTCAAGTTAGTGGGTTGTCGGCCACCAAGGGAGGCCGTAGGCCACTTGTCGGCCACTTAAAGGGGCTGGTCGGCCAGTTAAAGTGGTCGGTCGGCCACTTCCTCTGGCCGGTCGGCCAGTTGCTTCTGTGCACTTCCAATTTGCTGTAAACAGAGTTCAACAAGGGCAAAACGAGGCATTTGCAGGGTATATGTGTACAACCACCCTCCTTATCATTTCTCAAGCTCAAAGAAGTGTGGTACTCGACTCTCGGGCCACCAACCGAGCATCGTAATGCACGATGGCCAAGAAGCCAAGTTTGTACAAGGTAATGAATGCACAAGTAACACACAAGACTCAAGAGGCCTCCACCCTATCATGCATAATCAAGGGGGACGACGACCAAGAAATGAGGCGCATTTCATCACTTCAAGTATGAAACGCCCCTCGTTTCTCGTGTTTGGATTAACGTCCGATCCAAACACAATGCAATGCAACACACATGCAAACAACATGCTTATCTATCAATGCTAAAGTGGCATGCACAAGGCTCTATCATGTAAACAATGCATACATGGCATGTTTAGAAGCTAAGGCATGAAAGCTAGTGAAGTGTATTACACCTGAGGCATGCACCATCAATCTCAAATGGTCAAACCTACTTCATGCCACAACAATGGTACAATCATGCTAGAAACGAAGCACCAAAAGCTATAACAACATGCTTTTGCATTGGCTCGCAAGCCAGACATTAAACACAACTCTCAAACACAATGAAGAAGTGATAAATAAGAGAGTATGGCAGAGACGTAGGCATTGAAATCATATGCCAAATGATGACATATCATGCAAACAACACAAGTATGGCATGCTAGAGGACTCAAGCATTAAAGCTAGTGAGGTACACAACACTAGGACTGTGCAATACTATACACAAACAACCAAACCAGCTCAAAATAGAGCTATATCATGGCAAATTAGTGGCAAAAACATGCTCAAACTAAGGCTCAAAAGAGTAGAAAATCATGCTCCTTTGGTAGCTCACAAATAAGGCACAAAGGCACAACTCTCAAAAGCTCTCAAGAAGTAAAAGAAGTGAGAACATGACGCATGTATATGCTCTGAAATTACATGCTAAATGATGCCAAAACATGAAACCATCACAAATATAGCATGCTAAAGTGCTCAAAACTCAAGGCTAGCTAAGGCACTTGCACCATAGCCATATCAAGCAAGCCCCAAAGGACCAAGATCACTTAAAATAGTCCTAAGGCAAGTTAAAACAATGCTGGAAACATGATGGAGTGTAGTCAAAACAAGCTAGAATAGTAAGCCAAAACACCTAGCATGTAAGGCTAATGAGTGGGATTACACTACAAGTACCAAAACCAAGCAAGAGGTGACTCCATCAACCAAAATTAGAGTTGTAACATGGCAAAATAAGACAAAAAACATGCTGAGATAGAGCCAACATAAGCTAGAATGAGGGGCATGAAGCATGATGCATGTTAGGCCAACAAGTATGTTTGCATTACAAGTGTAAGATGCAAGAAACCAATGATCAAACCAACCCAAGACAGAGTTATGGCAGGTCCAAAAAGTCACAAAAGCATGCTTGGACTAAGCTAGCAAATGAGAGAAATACATGCTCATGTATTAGGTCACCAACACAAGGCATAAAGGCACAACTCTTAACCATGATAAAAGAGTGATAAACATGGGAGTATGACAGAAGCTCATGCTCTTAATTCACATACCAAATGATGCCATATCACACAAATGTCACAAATAAGGCATGCTAAGGGTCCCAAGACATGAGACTAGCAAAGGCCATTACACTATGGCCACACAAGGCAAGCCCCAATGGGCCAAGATCATTCCAAACAGAGTTTAAGCAAGTCAAAACAAGGCTAAGAACCTGCTGGAGCAGAGCTAAAACAAGCTAGAATTAGAGGCACAAAACATGATGCATGTTAAGCCTACAAGGAGGATTGCACTACAAGTACAAAGACCAAGCAAGAGGTGACCCCACCAACTAAAATCAGAGTTAAAGCATGCCAAAATAACATCAAAAACATGCTGGAGTGAAGCCAATACATGCTAGAATAACAAGCTAACTTATGAAGCATATTAGGCTAGTGAACAAGTTTACACTACAAGTACAAAAAGCAAACAATATGAGGCCAAACCAACCCAAAATAGAGTTATAACATGGAAAAATAAGGCCTAAAACATGCTAAGATAGAGCCTCAAGAGGGTAGAAAATCATGCGAAAGTGTTAAGCCAACAACACATGCAAACAAAGCACAAAGGGGGGGACCACCCCTATCCATTTTGGGTCTCAAAATCACTTTCCACCACTAAAATTTCTCTGGAATTCAGTGGTGAAAAGGCTAAACAAAGGTGATCTCAAAGGCCTTAAGAGATGGCATAAAGCAAATCAAAACAAGGCACAAAATGGGGTAGACCACCCCTAACACCAAAGAGGCCTCAAACAGCCATTCTAAGCACTTAAAAATAGAACTTTTTGTAGTTGCAAGTTAGGCCTAAAAGAGCATGCAAGGATGGCCAAATACTTAAGAAAAATAAAGCTTAAAGAGGGTAACTACTCACCCTTGAAGAACCACAACAAAACAGCAACTTCTGAGGTAAAAACCAGCTTTTGAGAACTCAAGTATGACCTCCAAGAACCTGAGCTCAATGATGGTTGTGCTTTACTAGGTGTTTGTGTGCAAAAGTATGAAGAAACAACACTTTTGAGTCAAATATAGCACAAATATAGAGAGAGAGGGACATTTTTTTACTCTTCAAAATTCTGAACCCTTGAAAGGGAGAGAGAGCTCCCTTCTTATAGAATTCCAAGCCTCAAGCTTGTTTGACAAGTTAGAAGCTTGGTGCAATCCCTCCATACATGTGTATAGAGGATGCCTTTTGTGCCCAACAGCTGGCACAGCTGGCAATAAAAATATCTGTAAAAGTAAGAAAATGGTCGTCGGCCACCTCCACTGGCCTACTGACCACCTAAAGTGGCCTACAGGAGGGACAAGTGGCCTACAAGAGCCAAAAGTGGCCGACAGCCTCTCCCCTCCCTCTAGGCAAGGGGGAACAAGGTATGGCACAAAAACTAACCAAAAGGAAGAGAGTTAAGAGGCCACAAGACAAGGCACTCAGCCGGAGGCCCCGAAAACTAGCCTACGGGCCACTACAAGTGGCCTACAAGAGAGATAAGTAGCCTACAGCTACAAAAAGTGGCCTACAGGCCTCTCTCTCCCTCCAAGCAAAGGCACCAAGGCAATGATCCAAAAACAAACCAAGAAGAAGAGAGTTAAGAGGTCCCAAGACAAGGTGCTCAACCGAAAACCCAAGAAACTTGAAACGAGCACAAACATGCGCGATCATCGCGTGCACGAACAATGACGTCTGAGTCTTAAGGTCGGTCAAAAATGGGGTGTCTACACTCTGATACCAAGTTGTAACGCCCCAAAATTTTCTAATATAATTAAAGTACATCAACCAACATTCATTAAAAGGATAATAGCAATTCTCCAACCTTTACATCATTGATCATGAAGGTTTGTACAAAATAGTCCCACTTGCGAATTATACATTCAATGATATTAAATACATGAATCTATAGCATGTAGAACGTCAAATCCAAAAATGAATAAAATGCCCTAAAGGGCTTACACATTCCAAGGCTTAAGCCCGGTTTCACAAAAGATGGTTTCTCGAACCCATATATAAATAGCCCTTACCTCACAAAAATACAATCACAACAAAATAAAGCCTTGTGCTAAACAATACATACATCTACGCCCTAGATTGGCGGGTTCACCACGTCCTTTCCTACACCAAAATCCCACAGGGATGAGCATAAAGCCTAGTAGAGAATTCTTAACAAAGTATATGCATTTTATACAAGCTTCCCAAAATGAAATGCACATACCATGCTATGCCTTTTGAAAGAAGATCACATTTACAGCTTTTGAAAAACCATCATGCTCAATGATAACTTGAAATCTCAACAATTCATAAATTTTCAATCTAGTTCCAGGGGCGGTAAATACGACTCAGGTAATCCTTAGGTTGGTGTCTGCAACTAGGCATAACTAGCACTATGAAAACCCCACTTTACCGGTTGCTAACCGGAAGGGAAGTGGTACCTCCTCCGCGCGTGTTTTCGGTCTTTCGTCCCGGACATTCAAGCCAACTTAATTTATTTCATTTACACTCCTATATGGACTTACCAACGTATTTACCCCAAAAAAGTTCCATGAAAACTTATTTCGCAACATGTTTTTCCCAATGCAAAAGTTTTCAAATCCAATAATCAAAGTCTATCATAATTAAATGAATTGAGACGAAAATGCAACAATCATCAATGCAATGCAATGCAATATCCCTTCCATTTATAATTACATCCCATCATTCAACCATGAAAACTAATATCACCAATTTTCTCATTTCCAATGTGATTTCACAAGATAATCATCTTTCTATTCAAATTCATCAAAAATAACAATATTTCCACATTTCTCATGTTCTCAGCAAATTAGTCATTTCAAGACTAGAGCAACATTTGAGCAACAACTTTCATATTTCATGAAACTCATCATCAAATATGCATATATATATATATATAAGAAATTTCCTCATCCTTTACTCTTTTGGTACGCAAAATAGTATTTATATAATGTCAACCATGTATTCTCAACATATTTGAAAAGCCCCTAAATTCTAGGTTTTTCTCACCACAACAACACACACACCCAAATCACTTGTAAGAATTTCTTCAAAAACAACTATTCCTCAACCAATGTAGTTCAAGGCCCTCAAGAAATTATTACAAAGAAGCATGACACCAAAACCACCCCCAAACTACCCACATTGTTGAATCAACATCAAGTTTTCAATATTAACAAAGGAGACTTCAAAATCAACAAAATCTTGCTAAAATATATATATATATATATATATATATATATATGTATATAACTCTAAGAAAGTCCTTACCTCAAGTTTGGCGAAGAAAAAGGGATGAAACCCCCCAAATCAACGGTGCCAAAACCCAATCTCCACCGCACACAATGTAGCTCTTGCTTAGCTCTTCACTATTTGTGAAGGATGATAGGTCAAAACCCCAATGGATTGGGAGAAATCAAGGGTTTAAGATGTTTGGTGGAGGTTTTTAGATAGAAGGACGAGCAAAAGTTGATTTTAGAGTGAGAAAGGGATATACAAAAGTGATATACACTCAGCCCAAGAAGAAGAAAAAAGCTGAATTTCGGACACAGACCGTCCCGTACGTGCGGCACTCATCCCCGCATGTGCGGAGCATGCCTCCCGCACTTGCGGCCCTCACCCCCGCACATGTGGCTTTCCCATTTCGCACCTCCTCCCGCACCTGCATATAATGCAGTGACCAACCCCGGACTTCCCCTGTTTCTCGCACGCGCGTCCCTGTCCTTCAATCATGAACATTTCAAGATTGACACCGGACACTCCGGATCCAACCTCGCACCTTCCAAACCATGAGAAACTTGACACAAAAATAAATAGAAACAAGGATTTTGAAATAAGTTTCCAAAAACAACAAGCCAATGGTTAATCAAAACCTCGCACTAGAACCCGACACTATAATGGGAGTAAACTCAACAACATTCAAAGGGGACAATACGAATAACAAATCTGGTCATCACACCATCTCATGCTATCCAAGTATGAAAGTGTGTGTCTCGGTGCTCCACCAAAGAGCCATGGCTTCAAGGCTAGCATTGTTGCGGCGAATTGATAAAGGTCGAGATATCTTCACTGGAATCAATAACCAGGCCTCCTGAAGCCTTTGACAGAAGTCCCTATTTGAGAGGACATCATTGACCCATTCCTACCAACCAAAGGAAGGGTTGGAGAAAGCCTTGAACTTGGGATAGCAGTAAGGAAAATCCCCTTGTTCAACCCTAAAGCGTAGCACCGAAGAAGGGGAAATGAGGGCCCCATGTCTAGAATCAATGTCCTCAGAAAGACACAATGGCCCCTCGGAGATGGAAGAGAAGCGGTGAAGGTAGCCGCTCGCCAGAACGGGTCCTTCCGACCAAAATAAGGAGATTTCCTCCACTCGAACGCCGAAGGTACATCTCTCTCTTTCATAAGAGCCGGTTCTGATGGCCTTGGGAAGACGGATTTCTTTCGACAAGACATATAGCTAAAATAACAAGTATAAATAGCAAGGAGTCGATCGTATCAAATTCAGAATATTGGAATTGAAGCAACACAATTAATAAGCATTCAAGTGGAAATTCGGCATCAACTATTTATTTCTCGGGGTATCCACAAGCCCAATGAATGACCATATATGGTTCTAAGAGTTATCATGACGTCATTATCTCAAGTAAAGCATTCGTGGGGTATTAAATTTTCTATTTATACCAAATTCAACAATATGGGTTCAAGATTCAATGACAGAGTCCAATAAGTACATAGGTTGTAGATCCTCAACATCCTCAAGCTCAACAAATTGCAATATTAATGTGTGTATCATCAACAACAATGGCACATTTGTTCCATTCTCTTCAATAGGGCAAAGTCTCGTTTTGTCCACACCAAGCTTCTCGGTAAAGTTTCAAATTCCAGAATTACAATATTCAAACATTCAATATTGTGATTTTAGTAACGTCAAATTTGAGTCACCAAAAATGCTTCAAGACTTGCCTCTATTTCAAAAATAAAAAAAATAAAAAAATAAAATCAGCAGAGGGGTTTCAGGATTCAGATGTGGATTTCAAATACAGCGTCTTCGAATCAGAATTACATAAACTAAAGTTCAACAATGTATTACCCATCTCAGGCCAAAATTGCAAAATTCAATATCAGGGCATTTTACTTTTCTCAATGACCAAGCATTTAATGGGGGTTCATTCCGATCTTATTTTCTATAGTGGTGAGCAACAATCAGCAAATCAAGATTCACAATATATATATATATATATATATCAGATGTAGAGTTCAAGATAGAGGGTTTTAAGTATTCACCCACAGATTTTTGAGCAACAATTTTTTTTTTATTTATTTTTAATTTATTTCTTTATCACTCTCAAGCTTTACAAATTTCAGCATCAGTGGAATTTAACGTCACAAGCATTAAGGCCCAATAGATCAAAATTCATGAGCACAAAAGTCCATCAAACAAAGAAGAGAATGTTGGTTTGACCAGAGCCTACCTACAGACCTGAGAGGGCAACAGCAAGTTTGAAGCAATAATGGACAACAAAGAATTTGGAAAATAGTACAAATCGGAGCTGGAGTTTGGTTTTTGGCTCGAAATGGTCCAATAGGTAACGGTGGTTAGACTTTTGGATGGAAATTCCACGCGTGCAAGGCAGTATAGGACAATTTTGACTTTCTTGAACAATTTTAACTTTTATTGACTGTTTTGGCAACAATTCAATTTGTTCTCTAATATCATCACTCAAATTTAACTCATTTAATAGATATTTTATTTAATTTCATTATTTAATTATTATTATTTTTTAAAATAAATTTATTTAAAATTTTAATTAAAAAAATAACATATATTTTTAAATTAAATTAAATTTATAATTTACGTTTTTTTATTAATATATAATTTTAAATTAACAACACCAAAAAATAATTTATAAATTCTAAATTTATTTGTCTTATTTATAAGGCCATAATTTTTAATTTATTATTTTTAATTAAATTAAATTAAATTTATAATTTACGTTTTTTTATTAATATATAATTTTAAATTAACAACACCAAAAAATAATTTATAAATTCTAAATTTATTTGTCTTATTTATAAGGCCATAATTTTTAATTTATTATTTTTAATTAAATTAAATTAAATTTATAATTTACGTTTTTTTATTAATATATAATTTTAAATTAACAACACCAAAAAATAATTTATAAATTCTAAATTTATTTGTCTTATTTATAAGGCCATAATTTTTAATTTATTATTTTTAATTAAATTAAATTAAATTTATAATTTACGTTTTTTTATTAATATATAATTTTAAATTAACAACACCAAAAAATAATTTATAAATTCTAAATTTATTTGTCTTATTTATAAGGCCATAATTTTTAATTTATTATTTTTAATTAAATTAAATTAAATTTATAATTTACGTTTTTTTATTAATATATAATTTTAAATTAAAAACACTAAAAAACTAATTTATAAATGTCTATATTTTTTTATTAATATATTTATAAATGTCCATTTTAATAATAAATTATTTTTTATTAATAATTTAGTCCGCCGGACATGGAGTCCGGCCGGACTCCATATCCCTCATATGAGAGACTAAACAATCCTAGGGAGGGGGGGAGATTATTTCCATGGGATTGGTATCCCATGCGACTAATGTGTGAAATGTGTATTTTTTACTATCATGCATTTACTTAGTAAACAATTAGAAAATTTTAACGTCATGCTATTACTTATTAAAGAATTAAAAAATGGGGGATTAGAATCCATCGGATTTGAATCCCGGGACTGTGAATCCCCCAGACTATTTAGTTAGATTGGATGTGTATCCCGTGTTTGTTTTCTCATAAGATTAGATGTATGGAAATGACTATTTTTAGTGAATCTAATCTTTGGTTGAACGAACTAGATAAGGATAAATGTGCAAAAGACTATTTTACCATTTTTCAATTGTTTACCAAATAATAGCAATATTAAACATATCTTTAATATTTTAATTATTTTTAGCTAGATTAAATAAAAATTTATTTTATTTTATTTTTACACAATTAAATAAATTTGTTTTTAAAAAATAAATAAATAAAATATCAATAAAAATATTTGTTATTTTTTTAATTAAAATTTTAAATAAATTTATTTAAAAAAATAATAATAATTAAATAATTAAATTAAATAAAACATCTATTAAATGAGTTAAATTTGAGTGATGATATTAGAGAACAAATTGAATTGTTGCAAAAACAGTCAAGAAAGTCAAGATTGTCCCGTGCGTGCCTTGCACGCGTGGAATTTCTATCCAAAAGTCTAACCACCGTTAACTTTTGGACCATTTCGAGCCAAAAACCAAACTGCAGGGGCAAAATTGATATATTTAGAAGTGCAGGGGGCAAAATGAAACCACAGGTTAACTATAGGGGCTATTTCTGTAATTTGCCCATATTTTTATATATAAAGAATTGTTGAGTCTCGTTTCATGTGCCACAAATATCTTGCATGATAAAAATATAACATTAGTCATTAGTATATTTTCATTTTATGTAGAAAATGTAGAATTGATTTTTTAAGAAATTGGGACGATATTGTACCTGAATATTTCGATCAATATAGAAATTTCATAATCGTTTTGACGATATTTATAGATCTATGCTTGTAAGTGTTTGTAGAGTCGCTTTCATAAAACTGCCAAATTACATAATTTATTATGTTATTTGTTAGTAATCAACATATGACAAAAATTGATCAAAACTTTTTATTTGATGTACTTACTTTCAACATCATTTGATTTTTTTTTCTTGTAATTTGACTAAAATGTGTGAATGAGGTACATTGTTTTTCTTGAACTTTACAATAGATAGGACAATTCCTACTTTAGTTCGTCTAACTTTGCATGTTGCAATAAATCTTTCGTAATTTTTGTTTCACCATCTTCTTGTTTTTCTTCTTGCTCACAATGATAACTCATTGTAATAAAAATGTTTTGAAGAGTAAGAGTTTGAGATGATATCATATTGTTATGAATTTCAAAATCTATTTTCTGTCGACAATGTGATTTTTTCTGTGAAGGAAAAAAGAAGTATAATTATTGTCGTGATGAAAGTGTTTTTCAAAGTCTTTGTTTGTTATTGAAGATGTTCATTTTGGACACTTGTTTGCATGACATATATGTATATATGTATTGAACATAAGTTGATAGAAGAACAATACATAACTCTACAATTTTTTCCTAGTAAATATAACTATATTACTAAAACAAAACATGTTAAAAAATTAAAGTATTCGATGATAATACAACATTACGGATTGATAATGTATGAATATAGTAACATATATACATTAACATTTATATATTTATAAATGTAGACACTGACATATATAAGATATCGGAAAAGTAATATGTGAAACCTTTTTCAACAATGTAATACAGGTAACAATGAGAAGTTAATTATTTATAATTAAATAGTTAGTCATAATATAGATGTTTAGTGTTACATTTATATATATATATATATATATTGTGTATGCATTATTTTTTAATTAGATTATTAAATTCATATAAAATTGAAAGGAATTTGTGAATAATTTATGTAAAATTAAAAATTAGTAAAGAAAGATTTAGAGGAAAAGAAGAAGAAGAAGAAGAAGAAGAAGAAGAAGAAGAGAAGTTTACAGTGTTTGGTTTGGTTTGTTATTTCAAACTTTTGTTTTGAATTTTTTTATTTTCATATTTTTTTGTCTTTGATATTTTTTTTAATAACCCTTTTTATTTTCTTTTTAGATTTACTTAATTTAATGATACTTTTTATTATTTTATTTTATTTTTAGATTTAGATTCACTTAATCTAAACACATTTAGAAAATTAACTTTTCTGTATTTTTTATAAAAAAATTATTTATATTAAATAATAATAATAACAATCACAATATATATAATAAAAAAATCATTACATGTTTGAATTTATAAATTTTTTAACTATTATCTTACTTTTTGTTTCTATTTGGATTATTAGATATTAAATATTCATGTAAAAGTGTAATTCAAATATAAAACATGAAAAAATTCTAGTATCTTTAATTACCAAAATTGAGAAAATATGAAAAATGAACAACAAAATTATGAAAAATCAAAACTGCAAAACATATTTAAAAAATGAAACCAACGAAAGTGGTTCTTATTTAGAATTTTGATATCATACCTTGGTTATTAAAGTACCATGTAAAATACTATGGTTCAGAAAATTTAATCTAAATTAAAAGAAAGTTTATGGAGATAACTTGCGAATTTTTGAGATGCAACACAAATCTCTATTTTAAAAACGTATGCTGGTGCTCCTGTCTAGATTTGAACAAATGTATATAACTTTGTAAGATTCAATCAAAATTATTCACAACAATTTGATCCATGATGGACAATTAAAAATATTATGTATATGAATATAGAAACAAATATAAAAAACAAGAAAGAGTAATTATTTTTATTTTTCAATCATCATCAATATAAAAAATAGAAAGATATGTTTTATATATATATATATAAGAAGGGAGATGGTTTATTTATATTTATATAGGATTCTAAGAAGCAGACATATCATTTTGGAGTATTCAATTTCAAAAATAAAGAGATAGTTAATTTTTATAAGACAATTCATATTTTTTATAAAAAAAATACATATTTGAAAGGATAAAATTAAAATTTAAAAAAATGGAGATGGTTTATTTATATTTATATAAGACTCTTGGAAATAGATATATCAATTTTGAGGATTCAATTTCAAAAATAAAGAGATAGTTAATTTATATAAAACTTTTCATAATTTTTAAAAAACATAATATATTTGAAAGGATAAAATTAAAATTTTAAAAAAATTAAAAATATAACAAATTGCAATTGAGTCTCTTCCTATAACGTCGTTTCGAAAACTAACGGAAGACAGTCAATGACAATATTCACTTTGCATTCCTATACTTTTATGCCCACTTCAGTGCCTCCACTCTAGTCCTAGGCACCCGTATACTTTTATCAAAATTCCATTTTAATCCTTTCACTTTAGTTTTTCCGCCATTTTTTGAAACAATGTTATACAACTAAGCTCAATTGCAACTTGACACGAAGTCTAGTAATTGATTAAAACAACTAAAAGGCCATAAGACAAAGTTAGATTTGATGTAAAATATAAGAGCACATGAAAATTTAACCCACATGGCGAAATGCAGAAAGAAGATGTGCTGCACTTGATATGGTAACTGTGAAGAGGACTAGAGAAAAGCCATACACCCATACCAACCAAAAGCTTGAAATGCCGAAGGAATCTGTAGCAGTTAACCAGAATTTAGGCACTTTGTCCTTTAGTATATAACCAAACCTAAAAAAGAAAGAAGCCACACCAGCAAACAGAATTGTCTGGTAACAAAATGACCGGTCCTTAATAATTGGCCACAGCGAAGCGACAGCCAATATGATGCTCACTATGAATGCGATCGTCAGTAACAAGATGTTGTAGAAAACATCTGGTAACTTGTCTGGATGCAAGAATATGTCTTTGAATCCAAGTGTGAGCTTGGCTTTGTTAGTTTCAGTTTTTCTTGAATCCTTTAAGTTGTTAAGAGCTGAAATCGTAGAACCTGATATTAAACTAAAGAATCTGATTAGCAGAGCTACTTTTGAGACGTCGATTCCTTGATTGGCTGAATTGTTTGGAATAAGGGGGCGATCAGCAGTATCCCTATCATCATCATCATCATCATCATCGTGGACTTCAGTGTTATTTAGAGGATGGATATCCAACTCCAAGGCCAAGACTTCCTTCTCATTTGTAGGGCTAGAGTTGACTTCATGTTTTTCCATTGGAATCTGAATTGAGTTTAACTAGATTTCTTAAAACATTTGAACTTGAACATACCAAGTTTTTTTGAGACTTTATTCTAAACATTGCTTTTATGTCCATAAATTCAATCACAGAATTAGACATAAGGTGTGATCTATTCATTAAATGCAATAGCATTGTAGTATACTATTTTTTTATTAAAATGCAAACTCATCCGATCTAATTTTCTTACAAGTTGCAACATATCAGCAATACCGTTTTTCATTGTTGATAAAAAAAACAAAACAAAAAAACAGAAGATATTACACTACTGCTAGTTTTCGTTTATTCGTATTTTGAGGACAAATTTCATACACTACAATGTGATTATCCAAAATTTTAAGAGAAAGAGAGAAAGAGAACACCTCCATTATGTTAATTTGGATAATATCATTAGGAAGATTCACCTTGGCAAGGATAATTTTCTCGACAAAGTTGACACTCTGGTGTTGAAGAGCCACAAGGAGCAACTCATCAAGAACATATCCAGATAAAAGCTTAAGCTTCGCTTCCAAATCAGAGTCATCGTCATTTTTCGCAGCCTCAAACAGTGTCGGATCCATTTCGCGTCTCTCCTAATTCATTTTATTGTTTTTCCGATCAACTCTCTCTCTCTTCTCTCTCTCTAGATTATAATCTACAGAGGAACCAAGGAAAATATTGTAAGACTAAATTATTTATTTAGTCATTATATTGACCCATATGATATGGTAATATGAATTAGAGATTTGGCAGGATTATGATTCTATATTTTTTGCTACAATTATTTGGTAAATAAAAATAAAGAAGAGTGTTTTCCAAGTATCCTACTTTGATGGGAAAGTGGAATCATTGTTAAATAAGGAAACTGGTCCTCTCTCTACCTATGAAAGGACATTTAGACTAACTATCAAAATAATTCTAAATTCAATGTATTCTAAAGAGGGTCAAGAGAGAGAAACCCTTTTTTCCACTAATATTATTAATAGATTTATGTTCAATCAATTTTGGGTCACTTGAAGGTTTCGCATAACTAATTTGGGTATGTTATTTATTTTCCGCATTATGTTATTATTTGTGAAAATCGTTATAGTTCACGATTTTGGATTATGAAGGTTGTTATATGCGTGACACCATAAAATTATTTACATGTGGTATCAGAGCTCATGTTTCAGAATTATGATTTTTCGATTAAATAAATATCAATTAATTTTGATTACAATTATGATTGCCTCAATCAAAAATTTTCAATTTACTAAACACGATATGAAATTTAATATGCAACTCTTATGTTCAATTAGATTGGATTGCATATTGTATAAATAATATTTATTTATTGAGTGCTAACTCTTTAATGATAAACCGAATGCTTTAAATTTTGATAATTGAATACTATGAATGATTTAATTATTATTTTTTTTTAGGAAAGATTTAGTGGATAATGACCATTGTATTGCTTGATTTAGTAATACCTAAAGATATTCGTATTACATAATGAATCATTATTATTCATGTTTTGCTGAATTTTATATTATCAAATTTTACTGTGAGGCACGTAAAGTGTTATTGTGATCTTTGTAGTACTATCATATTGTTATTTATAGATCTAACTGTAACCTCTAAAAAATTATTTCAATATGATGTTATTACCACCATTATGTATAAGCTTGATTTTTGTAGGTGGTTTGATGAGGTACAAAAGTATATATTTTTATGTGACATAGAATATGAATTGTGTTAATATTTACTGTCTTAATATTATTTTTATGATTTAGTAATATGCATTATGATTATGATGATGAATAATTGTGAAGAAAATATTATTTATTGAATAATGTCTATGCAAAGTTTTTATTTTGATTTGAAATCTAAATTATGATACGATTTGTAGTTGCCAAAGTGACCCAACCGGAATGACACATAGATGTCAAATCAAATAATTTAAATTTAGTACCTTTTCCAAGTATTAAAAAAAAAATGACTTTGCAA
This sequence comes from Camellia sinensis, assembly GCF_004153795.1. NCBI lineage: Eukaryota > Viridiplantae > Streptophyta > Magnoliopsida > Ericales > Theaceae > Camellia > Camellia sinensis. The sequence continues at coordinate 1,167,090 of NW_021025858.1, forward strand.
ATCGCAATTCCTTAATTACAAAGACATTAGGTTGGCCTAAAGGTGCATCACTTCTAAGTAATTGTTGAATTGGAATAGTATAGTTGATGGGTATTCATAATTGATATTGGAATAAATACCCAAATGTAACAAATCTACTTAATTATGAATATTTTATCAACTAGTCATATTGGTGAAAGGGAATCACCATAATTGTTAAATAGTATGTCATTGTATTATCTCAAAGGTAGATCACGGTAATACTATTTGTGATTGTTTAAACATGTGTTTATCTTGACTAATTATCAATTATCGATTACTCTTAGCATTAATGTAGTGAGCATAAATTATTGATTAAATTTTTATTTCGCTATATTTGTATACTTTGTTTGTTTCGATTTTCAATGAAAAAGCTTTCTCAAAAAAGTAAAATAAAATAAAATAAATTCAGTTTCATCTCGATGTCTTGAATTTTGACTTAGTGTTACTATTTGAGAAATTTACTGCTATTATGATTCAAGCAGTATAAAAGGATTGAATAAATAAAATTTATGTTTTTATGCGAATGATTATAGCAAATATTAAGTTTTAATTTCCTTAAATTGATAATGCTAAATAACGTTTCCAAACTGTTAATAAGTTTTCTTGCTGGACACTTATGGTTAAGCTTACCAACATAAAGTTTGATGGTATGCATGAGATGTATGAGCATGTCATTGAATTATCTAACGTGGCTGCTCAATTAAAGAATTTAAGAATATTTGTGAATAAGTTTATTTTTGTGCAAGTTATTTTGAATTATTTATCTCTTCAGTATGGGTCATTTATATTAACTATAATTCTATGAATAGCAAGTAGAAAGTTAATAAATTGACTAGTATGCTTATTTAAGAAGAGAGAAAATTTAAGTAATTGAGATATCATTTATTGATCTTCAAGGAGCTGAAAAGAAAGGGAGAATGCTTATAAATGGACATAAAAAAAATAGCCACATAAAGAAAATGAGTCTGCTCAAGATTTTCAGTCTCATAAGAAGGAAAATGGCTACTTATGTTTTTAATACGGTGCAAGATTATTTTCAAACCAATTATGTTAAAACTCTAATTGAATTATTGGGTCTTATCGTTTATTTATTTATTTATTTTTTGCATTGATCATTACTTAGACTTTGTTCAAATAAATAAATAAATTTATGTTCATTCTAATTTTGAAAATTATTTATTGATTTGTCCAAACTTAATTAACCTTGATGGTTATTTTCAAAAATTTAAAATAAAGGTTTAATTTATTGTTAATACCTTTTCTGTTAATTTTGGTATTATTTATGATGGTTTGTATAAATTAAAGTTTAATAATTTCTCAAAATTTTAATTTATCTTGCATCATTATGTTGGTCCTAAATATAGCTCGATAAATAAAAACTCTTCAATCTTGTAGCATAACAAATTTTATTGCCTTTAATGGGAGTGTTGGTTGCATTAAGGAAAAGCAATTCAATCACATTATGTAAAGTGTCACAAGATATACTGGGCTTCTTCATATTATCTAAATAGACATTAATGTACCTTTTTAACACTTCATGTTTGGTAAATAAAATTATTTTATCATTTTTATAGATGAATTTTCACTTCATGATTTTGTTTATTCATTGCGTAAAAGATCTCTAGTAAATTGATATCGTTAAGGTATACATTATCAAGGAAGAAAGGCAATTAAACAAAAATGTGAAAATCATAAAGATAGTGTAAAACACAAGTCTATTTGCTAAACTCTATGAAAGATATAATATTTGTGAATGCCTCAGCAGAATGATGTAGCTGAGAAATATTATTGTGCTCTAATGAATATGACTAAGAGTATGTTAAATAGTTTCTAAATACCCATAACATTGTGGATATATGTCGTTTATCTATTGTTTTCATAAAAAATCGGGTTCCTAGTAAGGTAGTTCTGAACATTCATTCTAAACTGTGAACAGGAAGGAAACTGAACTTAAGACACCTACGTGATTGTGATTGTCTACGAAAATTAGAATTATTGATCCACATGAAAAGAAATTAGATTTCAGAATAATCAGTGGTTGTTTTGTTGATTATCTTAAAAATTCAAAGGGTATTAGTTTTACTATCTTGGCCATAGTACAAGAATTATAGAAACCAATAATATCAAGTTTAATAAGAATGGTGAAATCAATAGGAGTGATAAATCATGAAATGTGATCATTCAATAAGTTTTGGTACAAGTATCATTATCCATAATTTGAAGGAAATTGTTATTCCTATAATTGTTAAACAATTTAATGTCTTGGAACAACAAATGAATAATCAATTACTCTATGATGTAATTATCACCAATGAAGAGTTGTAGAAGAACCACAAGAAATAATATTAAGAAGATATCATAAGGTAAAGAGATATATCATTTTAAATGATTATGTGGTATATCTATAACAATCTTATTATAATATTGGGATAAGTAAAGACTCAGTTTTATTGTCACAAGTCATAAAAAGTATTGATTCAACTAAAGGAATTGATGTGATGAATGATGAGTTGAAATCAATCGACTAGAATGAAATTTGGGATTTCATTTAAATCCCTAAGGATACCAAAAAATTTCTTGTTCTAAGGGCAATATAAAATGATATAATGCTAGATATGTGGCCAAAGATTTTACTCATAAAGTAGACACTAATTACAATGAGATATTATTTTTCCACTTGTATCTTAAAGGGTTGATTTAGAATCATTTTGGCATTAGTAACTCATTATGATATTGAGTTGAATATATGTGAAAATTAATTTTCTGAAAGAGAGTTTAGATGAAGAATTTTGTATAGATCAACTTAAAGGTTTCTCTATTGAGGAAAATGAAAATGTGACTTGCAAACTTAAGAAATCAATTTATGGACTTGAACAAGCTTTCTAAAAATTGTATCTTATGATACTATTTTTTCTTTGGATTTAAAGAAAATATTTTTTAATTAGTGTACATATCCAAAGATCAGTAAGAGCAAGTTTATATTTATGATTTTGTATATTGATGATATTTTGCTTGTCAATAATGTACGCGATTTATTGCCCGAGTTAAGAAATTTCTCTATAAGAACTTTAAAATGAAATATATTAGTAAGACAACCTATGTGATAGTAATTGAAATATTTCTAAATCAATCACATACAGAGATTGTCTTAGAAGGTATATATTAAAAGTTCTATAGAGATTTAGAATGAGAGAATATTCACATAAAGTTATCCATATTCTGAAAGGAAATAAATCCAATCCTATGCAAATTTTTATAAAATCAATTAGAATAGAAACATTTTTTTATACATTTATTGTATGAAATTTAATGCTCAAATAAGGAAGTGATAAAGTAATCATAAGGAATAAAAGATTACTTGCTCACATTTATGAAATCTGATAATTATGAATTGATTGGCTACTTAGATTCAGATTTTGGATGATATATTGATAGTAGAAATTCACTTTTGGTTCTTTGTTTCTTTTATGTGGAGGAGCAATATTAAGAAAAGTGTAAAACGAACTATCATAAGTATCCTCTATGAACGTTGAATTTCTAGTGTGCTTTGAGACCACAATTCATGAATTGTTATTATCAAACTTTGTCTCAGGACTTGGGATTGTCGACTTTTATTGCCAAGTCGTTGAGAATTTATTGTGATAATTTCGCAATTGTTTTATTTTCTTAGAATGACAAGTATTCTAATGATGCTAAACACATAGAATTGAAATACTTTGTCGTTAAAGAAGAATTTCAGAAACAGAAAGTGTCAATAAAATACATAAGTATATAACTTTTAAGTGCAAATCTGTTGATAAATGGATTACTCTTAAAGACAATTAAGAAACTTGCCAATTGGGTCTTGAATGTAATCCATAACAGTTGTTTATGATTAATTGTGTTATTTGACACATTGAGATCTCATTAATTGTGTTTCTGAAATATTTCCTGTTATGAAATGAGTACATACATATATGAGAATGAATGAATGATAACATGAATAGTCTTTCATAAAAAGACATTATCGTTGGACCTCTTTATACTCTTCACTTAAAGGTCTATATTAAACTAGTTACTAGTGTTGTAGTACATAGAAGGGACTATATCGCACTATTGGTGGAGAACCGCCATGACTCACATTAGTGAACTATTTAATTATAGTATTATGATGATAACCAAATTAAATGTAATATTGAATATGGTTTATTATATGGGCCAAGTGGGAGAATGTAAGACTAAATTAATTATTTAGTCATTATGTTGACCCAAATGATATGGTAATATGAATTAGAGATTCGGTAGGATTATGATTCCATATTTTTTGCTACAATTAATTGGTAAATAAAGATCATTAGAGTGGAATCGGTTGTTATGCCAAAAAGACGGGGAATCTAGAATTGTTGCAATTCGAATACGTACTTTAGGGCTAAAAAGCAATTGAAGGCTAAAATGCCGGGGAATCTGTCAGGACAGCTGAGACGTAACTGCAAGTTCCATAAGCCGGTTACCGAGCAGTCTTAAGAATCTCCTGAGGCTAGCATGGGCGAAGCGAGACATCAAAGAAATTACATAGATATAGATAAAGAAGCGCGTGCACGCGCGTGAACTACTTGAATCTGATAGCGTGTTGAGAAAAACTCTTCTCCGGCGGAATATCGTCTGCAAAAGGAGAAAGGGGCGAAGGAAGATAGCATGAGTATGAAAGTACTCACTCTACTACGCTCTTCGATAGCATCACTCTTGGCTTAGCAACCCGCCTCAGAACTTATTCTATCCGCTAGCCCAGCAGTAAGAGAGAAAATAGACTATCCATCCATGCTTGGATCGGGTGCCTTTGGGGAATAAGATGAATCGATCTGCTGGCCCACTGACTGAACGATGATTTCCTCCCTAGCAGCGAGTAGACCGATTGAAAGCGTTCATCCGAAATCCGAGACTCCCTATTAAGTGGATCTACACGTCGAAATTGGCCCCCACACCTTCGAGATTACATTTCAGGGATATCCCAGCAGCCTACAATCTCTTGCTTGGGCGACCTTGGGTTCATTCAGCTGGAGCTGTTCCTTCTAGCCTGCATCAGAGTCTCAAATATGTCATCAAAGACCACTTGGTCACCGTACATGCTGAGGAAGACCTCATGGTTCTGCAATCCTCTGGCATCCCTTTTATTGACATCGAGAACGACTTGGCGCCAGATGCCTTTCTTCCATTCAAGTCATATCAACAACTTACGTTGCAGAAGGGACAGCTATATCTGTGTATGAAGCCAAATCACTCTCACTTCATCTATTTTTATACATGTATCTGTATTACCTAAACACACAGAATTTAACCCATTTTTTTAAAGAAAAATAGGGAAAGGTGATGAACTGTGGAGGTGGTGGAAGCTGTGGAACATGCATTGTGGAGGTATGATTTTCAATACTATATACACTCATTGTTGCATTGTGGCTCTTGTTTATTGACATTCAATTTCTTATGTTGTCTAATTTTATGTGTTTATCATGCTTCATCTTCCAGTGCAGATTATAGACGGAAAGGATCTTTTAAATGAAAGAACCAACACTGAACTCCGATATCTTAAAAAGGCACGTTTACTTTGCCACCAAATTGTTGATGCTTTGTCAGTAAAGATATTGTTAGCAATTGTGGATCCCCTGTCAAAGTTTAGTGAAGCATGAAAAATAAAGAACAAATAAACATGGGTCATAAATTACAAGCACACACAAAAACACAAGATTTACATACTTCATTCTAAAACTAAGAGAATGCGTACTCAGTATTAGGGTGCGCTAAAACCCTTTACAACCATATTAGTCAACTAAAAAAATACATTTTAAGCATACATATCGCTGTATGAAGTGCCTTCAGCCCAAATTTGACTACCTTTTTATCAAATTTCGGTTGAACTGTACAGAAACCAGAATCATGGAGGCTGGCTTGCCAAACAATAGTTGGAAATAAAGAAAATTCCGGCAAGGTATGTTATTATGGAGTCTCTTATTTAGTTACATTCTTCCATTTCTCGCATTAAGCACATTGAATTGTTTTGGGATGCTTATTATTTCTTTCAAATCAAGTTTTCAGAAGAAGAAAAAAATAAGTTCTGTATCTGATTATTGCAAATTCAGCATTTGTTTCTGTCATAATGGATCTCTATTGTTGTATATATTGGATTCAGGTTGTGGTTCAACGGTTGCCTCAGTGGAAGTAGCCATGACGAATGAACATTTATGTTACAAGTGAGGGGGGAGGGGGGGAAGGATAAAAACAGAGCAGCAAGCCAAGTGCCAAAATGAAAATTATTTTCTTGGCAAGCTTGTATTGAATATATGTATGTATTCACATATACATTATAGGTAGCCCTTTGTGTACAATAGATCTGTTATTGTTTTCTTCATTTCAGAATTCATATGAATAGTAATTCCGTAGACAGAGCTCATATGCTTGTCTAGAGAAGTGAAGATAGAGCTCATATGCTTATCTTTGTGAAGTTTGGATACAGCTTGTATGCTTATCTGTGGATATTGTTGATATACATATCTGTTGTAGAGTGTGGATACAGCTTGTATGCTTATCTGTGGATATTGTTGATATACATATCTGTTGTAGAGTGTGGATACAGCTTGTATGCTTATCTGTGGATATTGTTGATATACATATCTGTTGTAGAGTGTGGATACAGCTTGTATGCTTATCTGTGGATATTGTTGATATACATATCTGTTGTAGAGTGTGGATACAGCTTGTATGCTTATCTGTGGATATTGTTGATATACATATCTGTTGTAGAGTGTGGATACAGCTTGTATGCTTATCTGTGGATATTGTTGATATACATATCTGTTGTAGAGTGTGGATACAGCTTGTATGCTTATCTGTGGATATTGTTGATATACATATCTGTTGTAGAGTGTGGATACAGCTTGTATGCTTATCTGTGGATATTGTTGATATACATATCTGTTGTAGAGTGTGGATACAGCTTGTATGCTTATCTGTGGATATTGTTGATATACATATCTGTTGTAGAGTGTGGATACAGCTTGTATGCTTATCTGTGGATATTGTTGATATACATATCTGTTGTAGAGTGTGGATACAGCTTGTATGCTTATCTGTGGATATTGTTGATATACATATCTGTTGTAGAGTGTGGATACAGCTTGTATGCTTATCTGTGGATATTGTTGATATACATATCTGTTGTAGAGTGTGGATACAGCTTGTATGCTTATCTGTGGATATTGTTGATATACATATCTGTTGTAGAGTGTGGATACAGCTTGTATGCTTATCTGTGGATATTGTTGATATACATATCTGTTGTAGAGTGTGGATACAGCTTGTATGCTTATCTGTGGATATTGTTGATATACATATCTGTTGTAGAGTGTGGATACAGCTTGTATGCTTATCTGTGGATATTGTTGATATACATATCTGTTGTAGAGTGTGGATACAGCTTGTATGCTTATCTGTGGATATTGTTGATATACATATCTGTTGAGAATGTGGGTATAGCTTTTATGCTTATCTGAATGTGAGATATAGTTTTTATACATATCTGTGGAAATGGTGATAGAGCTAGCATGCTTATCTGTTGAAAAGGGGAAAATGAAAAGTAATTGGGACTTGTAAGTCGTTGACATAAATATGTAATTTATGTGATTGTATCAGTGTTGACCATCTATCAATTGCTAATATTTTAGTCATTGTTCATGGTTGGTTTAGTGTATTTCTACTGGGCTGTGGCTCACCCTATATGGGAATATCATTTTCAGGTGCAGGAAGCATGCCACCTCCAAGGACATAGCTGGGAGGCTAGTGACGGGCATACTTTTGTTGTTTTACTTTTGATGTATTACATGTAATTTCAAGCCAAGGGCTTAATGTGTAAACGAGTTAGACCTCTTTGTTGTAACCAAGTGTTAACTTGGAAAGCTGTAAGCCCGTAGGGCATTTTGTTATGAGATTAACATGTAATACTTATGTAATGGAATTCTAATGAATGATAGAAGGTGGTTAGTTTATCTATCAACGCTTGTCTTATTTGTTGGGTTTAATGTTATTATTTTGAGGGCGTTACATAAAAAGATTCAAATCTCTAATTTGAATCTATAATTAAAATTCAATCTATTAGCATAATAATGGCCCTCCATAGAGAGGTTATGTGTCACCCAACCAAGGCTCAGTTAGTAGTATGGCCCCTGTTTGGTAGGACTTTTTTTCAGCTTATTTCAGCTTTTAGCTTAATTTAAGCTATTTTGATGTGTTTGGTTCTACTTAACAATATAGCTTATAGCTTTATGTAAGTTAAAAATCAACTTATTCTTTGAGTGGGGGAGGAAAAGCTTAATTTATAAGTAAAAAATCAGCTTATGTTCACAGCTATAAACTATAAGCTGTTAGGCTATAAGTTATAATCACTTTCCCATAACTCTACCAAATGGGCCATATATAAGAAGTAAGAGTGTTGTGAATGAAGGAAGGAAAAACGAAAGAAAGAAAGAAAAAAAAGAGAGAGAGGTACGTGAATACTGAAAGTAAGGAGCTTATAGTAAAAAAGTTGTGATAGTGGAATAAGGTTAAGGGTCAATAGTAAGGTGAGTTATATTATACCTTGATTTACCATTATATGTTTTACAAATGTTTGGAGTTACCATAACTTATTTCATACAAGTTATATTTTATTAGTTATATTAATAAAAGTTATGTTTTATAAATATTTCAGTTACGTGGGTTATTTTCTAAACTCTATTTATTTAAAAGGAAACCCATGGATATGTTTGTTTAAATTTTAGTATATATTTGATTATAACCTTATAAACAATTATATTTTGTAAGTACCACCACAGGAGTCCCATGCCTTGAGGGACTTAAATAACCATGGGTCTTTGTTTGGCCACTTTGTGGTCCTCTCTTTGTCATGGATCCATTGACCTCTGTTCTGACTGTCACTTCTGTGACTTCCGTTCTGTTCTGTTTTATACTGTGGTTATGGTTATTTATTTACATGATTTCTATATTTCAGTATTCTGCCACTTTAAATAAAGTGTTATTTCAAATTAAATTATGTAAATATTTTAGCCTAACTAATTATCCATGTTTATTTTGTATTCCCTATACTCTTGGTATAATATTTCTCACTCTGCTGTGTGCTTATAACTGTTACCCTTTCAGGTGACGAGATGTAGGGGGAAACCCATAACCCCACAAAATGGAACCCGCACATGGATTGCTATTGAACCACTTCTCTTTTTTTTTATCTTTTTTAGTTTTGCTTCCTTTTGTTCTACTCGGGGCCGGTCACTGACTAATAAAATAACTAAAGCCCTAGAGATGTATTTTCTTTTTCTTAAATTGTAAAATGAAGAAAATTTTTCTGTTTCATTATTTTATTTCCGATTGCGCAGTTTAATTTGCTACCAATAACATAAGTTAGTAAGTTGCGATTCCAACCCTCAGCCCCTGGGGTTGGATCGTGACAAAGGTAGTATCAGAGCAACGGTTCAAAAAAAAACTATTTTTAATTTGATCAGGAAGTTTGAAAAGTTAGAAATAAATCTATAAATAAACTATGCAGCTAAGAAAATATAGTAAAATAAAATAAAATGATAATAAAAACATTTACCAGCAACGTTAGTCTTTCTGTGTAAAATCTCACGTTTATTCTGGTGTTGTAGGAATGTCAGAGATTTATCTTGATGATGCATTTTGGGATGAGCTCCAGGCCATCGATGCGTTTTGGGATGAGCTCGGGAATATTAATCTAGATGAAATCTTAGCCAAGCACCCTGCCCCCGCCCCCACCCCCGCCTCACTTGAGGGTTGGGGAGATTCCGAGGACATAGTCAGGGGACTGCACCCAGGCCTTGCCCGATTGATGGGTTGACCAGTTTATATCCAGGCTGATCCCACCGATGTCCCACATTTATTATGGAGACACAGCCTTGTCGATACACACAAACGTTTCCTTGGACCATCTCGTGTCCTTGGCGTTGCCCTGGGACATGACCGCCCGCATTATATTATAGGCCCTCTACCCCCAAAGTTTGTGGCCAGAAGAAGGAACGTGTACCCTGAGGATTATATTTTCACCACCATCCCTAACTCGCTAGAAATAATTAATGTTCAAAATGTTGACTTTAATAACGATCTATCATATGTTGAGACACCTGACTGGATTGTCGACTGAATATTTTTGGGACACATACAGTCCATCCCCATTTTCACAATTCAAGTAGCATGGATGTGTTTTGGTGTAATCCAGTTGGGGTGGGAATTTGAGCTTTTTATGCAACACTATTTCCCATGATTTTTCGGCCCATTTGACCCACCACTCTAGATTTGGATAGCAAAAAATATTTTTGTATGCTAATCATGATGTGTTCTAATCCCTTTTTTTTTGTCGACTTTTTGTTTTGTTTATCGCAGGGATGGGACACTAACATATTCTGATTGATGTAATATGAATTGTAAAAAAAAAAATGTAAAGTTGGCATTTTATATAAATATAGATTGCGTTACACATGTTTATATATATGTTGTGGTAAGAGTATAATGCCTCGTTTATTACTTTGTAGAATGGCTAATAATGGTAATGGAAGTGAGTCATCAGTTAGTGGCACTGAATCGATGGAAAGAATAATGGAAAAAGCGGTTACTAATATATATATATATATGCAAACTACCATCAACAATGGGATGCCAGAACGGGGAGAAGAGCCGGTTACCATAAAACAGTTCCAAGATCTGAAACCCACCACATTTGTCAGTGGCCCAGACTCGATGATAGCAGACGCTTGGGTTAAAGACATGGAAAAGATTTTCCGTGCCCTACCCTGCACTGAGAGACAAAAGGTAACTTTCGCCACTTTCACTTTCAAAGACAATGCACAAGAATGGTGGCTTCTCACTTTGGCTAAAGAAGAAATTACGACTTGGGCAAGATTCTTGGAAGTATTCTATGAAAAATACTTTCCAGATTCATTACGGGAACAGAAGGCATCCGAATTCATATATCTAAAGTAAGGAACCATGATGGTGACCGAATATGAGAGCAAGTTCACACAACTCGCTCGGTTTGCAACATACGTCATCCCCACCGAAATCCAGAAAGCAAGAAAATTTGAAGCAGGTTGGATGATGAAATTAAAGACAGGCTCGAGGTCTTGAAACTGTCAACCTATGCAGAAGTGGTGGACCGGGCATACATTACAGAAAAGGGGATTAAAGCCTCGCGTTATGGGGAACCAAGCCATAAGAAGCGATTTTGGGAAAGAGACAACAAAAGACCCGGTGCTGCGCCTCCCAAAAAGGTGAATATGGGCACAACCAGCTCAGGCCATCAAGGTCCTACCAACCCCCGAGGTGGCACTGTTCCAATTTGCCCCACTTGTGGGAGGGCTCATTGGGGACAATGCTATCGAGACATGGGAGCATGTTTTAAATGCGGACAAGTTGGCCATTTGCTGAGGGATTGTCCAAAGCTGACTAATCCTATAGCCAGCCTTTCAGGCACAGTCAGGAGACCCGCAGGACTTGGAGGAGAGAAAAAGGACCAAAAATGCCAAGGTCGGGCTTTCGCCTTGTACTTGGAAAACCAGAAGTTACCGAAAACGTTGTGTCGGGTATACTTTCTATCCATGGTCATTTAGCTCATGTCCTCATTGACTCTGGGTCAACTCATTTTTTTGTTGCACCACATTTTGCTGCCAAGTTGGCATCAACACCCGAACCATTAGGATATATATTATTTGTGTCTTTTCTGTCCGGCAAGTCTCCTTGCAGTACCGATGTGTACAGATCTTATGCTATACTCTTAAAAGGAAAAACCTTATATGTAGACTTGATTCCCCTCCGCATTGGGAACTTTGATATAATCATAGGTATGGATTGGCTGGCTGTCAACAATGCCTCTATCGATTGTAAAGCCAAAAAGGTCTCCCTCAGGTTACCAAACCAACCCGAATTTGTCTTTGATAGGGTTGGAGTTTCTGACCCTCTCTATATTATATCCTCCATGACAGCACAACGACTTCTGAGAAAGGGATGTGACAGTTATATTTGTTATATGACTAATACACAAAAAGAGGCCTCCATCGTTGATGCAATCCTCGTGGTTTGGGAATTTCCGGATGTTTTTCTTGAAGATCTACTCGGTATTCCAGTTGATCAGGAGATCAAATTCACCATTGAAACCCAACCTGGCATACAACCAATATCAAAAGCCCCTTATCGCATGTCGATGACAGAATTGAAAGAGCTGAAGACTCAACTCCAGGAACTCCTGGACAAAGGTTTTATTCGACCTAGTACCTTACCCTAGGGAGCTCTAGTATTGTTTGTGAAGAAAAACGATGGCACGATGAGATTATGCATCGACTACCGGAAGCTCAACAAGGTCACTATCAAGAATCAGTATCCTCTGCCGCGAATCGATGACTTGTTCAATCAACTTCAAGGCGCCCAAGTATTTTCCAAAATCGCCTTACGTTTTGGCTATCATCAACTAAAAGTTAAAACGGAAAGCATTGAAAAGACTGCCTTCAGAACCCGTTACGGGCACTATGAGTTTCTTGTCATGCCTTTTGGCATCACAAATGCCCTAGCAGCCTTCATGGACCTCATGAACAAAGTGTTCAAACCCTATCTTGATGAGTTCGTCATCGTCTTCATTGACGACATCCTCATATACTCCAAGTCACCAGAGGCCCATGAGCAACACTTGGGAACGATTCTACAAACACTACGTGATCACAAACTTTATGCCAAGTTGAAGAAATGTGAATTTTGGATCACTAGTGTACACTTTCTCGATCATGTCATTAACAAAGATGGCATCTCGATTGACCCCCAAAAAGTTGCAACAATCGTAGACTGGCCACGACCTACTAATGTGTCAGAAATCCGAAGTTTCTTGGGTTTAGCTGGCTATTATCGACGCTTCGTGCAAGATTTCTCAAAAATAGCATCGCCCTTGACCCAGCTAACTCAGAAGAATATACCTTTTGAATGAACTGATAAACAGGAGCGTTGCTTTCAAGAATTAAAAAGTCGACTTGTGTCCCTATACTAGCACTCCCTACCGGAGCAGATGGGTTTGTAATCTATAGTGATGCCTCATACAATGGATTGGGTTGCGTTCTCATGCAAAACGGAAAAGTCATTGCTTATGCGTCGCAACAATTAAAGACTCACGAAAAGAACTACCCGACTTATGATTTAGAATTGGCTGCGGTGATCTTTGCTCTCAAAATCTGGCATCATTATTTCTACAGTGCAACCTGTGAGATTTTCACTGATCACAAGAGTCTTAAATACCTGTTCACATAGAAGGAACTAAATATGAGGCAACGACAGTGGCTAGAATTTATGAAAGACTATGATGTAAAGATCCATTACCATCCGGGCAAAGCTAATGTGGTGGCAGACACACTGAGCCGAAAGACAACGAGAGGTTTGACATGTACTCTTGTTTTCCACAAGATCAATGGATTGCTCGCAAATATAACTGTGGTGCCTACATTGATTGAAGAAATTAAAGCGCGCCAATGGGAAGATAAACTTTTGAAAAAAAAGTATGAGGAACAAGGAAACACGCCTGATCCTGATTTCATTATAAGCAATGGGATATTGAAATTTCAGAATCGAATTTGCATACCCGACATCTCGGAACTCAAGGAGAAGATATTGATTGGAGGAAGCTCATAACTCAAGATTTGCAGTCCACCCTTGTAACACGAAGATGTACCATGATCTGAAGGAACACTACAGGTGGGCCGGAATCAAAAGAGATATAACAAACCACGTTTCCAAATATCTGCATTGTCAGCATATTAAAGCGGAACATCAGAGACCTGCAAGACTGCTGCAACCACTCCTTATTCCTGAATGGAAATGGGTAGCACATAACTATGGACTTCGTGGTTGGGCTACCACAGTCATTTTCAAAGAATGATGTAATATGGGTTATAGTAAACCGATTGACAAAGTCTACGCATTTTCTACCAATCAAAATCATGTACCCTCTGAACAAGTTTGCCACTTTATATATCAAGGAGATTATTCGGTTGCATGGTATCCTAGTTTTGATCGTGTCCGACCGAGACCCTCGTTTCGTGTCTCACTTCTAGAATAAATTGCAAGAAGCGTTGGGAACTACACTGAAGTTCAGCACAGCTTATCATCCACAAACCGATGGACAATCCGAAAGAACAATCCAGACGTTGGAAGACATGTTACGTGTATGCGTATTGGACCTCAAAGGTAACTGGGATGAGCACCTACCTTTGGTGGAATTCGCCTATAACAACAGCTATCAGGCAAGCATTGGAATGGCGCCGTACGAAGCCC